>OX235275.1:51358507-51916481 GCA_944472155.2 Trichobilharzia szidati | reverse complement strand
GCTGTTGGAAATCTTCGTGACACGCCAAGTTTCTGACCCGTGTAGAAGAACCGACCGACTTGACATTGGTCGGCTGACATTGAAAATCCTAATCTTGTTCCTTGTGCTGGCTGAGTGCGGAAGATTTCCAAATTGGTTTCAGGTTGCTGAAGGCGTATCTTGCCTTTCTGATTCTGAAAGGCTGACTTTGACATCTTCGTCCGTTCCGCCTGTTATTGAAACGATGGTCATAAGATAAGTCAAACTGCATAGATTGCAAATTGCTAGCTGAGAATTGTCAGATTTGTTGACAAGTACCACAATATTTCTTTTTCGTCTCCTATTATATGTTCGACTCTAATTCACCCTCTTTATCTCTCATGAATGTTCTATGCAAATCATAAGAAGACTTTCAGGAGTCATAAGCATTTACCAATGAAATTAATTGTCAAATGAATTAAGCATTTTCAACCTGCAATAATTCAATCATACACACAAAAACAAACACAATTAAATGAGAAAAAGAACGAACCCACAGAGAAACACATCGAACATCAAAAAAACAAAACAAAAACAAAAGTGTAAGCAAAAAAAGATAATGAAACACAAAAAAATAATAATAAATACATAAAATAAATCCATCCAATTAAAGACCACAAAAGACCACAAAAGAAGCCTTGAGATATGACGTAAAATAAGTAGTTTTTTAAAATTAAACGCCTTATTTCATCGAATAACAGAAAATATTTGTTCAGGGCAAATAATTATTAATAGGCAGCAGGCAGGCAGGCGGGCAGGCAGGTAGGCAGGCACTCAGCCAGCTAGCCAGTCGTCTATTGGTTACACAAAAATTAGTCAGTTAGTTAGTTAGTTAATCAGTTAAATATTTCAATATTTGTTCAATGTTCAACATAATTGGTGCTTGTTCAATATTCAAGGATATACGCGTTAAGGTGTAATTTAAAGCTGGGCATGTATTGTTAACTTGTTTGTTAATTTATGCGTGTACATATAAGTGTGTGTGTGTGTGTTTAAGCGGGCTGTTATTGCTGAAATAAGCAGCATGTATATAGAGAGAGTGGGCAGATAAAATGCCCTATGCATGCAGATAAGCGCGTATCTTATAAATGTATCGATTTATGTGTAGGTGTATACGTATACATATATATATATATATATAAGTTTGTTAAAATTTACTTCTGTATATAGATTATATATATTTGCACTGTACTCACAGATATCAACAGTTTTGCTTTGGTAAAGTACATTTTCTGATTTATTTGAAAGATATTTTTTTGCGTCTTATAATTTTAAACACTTTTAAACAGCACACATAAACAGCGTAAATTGCTTTGTAATGAAAACAAATGTTTAGAAGGCTATACGGTGATGTATATTATGTAAGCAATAAATGCCAATACATTTTATTTTTCTGCATTTATCCATCCAACTTGCATTGCTCCTCAAATGTGTTAATTCTTTTCTGGCATATCTTGTAGTGTATGCCATTGGGCGATTGGTCGTCTTGGATTCGCCAACATGTCAGACCAATGGCGTAGAGCAGCGCCTGTAGCATTACAACCAAGTACAACACGACCAATTGGTTCTGAGGTACCGATACGATCATAATCGACAACTGTAACAATGAGGTTGACTTTCTAAAATAGAAATAGTGATAGTAACATAGTACTGATATTGATATAAGTAGTAGTTACGGGAAATAATGGGGAAAACCAATCCGCGCACATATACAGATCAAACACTCAACTAAAGTAGCAATAATCCAACAGCACATAAACGCATAAACTGACTACGAACATTATTCAAAAGAGGTTAAAACACACTATAGCACTTGAATTCTGAAGACAGTGGCAGGGAAATATTTATTGACTGTCTTGCAGAGAAACCTTGAAGAATCCACTATTTCATGAAAAAATGTCTAAACTCTACCAGCAACAAGAAATCATCCTCAGAAACCACAAGAAAATTTATCCTGAATAATTCCTATCCGGACATTAACGAAAACAAAACACGTAGTTCAGCGAAGAGTCTCTTTTTGACGAATTCACTCACTTAGCTGTACACTCGCAATTATGTATGCTTATTTTTGTATGTGTGGGTGTACATTAGGTTCGTCAGATGAGAATAAAAATGAACTATAGAAACGGAATTCGAACCCGAAATTCTCTTTCTTGATGTGCAACTAACGAGACGACCCGAGACTACTTTAAGAAAGTCTATCCATAGAAAACCCACTTGGAACGATCAACTAATCAGTTTCTGCATTTGAGTACTTGATTAAATCATTTACCACTTCAACCCCACGTATCTGCAGTCCTGACCCTCTGTAAGCATAACTGGATCTTCTGAAAGAAGCCTTCATCCAAAATTGATATCCACCAAGATTCATAGACAAGAATAGCAAACCAAAGGTCCAGAGGAACGAAACATCACTTATTTCGAAAAAGATACTTTACATGATTCTGGATTTCAACGGAGACTAAGCTTGCAATATTCTCAAGCGAAGAATTTCAGCATCTTTGAGAAGAACATTCTTCGCTACAACATTAAGCTAAGAGTAGTGCTCTCCAGTCATCCACTGGTATCCAGAAGCCTTAAGGAGATGTCACATCTAGCCACTTCTGGGTATGTGTATCAGTTCACCTGTTGATGTGGAGCCAGGTAAATTGGTCGTTCGACACGTATCTTATCCGAAAATGGTTGAAGAACACTATCCCACATAGCTACAAAAGGGTTATGGCGGCAATAATCGAACATCTCGTCAACATTGGTCATACCATCTCAACAAACGCCTCCTTCAAAGAGATCCACAAAGTGAAGAACAATCAACTGAAGGCTATACGCTTTCGTCTTCTTTGTATTGCTGAAGCCTTAGTCATTCAGTTGGAAAAACCAAAGTTATGCCTACAAGTGAAAATCATCCAACCACTTCTACTATCATGGTAACAACCGTGTTGACTTCTGCTGACTTTACGCTTGTGTGCTTGTTTTTTTCTAACTCCCCATAATATTTGTAATTTTTAGTACTCTTACATCACTCCATATTTTCCTTTGTTTCTATGTGCATCCTAATCACAACTCACTCATTAAACTACTCATCTTGTTAGGTAACTGTATTACGCTTATTCAACATCTTTTATGTATTGATTAACAATAATAACTATGTTTTTTTTGACAACACATCACCCCTACCCTCTTACCAATCTTCTCCCCCAGCCACTCTAGTTACTGTTTGATTATTCATCACATTTTGAAATGTCTTGACAACAATAACCCTAACTTATTTTTATTCTTATCGGACAAACCTAATGTACACACACATACACAAAAATGAGTGTATATAATTGCGATTGTACAGCTAAGTGAATAAATTCACCGAAAATTTATCCTATCAAATTTGAAGAAAACTCAAATAATTTGGAATACAAAATAATTGAGCAAAGAATTTCCTTTTCGATAATTTAAACTTCTGGCTCTACAATTATATATATATATATATATATATGGAATATTCTAGAATTGTAGTCAATAACAATATTAGTGTTTTTTTAAGTAATATCGACTTGCAAACTAAGATCAGCGGAATTATTATTATTATTGTTCCCTTGGGTTCCTAGTGGAACATAGGGCTTCAACTACACGTCTCCACTTCCTTCTGTCTTCTGCTATACTTTTCACCTGCTTCCATGTTAGTCCATACTGTTTCAACACCTCTTCACACGTTCTCCTCCATGTCACCCTTGGACGTTTCACTCGCCGCTTCCATTTCGGGTTCCACTCGAGGGCCTGACGCATGACGTCACCAAGTGACCTCCATAGTGAATGTCCAATCCATCTCCACTTCCTCCTGCATATTTGTTGGGCGATTGGTTCTTGTTCTTTCCGGCAATCTGATCTTCAGTATAGAGCGAAGACAGTTGTTGATAAAGGTCTGCAACAGGCTGTCGGAAATATTCTTTGTGACACGCCAAGTTTCTGATCCGTATAGAAGAAGTGACTGACTTGACGTTTGTATTGGAAATCCGAATCATTTTGTTGTTTATGCTGAGTTGAGTGACGAAGATTTCCAGATTGGTTTCAGGTTGATGAATGTGTTTCTCACCTTCCCGATTCTCGATTTGACATCCTCATCCGTTCCTCCTGTGGTTGAGACAAAGCTCCTTTGATAAGTGAATGAAGTAACCTCTTTCAAATCCCTCCCGTTGATGGTGATTGGCGCTGGATGTTGCTGCTGCTGTTGTTGTTGGTTGGTTGGTTGGTTATTTTCATAACCTCCGTCTTGTCTATGTTCACCTAGAGTCCTGTCTTCTTTGGCTGCTTCTTCGACCAGTTTGTCGGTTTTCGCTTGTAAGTCTTCGATTTTGTGTGACATCAGACATAAGTCATCCGCGAAATGCAGGTCTTCTAGGTTCTTCACGTCGGTCCAGGATATCCCTGTCTTCTCATTTCCCACTGTCTGACGCATAATCCAGTCCACCACAATTAGGAATATCATTGGTGATAATAAGCACCCTTGTCTGACTCCTGTGTTTACTCCAAACGTGTCTCTGAGTTTTCCGTTGTGGATCACTTGACATGTTCAGAGGAATTACAGTTCATTAAAAGTACTTGAATAATAATAATATAATAGCAAATACAATATCAACTAAAATTAAGGAAATTCACACAAAATTTGAGGGTGATTTGAACTTAGATGGCCAAAGTAGGGATAATGTCTGAACTAATTGCTTTTGGACGCACAAATTAGGCTTCTTATTGTGGATCCCAACAGCCAGCCTCAGCAATATTTAGTAATCGAATTCTTAAGGCGAAGTTAAGATTAGTTAGTATGCGTTAAATGACTTTGAAAGCAGCCTCGTTGACATCAATCTTGTGTTCTGTATCCACAAGATGAGATAGAATAGCGCTATGTGAATAGATTTTGTTTGTCCTTTACTTAACCACTATGCAGGGTGGTGTTCGGAAATCCGAAGAGAACGCACAAAACCAACATAATCGTTTCATTCAATACTATGTAGTCTAGAAGATCCACCCAACAGTAAAAGACGAGATTAACACCATAGACAAAATAAATCCCATGAACTGCGGTAAGCACCTTTGACTCTAAATCCCAGAACATAAACTAGCCAGGTTTGAAAAGACGTGAAATGTATTCTTTCATATCATTGCATATGTACAGAAATGGACACCAATTTGAACGAGAAAATGTGGAACTTTCAAACAGTGCAAATATCAGAATATACCGTGACAGTCCCAGGCTCCTGGTATTCAGACATATCAGCCTTCACACTGAAGTTTGCATTGATGATGTTCTTTAGAATAACATTAATTGACGGCTTCACAGTTAAGCCATTACCCAGGTCTGAGAACACAATCACATCAAAAAGTGGTCACATGGATTTTAAAAATTTAGACTTCATATAAAACGAAATCAATCATATGACCTTGAAACAGCCAATCATGGAAGCTGTCTACCTGATAACAAAATACATGCATCGATTTATATCGATTTTAAATTTTTGAATATATATATTGAACATTCGTTCAGGAGCGACTACTGCCTGTCATTATAACAGTGAATGTAGGAGTATTTGCTAAAATAATTATAACATTTTTAGAAACTTAGTCATTGACATTTCAGATTTCCTGAACTTAACACTTTAGAAAAATGGATTACATCTAAACATCACCGACTAATACGACTGTCAAATGTTAAGCTTTTTCGGTAAGCATAGCTCTACAAGTGGAACATTTGATTTGTTAAACTGTACAGATGTCAAAACTACCTCTTTTTGTTTTTTTTAACAGCCCTGAGTTTTTTCCGTTTTCAGCCTATTACGTCAGAGCCAACTGACATCTGTTTAATAATAATTTCATCACCTTTATGTTAGTTAGGCAGAATAAGAGACAGATGCATATGTAGCAGTCATGATCGTTACTCATTGTCAAAAGCTATTTGGGAACAGAAATTGAAAATGATAGACTTTTTGTTGTAGCCTTGCCTGTTTATCTGTCTATCGCAAAGGGGATATTTATCAATGATAATCTAACAGGTGAATGCGTGAAAATTTCGATGTTTACATGAGTAATTGGAAAAAAATGGAAACATTTTTATAGTTGAAGTTGTAGACTGGAGGCGTGGTATGGATGAGGATGCCAAAGCAAGACAGACATTGATGATTACTCGGAAATCAGTGGGGAAATTTACTGCCCTCAGTATGAGGAAAAGGATTCAGATTTTAGAGACTAATGTCAATTCAACTGACTAAAAATGCCAATTAAAATATTCTGAAGAATGGATATTGAACAAAGAGTACTCTTTTCAATAAATTCGTCATTAGGCTCTACAATTATATATACATTATAATGAATGAATGAATTAGTGTTATGAACAACATTAATGTTGTTTAAATTACATGGAATCAATAATATCAATAGATTACAGTGCAATAGCATCAACATAAAATAAGCTGAATGTCAGGAAAAATTAGGAAGGATAATATTATAAATGCATGAATTTATAGTCTCTACTGAAGGCTGGCCAGGGCAGTAGTAGTAACTGGAATTACTTCATCTGCTTATTATTCTACTTCTTCTATATATATATATATATATATATATATATATATATATATATATATATATATATATATATATATATATATGGTGATCCAGATAAGTTCATTGAGAAAAACATGAATTTAGCACCTAGGAGAGTCAGTGTGGCAAGAGCCCCGGAGAAAACACTGTTCATAAAACTGCAGTTCCTCGATCACAACATCAGCGCCTGAAGAATACAATTAAAAGAGCTTATTATGCAGCAGAGGTACGTTGTCACTTCACAACCACCCCTATGCTGCGTTCGAGAAATAGGGGTAAACTACCTATATTTGCTGCCTCTATGTGTATCTATCAGTTTGACTGCAGCTGCGGAGCAAGCTACATTGGGCGTATAGTTATGCAGGTTCATCATCGTATTTCCGAACATCATCCAGTATGGTTAAGCAAGGGACAAACAAGATCCATTCATAGCTCATTGGAGCACACCTTGTAGATAGTGAGCATAAGGTTGACGTCGATACAGCATTTAAAATTATTTATCGCATTCCTACTAATCTCAATTTTGCTTTACGAGTTCGTCTTCTACATACCTACAGCTAAAGCAATAGGAATCCAAATGAAGAAGCCAAACCTGTGTGTGCAGAAGAAATTCGTACAGCCACTTTCCTTATCCTGGCTATCGTTACATGAATGTGAAAAACTGGACTACTACGCCCCCCTTCCCCTAAACCTTTAAAAATTATAATTGTCCAAATTATTTTATTATTTTTCTGACTAATTCATCTTTATTCATGTATAATCCCCGTCCAGACATTAATGAAAACAAAAAACGTAGATCAGCAAAGAGTCTCTTTTCGCTGGTGAATTCATTTTCTTATCTGTAAAATCGCAAATATATATGGGTTATTTTGTATGTATGTGTACATTAAGTTTGTCAAACAAAAATAGACAATTGGTTATGGTTATTTTAACAAAACGGGTGAAAATTGGTAATTGGAGTTACGTAATACAAAATCGGTCAAGAAAATTAGGTGTTAATGAAATTAGGGTAGTAACAAAGGTGATGAGTTGTCACAGTCAGTTGTTAAAAGGAAGTGGTGTAATAATATGAATAGTTTGATGATTGACTTTTACTCAGGTTACACATAGGAACAAAGTAGATAATACGAAGTTACGTAAGAGTTCTAAATGAATACAAGAATTATAAGTAATTAAAGAATCAGGCAAACTAACAGAATTAAGTCATCAAAAATCAACAAAGTCGTTACCATGATAGTATAAGTGGTTGAGTAATTCTCTTTTGTATGCACAGCTCAGGTTTTTCTGTGCAAATAGCCAGAGCTTCAGTGGTACAAAGAAGATGAAACCGTATTGCCTTTGGTAGGTTATTCTTGACTCTGTTACTACCCTAATTTCATTAACACCTATTTTTCTTGACCGATTATGTATTACGTAACTCCAATTACCAATTTTCACCTGTTTCGTTAAAATAACCATAACCAATTGTCTATTTTTGTTTGAAAAACTTAATGTACACATACATACAAAATAAAACACATATATATTCGCGATTGTACAGCTAAGAAAATGAATTCGCTGAAAAGAGACTCTTTGCTGAACTACTGTGTTGAGTGCTACTTATAACCCGATATAAGTAGTATATCAGGAACGAAGTAACAATATGTTTGGCACACTGGAAAGAGCAATCAAAGAAGAGAACCATGAGAGGAATGTTGCCATATGATGCAGAATCCAAGAAGTTATCGAATGAGACGATATTTGACCAATTCGTCAAGGATGTGGTGAAGATGTGCAAATGGCCGGTTGAGAATATGGTATACCAAATTTAGTTATGTACCATACTTTCGGTCTCCTCCGAGTTTTGTTCCATACACTACGTGTTTTGTTTTCTTTAATACCTGAATGGGAATTATCCAGGAATTAAGACATTGATTGCTCTGAAGTCTGTGGGTAAATCTACTGCACTCAGTATAGGAAACAGGATTCCGATTTCAGAGAGTGATGTCAATTCAATCAGTGGTTCTATTTTGGTCAGAGACGAGGCTTGGTGTGAATGTCATTAAAAACGTTTCTAACAGGTTATTGCAGATTTTCATCAGTACTGAAAATTAGATGGCAGAACAGAAAAGAAAATCGACAAGGAATAGAAGCAATGTCTCAGTGGTGAGCGAATATACACAACAAACTGAGACGCACTGGACACATTCTAAAGCAAATAACCACAGGAAAATTAGAAACGCAAGTTTATAGAAAATCAACTCACACAGATCAAATACTCAATTACAACAACAGCAACAATTCAAATACTAATCAAGATAGCCAGCCAGAACTCACTGCAGCACTCCTACCAAAGAGGAAAATTGAAGAAAGATATCTCATGGACATCTTCCGAAAGAATGGATATTCACGGAACTTCATCAAAAGGCATCTACCCCCAAGCCAAACAATCAAACCAAAAGCCCCCAAGGAAGGCACAAAGAAAATCACCCTGCCATATATATAGGGCATCTCAGAAATCACTGCGAGACTCTTCAAACCTTTAGGAATTGACGTCGTACACAAACCAACAAAATCACATCACTCAGCTCTGTGTCAACCAGAAGACTCAACAGTGAAAGAAGATAAAACCAAAAAAAATCTACAAAATAAATTCCAACGATTGTAGAAACCACTACATTGGCCCAAGTGGACGTCTCCTTCGTCTTCGTATCCACGATCATAAACTAGCCATCAAAAGACATTACATCCACTCCCTTACTCATATCGCTGCATAAAGACAACCACGGTCATCAATTCGACTGGGACAACATTCAAATATTAGACAGAGGAAACTTCAAGAGTGCCAGAGAATGTTTAGAAGACTTACATCCCAGTGAATCATCAGTCAATAGACACATAGATATAGATAAAATTTACCAATAGATAAGAAGGGAATCTCACATACACAAAGGGTTAAACTTCAGGTCAAGGAAACAATCAGCACCAATACCAATACACAAACAGTCAACCACGTCCAAGGTCACACACCAGGAGAGACGACTAATAAACTCGTGAGGAAATCTAAAAGCTCACTTGGAATTGAAGTATCCTCTGAAGATGTTGTCTAGTAGGGCAGTGAGAGCCAACCATCCAGCTGCTCAGAGAACGCAACTATATGAAAAAGGGACCCTTGAGTGACATCACACTCAAGGCTCTTCAGTGGAACGCGAATGGGAAATGATGAGTTGGGTATCACTTTGAGCGTGATATGGAGGAAATCGTTTGAGGAAAAATTGTAAAATTATGGTCAATCTTGGGATCATTTAAAGATGACTACAGAGAATAAGGTAAAACGGAGATGTACTACTGAAACCCCATGTTCTACACGGAACTGAAAAAAATTGGATAAGTGTTACTCATCAGTGGTGAACTGGTAGAAGCCGAGAAACACACAGGATATAAGATTCAGAGCCAGTGGTTTAGTTACAACATGCTTGTTGGGACAGAGCATCGTCTTGCTTTCTATTCTGTAGGTAGTCGTAGGGTTAAAGACATATCTGGGGTTCTTTGGTCTTCAATGATACGCTCGTTTACGTCGACTATGTACGAAAAACTGACTTACTGTTTAACTGTTAAAAGTAAGAAGTAGGCGAGTAAACTAGAGAATGGGAGGGTCAGTCGAACAGTGAGTAGGTAGGCAATTAAGTTAGTGCGACAGTGAGTTAGTGGATTGGAGGCAGGGAAATAGAGCGTCAAATGCAGTGTACGGCTTCAAGCATTGAGCTTTGAATTTTGAATAAGGACAGAGTTGCTGTTTTTGCAATTACTGGCCCCACACCCAACCTCCTCTCTGTACCGTGCTTACCACCGATTGAGCGAGGTTTCTGAGTGGGCCAGCCGGGAATGGAACCCAGATGGCGAGCATTCTACTTTTGGACAACCGATACACAGATCCTAAAGAATCACCTAACACTTTAGTTAACAGCCGAATGGATTAACCTATGGCGCACAACACACAGTTATACAAAAAATAAATCCTGAACAACTTACTTGTATCTGATCGAATGGAACATCGAATGCAAACGATTCATTGTAATATGGATTCAGTGTATACTTTTTAATTGTTGTCTTTTTCTTTTTAACACGTTTCCCATTAAACATTAACGATAATTTCACATAGGGATCTAAAAGATGAATTATTAAATAAAAAAGAGGCTATTGTTACTACTGATAATACTACTAGTAGTGTGTTGTGGGCTGGCTGCGAACAAGCAAAAAATTGTAGACAACAATTTACGTCCCGAATCGGAGTCATGAGAAAAAACACAATAACAACCTTAACCTTGAGGAACTCACCAACCAATCACAGCAGACTTAATATGTGTAAATACGATTCGCCAATATATGGCTTAACTTTCTGAGAAACGGTCACAAGCAATACAGAATAACCTTCAACGAAAAAACAACCAATCAGAAGACGTTGCTTCTGCGCTGACAATTATGTGCATAAAAATCAATAAAAATCACTTGATTTTTTCAATAAACGATCTGTTGACTGGTGCTCGTCTTCTGTCGTCACAATAGGAGTATATGTTGATAACTTTTAACTGGTTAAAAATTTAAAAATTTATTTAATCTGCTGTCAAAGAAATTGATGATTTCTTGAATTTACTTGAAGGTTATTACTTTCCGAAGAAAGCCTACATGCAATGGGCAATACTTGCATTTTATCAGTTTTCGTCCAAATAGCTTAAAACGCGCACGAGTCAAGACTCTGTACTATAGTAGAGCTAGAAAAATATGCTCTTCAGAGAAATTAGAGGAAGAATTTATGATTCTCAGAAAAAAGATGTTGAAAAACAACGGTTAGCCTCAGAAATTCATTAACAAATATGGAAGATGTGAAGGCTTAAAAGTCTATCAAATCACTGTCGGGGAAAAGCCTGTCATCATTCAACTCTATTTTAAAGCTGGGAATATCGCAGCAGTGATCAACAGAAGACTGAGCACGTCACTAGACAGAGCCTATCCTCCAGTCAAGTTGGTTCCCGTCTATCGGACAATATGCTGTTTGATCTAATCGAAAGTCGACAGATACTCTTCTCATGTTAACTCCAAGTGCGTATACAAATTTACATGTATCTGAGGGAGAAGTTACATGGGAAGAACAGAAAGAACGGCATTCCTCCTATTTTCTGAAAATGTACCAAAAAGCCTTCATCTCCAGGGGACAAATGCTTTTGAAATTGTCATTGCCAGGCATCCCCTTGATACGGATCATGAGGTGAACATCGTAAGACCGTTCAAAATCATCAATGGGCAAAAGAGTTCAATTCTCCTCAAGTTTGCTGATGCAATCTCCATCAAGCTCCTGAAAGCCGACTTATGTGTTCGGAAAGAAGCGGTTATAAGTCTATCCTTTTCCTGCTGTCTCATAACTGAATATTTTCATCCTATCTTTCATCTGATTACGTAACGCTGAAAGTTTCGATCGTCTCATGGCATTATTGTTTGGGATAAAGTGATTATTATTGTTATTAATACTATTGTGTGCATATATTGATTGATTTTTGTTTAAAAATGGACTCATGATTATTTCTTAAACTATAATTTTCTGTCTAATACCACACAAACTTGAAGATCTACGGAAGAAAGCCAAGAAAACTGACGGTAGAATCAGCGAACACAGGGTTACAAATGAACATAGAGACGATAAAGCTGTTGAAAACATTCATCGATCAACAGCAACAAGTGTTACTCACGGTCCATGGGAGAAATTTCAGAGATCTTGTCTCCTTCACTTATCTAGTGAGCATCTTTTCAATCATAGGCGGCACAGATGACGACGTCAAAGCCAGTTAGAATCATAAAGCAAGAAAGGCGTTTATTACTGTGAAATTAGTGTGCAGAGATACAGAATACAGCGCAACATAAAGAATAAGATCCAGATTTTCAGAGCTGATGTCAAGTCATTCACTGTTTCTGTGTGATTTCAGGGAGTTGGCGCAGACATAACTGAAAGCGCTTGCGAAAGGTTACTTCAGACATTCATCAACAGCTATCCACTTCGCTCAATCCTGTAGCTCATATGACCTGTCAGAAAGAATAGGCTTGGACGGGGAGCTAACAGATAGGCATCCGAGTGTGACATGGAGAAGATCATGTGACCATGAAATGATAGCTTCTGTGGAGTTGTTTGGCCAATTAAAGTTTATCACATAGAATCGAGTGGAATGACCGAATGGACTGCTGAAGACTGATGTTCCAATTGGAACTTTATGAACGAATAATAATATAATAAGTCGTAGATGGTGACGTCGATGAACGTAATGAGACACCATAAGTGATTGCTGAATACATTTTTACTAATTCAATATAATTTTATTTCACTGAATCACACAGTTATCTTCATCACCTCCGTCTTCTCTGTATTCTCCTGAAGTCCAGTCTTTCCGTGTCAATAACTATTACACTTTAAACATTATTATTAGTCTATTTAATTCTAGAACCAGGTCATTAGGTAGTTGTCAAAATTGTGAATATTCCTTGAGCTCAGTCTTTCTTTCTTGACGTCCAACTAACAAGAAGAGAACAGGATGGAACACTGAAAAGGTCTATCCACAGCAAATCGACGTGGAACGGACAGCTTACTAACTTTCACAGTTGGTTACCACTATACATCAAACGAAACCTGATCCGTTCTTTCAACTACAGAGTTCGCAGAATTTGCACCCCGGACACCATAGAAGATGAACTGGACAATATCAAGAAAATCCTCGTCGAGAATTGCTATCCAGAAAGATTTATTGCAAAATCTATGAATCCTAGACCAGAAAAGCCGCCCATGCTTAGCGTCCCAAAAAAACTACTCTACATGAACCTTCAATTCAATGGAGATTTATCTGCGGAAACACTAAAAAATCGACTGTCGCGCTCACTTAAGAAGACCTTCTTCACAGCTGAACTACGACTAACCCTCTCCACAAAACCTATGATTCACGTGAACGTGAAGGATAAGCTACCGCTACTGGCCTCATCAATGTGCATTTATCAATTCACCTGCTCGTGTGCAGCCAGGTATGTCGGCCGTACCCAGCGCTCGCTTTCCAAACGTATCACCGAGCACTTACCAACATGGTTTTACAAAGGAGGAAATCGATGCCCCCGCAGTTCCATCTTAGAACATCTGATAGAATCCGGACACCAAGCTACACCACAAACAAACTTCAAAGTCGTCTACAGAGTAAGAAGTAGTCTCCCTAAAGGTGTACGAATCAGACTTCTTCAAACTGCAGAAGCAATGGCGATTCACTTGCTAAGTCCTGAACTCTGCATACAGAAGAAGTTCGTTCAATCACTACACTTGCAATGGACGTAATCTATCTTATTACCCGATAAGTAAATTCTACCTAATCTTTTCTTCTGTCTCTTCATTGGTATTATTTTGTCTTCTCAATTGTAACATTTTACATTTTCAACTTTCTTGTTCTCTACTCCCACCCGATTCAATTTCTACACCTCACTACCACTGTTACAGACTTGAACAACGCTCAATTTCTAGTCATTCATGTTACGTCATCCAACTTATTTACTCAATTTCACTTCTACTTATTCTCTACCTGTAATTACCTCTGTTGCTGTCTTGACCTAAGTTGTAACATTTTAGTCAATTATATTACGTCATCTAGCTTCCTAACTCAATCTTACTTTAGTTGCTGTCTGATTAACTTTGTCTCTATACTACATCATTCTTGTATTAACTAATCAATTATCTAAACTTGACAAACCTCATGTACACACACACACAAATAATTATATATAAATGCGATTGTACAGCTATGTGAATAAATTCGCCGAAAAGAGTCTCTTCGCTGAATGTCTTCTCTTTTTCAGTCTTCTTTGTTTTTGTCATCTAAATGTCTAAAAAGGCATCCGTATTTATCTTCTACGCTAGTGAGTTCATGCGATTAGATGACTCATATAAGAAGTTGTATTTTTAGACAGAATTAGATGAATGTGGATTGTTTATGTGTATACGTCGAACAAACAAAGTATGTGACAAAATAAATTTAAATTTTGTTCAGACCTGCGTGTCACCGAATATATATATGCATGTAAATCAATAAATTTCATAAATATTAGCTGTAAATGACATTTTAAGGTCACTCGAAGGTCATTAGATTAGTCGATACCACAGCTATCGATTTAGACTGCCTCCCGCGAAAAATGATATTTAAATATACACTTGAATAAGTTGATTCTTGATGATGACTCAGCCTTAAAAGAATATCACAAGAATTCAAAGAAATCATCATTAGAATGCATGAGTAAGTGGAAAAAATAGCCAAAAGTTTATTATTTCTTTCCATCTCTCTCACTCTATGACTGACCTGAAAGTCCACCGACATCCATCTTCTTCAAATTTTTCGCTTCAAGTATATTGACATTCAAACGACCCGAAGTTGGTACATAACGTAGTGAAAAGCAAATATCACCTAAACGATTTTCCTTGTAAAAAAGAAACAAAATATACGAAAATTAAAGTTGAATTAAAATATTGATATATATACTACTAATTGGCTGAAATAAGTAGTTAGTGACCATTCATTTCAAAGTTCGTCAAATGAAAATGATCTAAACACGAAACGGTTTCTCCACTTATTTGGAACTCAGCTCATCAAAAGTGTATGTGGTTTTATTCAGCTCAGAGAATCGAAACCACACGATTATCCCAGTTTATGAGAAGCAGAAGAAGTCTTCATGTGGTAATCATGAGGGAGATAAGCCTGACTAATATAGTATCTAAAGTTTTAGGTTCGGTAATCACGCACAGAATAAATGGAGCTCAGAAGGAATAAACCTGTTTAATACCAGGAAGGTTTAAGGCCACAGAGAGAGGTTGTACTGATTATATATTCACTCTCCAACAGATTCTGAATAATAGGCCTACTTACCTACGCGCAACAGTTGACGTATTTCGGTACTATGGTAATGTTTGGCAATGGAGGGAGTGCCGATAAAGTAGACCACACTAAATGAGGCACTCTACTCAAACTCACGCAGCCGTGTAAGAGATTATGGAGAGTTTTCATCGGAAGTGATGATGACCAGTGGTGTCCGTCAAGGGTACTCACCATCCACATTTTTGTTCAGTTTCATCGTAGATGTACCGATGGAATTAACCGTGACTGACTTCAGCGACTTAGGGATTCGCTTGTAGGTACGAAATAGTACTGTTGACTTAGAATATGTGGGTACAGAGTCTTCTAAACACTCTCGACAGAAATCTTCAGATGTTTGCCATAGGATTTACTCCTATCAGATGTAAGATGATGCTTCAGGGTTGGTATATACCAACTCCTGGCTTAAAGATAGGGAATGAAGTGGTAGAGCGTGTTGACCAATTCACTTATTTGGGAAGTTGAATTAGCTATCATCGATTGACTGATGACGAAATCTCAGCATGGATACAAAGTGCTCTTGTGAGATTTGCCAACTTACATCATCTTTGGAGTAGACATGATATCCGGTTATCGATGAAATGTACGTCTGTACGTCTGTGTAACATTTCGCTCTGTCCTCCTCCTTTATGTCTTTGAGAATTGAAAAGGCTAGCTATCTTTGACTGCAGATGTTTCAGTTTAATCTCCTGTGATAACTGGTACACAATGGTGAGCAACATTCAAGTTAGGTGCAGTGTTAGGTAAGTAGGATAAGTGAGTCAATGACGTTGCGAAGCTACATCCGCTAAGATGATTAGGACATCTGTCGTGCATGTTAAACCATCGCCTTCCTCGATGGGCAGTGTTGTTAGCACACATCACAACAGTGGATTAGGCTGGAAAAGAGTTAGTGGCAGTCAGACGACAACCTGATATCTGTTCATGAAGTACTGACAGTAGGCCTCAGCCAGCTACGTAGGTAAGTTTAGACTGCCTGATTGTGATTCTCAGGATTCTAAGGATGATTGGCCGAAGACTGTTGGTGATATGGCTCAAAGTCTTTCTCACTGACTTGGATGCGTTCACTCTGTGTGATTCGCTTTTTCTACTAAACTGTAATGTTTTGTATTTTACTATCTTTCCCCCTCATATTTTCGCTTATTGTTGCTACAATAATATTTAAAAAAACTTAATTGTCTTCCTCTCGTTTGTCTGCTTTTGCATGATGCATGGGATGTCGTAACACGAACCTCGGCACTTCTGTACAAAAGGTTATACTGAAATTCGGTCAGTCAGATAATAATTTGGTTAAATGGCTGGCTCTCTGAGTGAACTGATAATATGTAGCATTGGATTCATCATAGGTTTCTAGTCACGTTTGAGAGCCTTGATGTTCCGGGAGCAGAATGCCTGCCAATTATGTACGTGGTCTGGGTTCGATTCCCGGCTGATACACCCCTAAGCCTCACTGGCCACTGGTGAACCTGAGAAAGATAAGTGGCTGGGCTTAGTGCCATCAATCCTCCACCGTAAGGAAATCAACACCACTGTTACGGAGACTGTAAAGCTCAAGGCTCTATGTTTAACTCCGAAGGCAGAAGAATGAAGAAAAATGTATACAAAACATATGACTTCAGAAAGGACTTCATCGTTAAGCTCTGTATGGGTGTACCTTAGCTCCAGTTGTGGTGAGAGCTGGCTGCTAGCCAAAGGTGGTAGACAGTAATTGACGTCAATGTTTATGTCCCCAATATTGGTTGGTGTTGAGAAAATGAGAACAAAGGCTTTGTGTAGGCGGATACAGTTAGCATATGGATGATCTGACAAAGCCACAAAGAGATGCAAGGTTAACTTTGTGTGAGAAACAACCAATCAACAGACTGTATTTTCTACTAAGAATAAGCTACAATAATGTACATTAAAATCTATAAATATGTGTTGATTTTCCTTAATAAATGGTCTGTTGCCTGGCCCTTGTCTTCTGTTGTTACACAATAACCTTCCTGCTTAGTCATGAACAATACACCTACTTAGGACACATATGCAACGGAGGCACTATGACACATCTCTATGCATAAGATTTCTACTATCAGTCCGTTTCCCACTAAATGACAGCAAAATATTCAGTAGTATTTGACATAAGCAACAGAAAACTAACGAATCTAACCAGTAATCCACCATGAATCAAAATGCATTAATAGTTATATCTGTGACTGCCTTTCTGGTTGACACAGCGTCAAACCTCTCAGTACCACACCGGTTCCTTCGATGTTGAAGATATAGCTTACTAACGAGTACCAATAGATATGAAATCCAAGTACTTCAGAACTTTCTGCCATCCAAGTCTTTCAGCCACCAAATCACATTAATTCAAAGTACATTTTGATAGCTAGTCATTAGATCTGGTGATGACATTGAGAGCTTGAGTGAAAGAATTCAGTCAACAACAACAATAAGGATGAGAAACACTGATATTGGTAACTTTCTACTGACGATTCACAGAACGAATACTTCTGTAGAAGTATTGGTTTGTAGGGATTTGGTGGATTGGTTACAGGATTTCATCATGAGCTGACATTGGTTAGAACAACCATTGGAAAACCCGGGTGTACTGGACAGCTGTTTCGTCCTAGTTTGGGAATCTTCACAGTACGCACCCACCGGGATTCGAACCCAGGACCTTCTGGTTACAAGACTTATTATTATTAATACGTCTTGCGTCACTTGGGTCACAAGTGGACTGTGCATTACTCTTTAGCGTTTGAAACGATGGATTCTGGGTTTGAGCCCCGGTTAGAACAGCATCACTTACTAAGAATGCAGGTACCTCCATAAGACGAGGCCCAGATAAGATGAAACAAACATTCTAGATAATAATAATCTGCTTTATTCCATAACGGTACTTGTGATACAGAATGGAATTCTCAGCATCATACTACAGTATTGCATCCAGTTTGTATATTAACAATAAATAAAATTCTACATAGATTAAGGTAATCTCGGTTCATTATGACAACAAAATATTAACATGTCGGTAGCAAAGGCAAAGTTGAACAGTGTTTGAAGGTGTTAGAAAAGTAGGTGCTATCATATTTACTGGCGTAAGCGAGAGAAAGAAACAAAGCAGCACATAACAGAAAAAAAAGAGAGAGAGAGAGAAAAGGAAAATAAAGAAATAAAACGTTGAACCTATCAATGATATGAATTGGAAAGACGAGACCCAGTTGTTCTACTGACTATTTAATAAGTTATAGGTGTCACGCCTAATGCTTCCTTTATCGCACAGAACATGAGCTAAGTAGGGTATGGTTGAGTTTTGTACTTGCCAGTGCAAGCATATAGTTTTCTATGTAGGCTTTTGGTTCTGCCTGATGAGAAACAAGGGGATAGTTGTGAATGAAGAGGTTGGTGTGAGTTAGATAGAATGGATTTAGCCCATTTTTCACATGAGTCCATGTGCCTGTCGACCAGAATATTAACAAGCTGGTTAAGTGGCACATTGCTTACCCTGCTGACAACCTTTAACATCCTACGTAATAAGATATAGTCTTTCTTCAGTAGCCCTGGAAAAACTAAGGGGAACAATAGAGAATAATAGGCAGGATGCAAGAGCTAACGAATCGTAGATACCACTGACGATTACCATCCAGCAGATAGCAGCATCTTCATTCTCAGAAATCCTCAAAGCGTTTGTATCAGGAACCAATATTTAACCATTTAAAGGAAGAAGATATATACATAAAACGTCAGATATGCTTACTTTTTCCCCTTCACCTTCTGGTGGATTCAATTCGCGCCATTCTTCAATTACATTGCATAAATCTACAGTGCTCAGAGGTACTTTAATTTGTCCAATTTGATCATGTTTAGAAAATCGATCGAAATCGTACACGGTGAATTGAACTGTTTTCGCTGTAATCTCAGCATAGGGAATCTGTGTATACAATAACAGAAAGTAGTTACAGGGATGTGAGTGGAGATAATCCCTATTTTAGAAAAAAAATTTGTGATACTGTATACTACTGAAAGAATGATATAAATAGTTTGCAGTCACTCACGTCGATCACCAGTAGCTCTTGCCATCCAGATCATAGAGATATAAACAGCAGACGGGGATCAATATACGGGTGCGGATACACTTAGCTATAAATATAAAACTGAACCCTTTAAAAGATCTGGTGGTGGATAGACTTTGGTTGGCCTCTGAAAATGCCCTAATACTTCCAGCCATTAACAGACTATACCATGGCAGTCCTATTCACCACCTCCACACAGCGGAAATGTTCATTACATAAGCGAAAAGAGAATACGAATGGCTGGCGCTAGTGACCAGAATTGTGGATATTTGGGTAGGTTTACCTCGGAGAGCCTATAGCATATATAAGTTATCGAATTCGAAAGGATTTTTGTTCACCAGAAACCATTGGAACGCAGCTGTTGACTCTGCTCCGTTGCATTGTGAATCAGACTTCTAGTCAAAGGTTCCGGCAGTTGCCTTTCAAATCAACCACACGATTGGGTGTGGACATCAAGGCAGTATCCCTGCCCCCTCAAAAATTGAGATTTTATTTGCAAATTGGTTGTGTTCTCTGAGCTGGTAGGTTTAATTACACAGCTTTCGTCGACCTTCTGGACAACATATTCAGCGGAAGCTTAGGCATAAAATGAACTAATTTAAATTCTCTATGAATCATAGAATCGCATCTCCTGGTTACCATCTTTGTGACCGGTAGTCGATTTACATCTGTAGTGATCATTTTTTATTGGCTTGGATTTTAAACTTTCTCATCACATGATTTACTTCTTATTAGTTGGTAGATTTGGTCTATATTAACATGTTTGTTAATTGCATTTTTGTTTGAGTACCAGGCTTCTAGGAATTCTCTGGCATTACTTTTGGTGTTTCCTCTGTTTAAAATTTCGACATTATCCCAATCAAACTGATGTCCATAATTATCTACATGCATTGATATGAAAGAATATATATCATGTCCCTTTACAACTAATTTGTGTTCCTGGATTCTGATTCGAAGGGAACGCCCACTTTGGCCGATGTAATGTCTATTACAAAACATACAACTTATTTTGTAAATGGTATTAATTTTATCTTCTTTTTCTGTTGGATGGGTCCTTTGGTTTGCACACTTTTTAATAAAGTGATTGTGCTGACTGGCTGGCTTGTGTGCTGTATCTATTTCAAACAGTCGTAATATTCTAGCTGTAATTTCAGAGATATTTTTAATATATGGTAAGATGAATTTTCTTGTAGTCTTTGGTGCTGGCTTGTTGTTGATGTAATGACTCGATTTTAAACACTTTTTGATGAAATTGTGGTGAGGATATGCATTCTTTTTGAAGACCGTTTGTAGGTGTTTTTCTTCCATTCTTTTCAACCCTGGAGTGCTACAGTGTGTTTGAACTCTTTTAAACAATGTCTGCGCACAGTTTCTTTTGTGGGGTGATTGGATTATTGCTAGTATAGTTGAGTATTTGATCTGTGTACGTTGATTTTCTATATACTTGTATTTCTTAATTTCATGTATTAGTTCTCTTGATTAAGGAAGACATCTCAGAATGGATTTTGTTATCTAATTCTTCTTCTCTTGTGAATTCTATGTCTTCAAGTAAGTTGTTTATTAATTTATGGGTCTATTCTAAATCGTTTCTTTTAATTATTACAAATGTATCATTAACGTAACGTTCCTAGACTTTTGGTTTAATCACAGGTAGAGCTACTTAATCTAATCTTCGCATAACAGCTTCAGCTCTTAATCCTGACTGATATGGGCGATGATCCCATTGGTGTTCCTTTTATTTGTTCATATATTTGAGTATTGAACTGGAAGTATGTTGTAAGGCATAATTTTATGAGTTCTATCCAAGTTGAACGTTGTGATTTTATGTTTTATTTGGCACATCCCTCAGATGTACCTCCTCTGTTTGTTAATAAATACGAAAAATTTAACATCAGTCTAGACCAGGCTTAAGACTGACTAGGCGAGGTTTCGAAATGTGCCAGTCGGAAGTCAAACTCTATCCATGTCTCGAGTCGTTGGCATTCTAACAATGAACTAAGGAGACACAATTTTGCATCTCTAATTTTGTTTAAAGTTTTGCTTGACATCAGCATATAATCTAAAAATAACTCTAAATTTTTATTTTCGCACCCTTTTTTGCGCCATTACTAGTCTTTAGTATTTCCCATATTTTCTGAAAAGTGACAGCTCACTGGTTGTTAGCGTTTTTTTGAACTTATTAGCAAATTTGGTGTTTTGATTGGACACTAGTAACTAGTGTGATGTGTCTAGTCCTTTCTTTGGTGCAGACTGAATTCTATCAGTCAGGTATTTGCAATCTGGCCACCATTCTAGGTAGCTTGCCATCACGGTGCACAATGATTTGATGATATTAAATAGTTGGAGGCAATCGGCAGGAAGCCTTGGACCTAGGTTTCGTGCTAGTTGGCACTCACCAGTCAGCAAGGCGTATCTGCAACCTTGAAGGAACCTTTAAATAACACGAAACCTAAGTCCAAGGCTTCCTGCCGATTGCCTCCAACTATCTAATATCATCAATCTTGATGTTTATTGAGGTAATTTAGAATATGGTATATTCACAGGGGCTCTGAAGTATTTCAACTGTTATTTCTGGCAATAAAAGCTTTCTTGTCTACAGTTCGTTTTCTTTTCTGTTGTAAAAGTAGAATTTTGACAGTGTGGCTGAATACAATTCCATATTATAAAAGTTTATTTGACGGGGTATTAATAAATGGATGACGCTTCAATCATACGAGTTATTGCTGCTTACAATCATGCCGATACGTATTCACATGACCTTCTAACTTGTTTTCAAGAGTTGATTTGTATGGATTAGATTTGTTTTTACGAGTTTAAACACGGATTGAGATCAGTTAGAGAACCATTGAAAATCAGGGAGTACTCGCTACAGGACGGAGATTCCTAGAGTTCTAGTGAGAAGTCAAGACCAGTCAGGTGTTAGGATAGATTTCCCACTGATGGCATTGGTCGGTGGTCGCGCTAAATCAAGAATTGGTAGAATCTAGAATTCAAGGAACCATTGAATTGGGTCTTAGTAGCTGAATGGTATACGAGCTTGCCTTGTAATCGGAAGGTTCTGGGTTCGAAGGTCAATGGATGCGTACTGCCGATGATTTCCAAACTAGAATGAAACAGCTGTCCAGTACTCCCTGGTTTTCAATGGTTCTCTAACTGATATCAATCCGCGGGCAAACTTCTAACTTGTGCTATATAGCCCTACACCCTCCAGGTTTCCCAGGTAATTTTCCATAAATACAGAATAGATGTTGAGTCATTTTGACTGTGCGCATTTAATGCTGATTCGATGAACAAGTATGCGCTACTTAGGAAAAGGTTGTCTGTTTTTGACCCCAGGTGTTTACGATCTCTTTCTCGTGTTAGGTGGTATAATATGGTAAGTAATGTTGACATTAGGCGTAGAGTGCTGAGCAAAGAGGGAAAATCAATCGAAGAGGCTATAAAGTTACATAGATTGAGATGGCTAGGTCACGTGCTGCGCATGCCTAACCATCGCCTCCCCCAACGGACGGGCATTACTAGCTGATATAGGTGCAGGTTGAAAAAGAGCAAGTGGTGGCCAAACAAAAACATAGTATCAATCCAAGAAATCCTTGACAGTCAAACTGAGTCAGGTAGGGAGATTCAGACTTCCGGGTTGGGGCCCACCCTCGGGACTCTAAGAATCAATGGCTGGAGACAATAGGTGACATGGCTCAAAATCGTTGTCAATGGCTTACGCAGGTTTATTCAGTCTCTGTAATCTTTCATATTCCTTACTCATTCTGTTTCACTCTTATGCTTGTCAAAACTCGATTGATTCTCTTCACTCATTTTTTTGTCTACCTTTGTGTGGTATTTGGAACGTGGCAGCTCGAAGAGCTGCACTTCCGTGCCAAGTTCTATGTTTAATCCAGCCAGCCAGCCAGCCAGGAAAAATTATATGACGACGCATTAGGAAAATACGAGTAGTAAATTAAACAATGAAAATACGACAAATAATTAAGAATTCAAAGCGTCAGTAGTACCACCACATATAGAGGAATCATCGTAGGTGCTACACAGGATTCTTAGTAAATTATTCAAGAATAAGGGTGGTATTTAAACCAACCAACTGTTTCAGACATAAACTTTGTCAACTTAAATATTTAAAAAATCAAATTAAGAAAAATAATAATATAATTTACCTAGTAACTTGTAATGAATGTGAGGACAGTTACATAAGTGTCCAACTAGTAGATCGGGGTAAGTTAGATTATCGGAAGATGGAAATTTAGCGAGAAATAAAAGAGTGACCCTGTTAAGTTAACTAAACGCGAGAAAATCTCAGCCATTCCAATGTATTTCCCTGTGTGTCATCGGACAATAGGGTGGGTGGGACAAGGTGAAGGTATGAGAAAGTAATAAAGTTAGGTGTAAAGAGAGAGAGAGCGATTAATCACCGCACTTTTATTCATCAAATCAACATCAAACACATGCAGTCGAAATGACGCAACGTCCATACCAGGTATATGAGGAATCGCAGTAAAAGAAAACAAAGGAGGATTAAATTATATAAAGCAAGTTAAACAGTCGTATGAATACAGCTCGATATGATTATGAGCGGCAATAAATTCTTCCACAGTGTGTTGCAGAGTAATGTTTACTGATGACCACGTTTCAAGAACAATTTATTACTGCTCATAGTCATCATACCAAGGCACTACTCACACAACTTTCTAACTTCGTCTACATAATTCCATTATTTCAATTCATCGCTTGATTTGATTGGTAGTAGTATTTTTCATATTTCCGGTATTAGTGATGAGTCATTCTTATTGCATGTGTTTGGTTTTGTAGACTCGATGAACCAGGCAGGATTCAGTAATCAACCTCACTCTCCACCTACCTGTATTACTTCTTAGAATTTCGCCCCTCTCCCACCCTATTGTGTGTGTGTGTCAATGAATGCAGTGCAACTGCTGTTTTTTCTAAATCTTTCATCTTTTCGAGGTCAGTCATTCTAACATTAGCTAAATTCTTATGCTCTCATAATCTGACTACACCCGATTTAATAGTTTCACCCATGTAGTTGACTAAACTCACAGTCATTGCAAGGTATTTTGTGAATTATATTATTGTGCTCAATCAAGTCCACCGGTTCCTTTAGCCTACACAGCTTGAGTTTGTAGGCTTGAATGGCACTCTAATTCTTGCTTTACTTAGAATCCTATGTGGGGTCTCACGATAGACAGTGGACAACTAGGAAAAATGCATAGAATGAACCCACACAAAAATCTTGGAGGATCTGGACTTCGCCGATATATATATGATGTTTGCCTGATTTCCCACAAACTGGAAGATATGCAAATGAAAACCAACAACTTGGCGACAGAAGAAGCATCTAGAGAAGATAGGACTTCGTTCAGGTGAACATAGAGAAAACAGAGGAGATGAAGATTCCTCGCCAGCACCACCCACAGCAACAACAACAACAGACAACAATCAACATACATGTGAGAAATCTGAAAGAAGCAACCTCCTTTAACCACCGACCTGGGAAGCATCGTTTCAACTATAGATGGAACTGATGAAGATATCAAATTGAGGATCATTCATTTCTCTTAAATCTGTGTGGAGGTCAACAACACTCAGCATGTAAAATAAGATCCGGATTTTCAGCTCCAATGTGAACTCAGTGTTGCTTACTATACGGATCAGAAACTTGAAGCGTCACGAAGGCACTTCGAACAAACTACAGAGTTTCATCAACAGCTGTCTTCGCTGAATACCCAAGATCAGATGGCCAGAAAAGATCAACAACAGAGATTTCTGACAATGAACGAACTAAACCAGCAGGAAACAACTGTGTAACAAATATGCAGCAAGAAGTGAAGATGGATTGGCAGTACTCTGAGAAAATAATAAATGACTATCCTGTAAAATTCATTAGGTTTCTCAGAAAAGGTCAAAAGCAAAGTAAAAATTATTGTGAAACTAATAACGATAACATAAATAAGAACGAACATAAGACATATACTGTTATACCAATTTAAGGAGGGGACATCTGAGATCCTACGTAGAATTCTTAATAAAGCAAGAATTAGAGAGGCATTTAAACCTACATATTGACTCAGGGACAAGCTCTGTAGGTCAAAGGACCCAGATGACTCAATTAGACAAAATAATATAATTTACAAAATACCTCGCAATGACTGTGAGTGAGGGCAACTACATAGGTCAAATCTAGTAGGTAGGCGGTAATGAGATTGTCGGGACATAAGAATTTAGCTAAGATAAGAATGGTTGACCCCGGGAAGATAAGTAATCGCATTGTTTGCATTAACACACGATCACACAATACGGTGGGAGATGGTTTAAATTCTAAGGAGCAATATAAGCAGGTGAGGGGAGGGAGACAGGGGTTGATTACTGAATCCTTGTTCATCGAGTCCACACGAAACACATGCAATGGCAATGACTTATCACTCATACCGGAAATATGGAAAATACTACTACCAATCAAATCAAGCGATGAATTGAAATAACGGAATTATATAAACGAAGTTAGAAATTTGTGTGAGTAGTGCCTTGATATGATTATGATCAGCAATAAACTGTGCTCGAAACGTGATCATCAGTAAACATAACTCTATAACACACTATGAGACTTTAACAAAATAAATTTTACCCAAGACGCAAGAATTATACCCTGCCACCACAGCGCCCAAGTTTTATTCTTATATTAGCAATAAATTCTGCTATAATCCTCACCCAGTTATCAATAAACTGTATCACTCACCACTGACTGTGCCACTATAACAAATAAACTTATCTAATGCGGAATTCCATTCTTCCCGCCTCAGTTAGTTGTAAATCCAACTTAAATATCCCCACTAATGATAATTAGAGGACACACAATTCAATTAGATGCCTAATTTATTGGTAATTTCTCAACGGGCATCAGAATTACAATAATAAAATTATGAATCACTGACCATCTTCTTATAACAGTGTGACTATAATTGAATTAAAGTTCAGGAATATATGAATTAGTGAGTAATATTCAAGATGATCATAAGAAGAAGAGCAGCAATAATAAAACGGAGGATAATTTCATGAAAATGTGAACGTGTAATTAGATTTTGACGTTTTGCAAGTCAATTGGCATAGTTATAGTCAGTATGTGACTTGACAAAGCAACAAAAAAGGGTGATTTGGAGCAGATTATGACTTTCAACTTCATATGAAAGTTTGCAAGGGTAATGGAAGGTGAATATTTATCGTGAAGGGGATATAAAAACCAAAGTAATAGAAGATTACGAAAATGATTGGAGATCAACAGCGCACTAAGCATGAAGAATAAGATCCGGATTTTCAACTCCAATGTGAAGTCAGTGTTGCTTTCGATACTGATCAAACACTTGCTGCAGAGCTGTCTCACGAAGAGCACTTCAAACAAACTACACACCTTCACCAACAGCTAGCTTTCTTCACTCAGTACTACTCAAGATCAGATGGCTGGCCAGAAAAGATCAGCAACAGGGATCTCTGGCAATGAACCAACGAATCAACCCAGCAGGAACCAATTGTGCAACAAATATGCAGGAAGAAATGGAGATGGATTATCCATACTTTCAGAAAACCATCAAGTGAGTGACATCACACTCCAGGCCATTTCTCGAGTGTAACCCGACCGAATGAGAAGCGGCGAGTCAGTCGTCAGTGCGAGAGTGACGTCGAGGAGGTGATGTGGAGAGCAGATGAGTGCATGTGGGCAGACATGTAGCCGGGTGAAATCGTGTGTCGGAGAACCGAACGCAATGGATGCGTGAGGTTGAAATCCTATGTTCCTCTAAGAACTAAAGGAAACAATGTAATAATAATACTGTAGATGCCTTATATTCTTTCTTATTTATGTTGTGTCGGTGTTTTGATATGATTATGAGTGGCAGTAAATTGTACTCGAATCATAGTCGTGAGTAAATTTTATTGTGTGATACTGTGTGATTTTATCAAAATCAAATTTTATCCACAATGGAATTATACTCTACCATGGTGCCCAAGTTTTATCCTTTTACCTTTCTTCGTTCGACTTGAAGCACTGACTTCACATTGAAGTTGAAAATCCGATTGAGTGCTGTTGACCTTCACACAGACTTACGAGTAATGAAAGCTTGTCTTGCTTTTCCGATCATCGCTTTGGTATCCTCGTTAGTTCCGCCTGTAGTAGAAACGATGCTTCTCAGGTAGGTAAAAGAAACTGTTTCTTCCAGGTTCCTTCCATTTATGCCGATTGTTGTTTGTTGTTGTTGTTGCTGTTGGTGGTGTTGCCCAGGAATCTTCATCACCTCTGTTTTCTCTATGTTCACCTGAAGTCCTATCTTTGATGCTTCTTCTGCCAACTTGTTGCTTTTTCCTTGCATATCTTCCAGTTTGCGGGAAATCAGGCATGTATCATCGACGAAGTCCAGATCCTCCAAGTTTTTTGTTTGGGTCCATCGTATGCCTGTTTTCTCGTTGCACTCTGCCTGTCGCGAGACTCTACGTAGGATTCTTCATAAAGCAGGAATTAGAGTAGCATTCAAACCTACAAAATGAAGCCCTAAAGGCTAAAGGACCCGGTGGACCCAAGTGAACAAAATAATATAATTTACTTAATATCTTGTAGTGACTGTGAGTGAGGTTAATAACACAGGTGTCAGAAAATAAGAATTTAGCTAAGGTTAGAACGGTTGACACCACGAAGATAAGTAATTCAGAAAAAAGCTCAGCAATTGCACTGCATGCATGCATCCACACACAACCACACAATAGTGTGTGTGAGACAGAGTCAAAATACTAAACAGTAATATAGGTAGGTGGGTGGAGACAGACAGGGGTTGATTACTGAATCCTTGTTCATCGAGTCTACACCCAATATATGCAACAGAAATGACTCAACGCAAATACCAGAAATATGGAAGATATTAATACCACCAGTCAAATCAGAGGATAATAAATAATGGTGAAATGTATTTCAATTCACACATTATAACATTCTAACAAGTTACTTATTTATTTTACTATGAAAACATCTTATTTCCTATCTGAATGTATTTGATTGATAACACTAATATTATTTCTGAATGTGCTTTATCTTTTATTGATTTTATTCAAATGTCTAATCATCAATTTCTACGCATGTGTATAAATGAAGCAAGAAAGTTGTGTGAGTAGTGGCTTGATATGATTATGAGCAGCGAGAATTTGTGCATGAAACGTGCACATAAGTAAATATTATTGTATAACAACACTGTGTGACTTTATTAAAATAAAATTTTATCCTTAATGGAACGAAGATTGACCTTTTTCGCGCTACAGCTTGTTTGGTCACTTCCGGTGTGACCTTGAGAAACAATTAGTTGATTAAAACAAGTATAATTGGTAATTTGAATCTTTAATATTCACATTAAACCAACGTGGAATCGCTTATGAACTTTCTAGAAATTTGTTGATTTTGTAAAATAAAACTATTTTTTTATTCAAAAAGGAAAAGAGATTTTTATTTTAAAAAATTGGAATATATTTCGCTTACCTTAAAAATAAATGTTTCATTAAATACTGGTTAAAAAATAATTTGAATACATTTCGCTTACCTTAAAAATAAATGTTTCATTAAATACTGGATTGAGTATTTTTCGATGAACTTTAGTTTCATATTTTTTCTTCTTATCTGGTAATAGAGTCACTTTCACATAAGGGTCAGATGTACCACACATATCCATAGCTGGTAGATCACACGCTTGAATGACACCAACTGTTAACTAGGAATGGTATACAGAGAAGGGAGAAAGAGAGATGAGTGGTTTGGTAGGTGGGTAAAAGTATGCGAATATATATATATATATATGTATATATTTGTGAAATTAAGCCTATGAGGAGGTCATATACTGATGAATACATCATTACAGATGTTAACTGGTGGCCTATATGAAATTTTTAGGCTTCCGAAAACACCCTTTATCATGAAACACACATATTACTCCCCATTTAATCATTTAAACGTCAGCAGCCAATGAAATCAACGTTGAATAAAGCAAGAACAACAGTGGTTTGTGCAGAATAATATGGTACCATCATTTATTTTGTTGGTTTCTAATGAGCTGCTTACACCAAAATTTTAACATACTTGCAAATTTTTCATGATGTCAGTTGACAGGAAGTTCGATTCTCCTCAAGTTTGCCGAATCAATTTCTATCATATACTTGAAACTAGATTTATGTGTCTATATTCTTTCTTTCATTTGATTACGTAATCTTTGGCTTTAACCTCACCCTCCGTTTGATATGGTATAATTTTGCTTGTCTCTTGCTTCTATGATTTCAGTTGAACTCAGTACATTGTTACCTAATTTATTAGTCACTCAGCATCTTACACATCTCTCGCGTCTTTATTACTTAACTCCTTTACTACTGTATGCATACATATATTTTGTTTAAACTTGAAATGCCTGTGTAAAACTATATATAAACGCAGTTTTCTGAGGACTGTTCACTAATTGCGGAACCTTCTGTCGATAATGGTACAACATTATTCTGCACAAACCACTGTTGTTCTTGCTTTATTCAAATTCATCAGGGGGACTAAATGCATGAAATCGACTTTGGCGCTAACGTTGGATAACTTCTCAGAATTGGTAAAGGGATGACTACAGATTGTGTTGCTGTTAGATTCGTTTATATTTCAGATTATTTCCTCCAATCTACCCTAAAATCTCAGTAGTCCCAGATGAGTGGTTACCCTGTAAAAAACTTCTCACATATACACATGTTTTAGCAATTCTACACTAATGAAGTTGTTATGGGAGTTGTTATGCGAATTGGGGACAGAAACACACTGTAGTTTCATTGAAACACATGCGAAGCTAAATGATCGTTGAAGGTCATGTGTTTAGATATCAGAAGCATTTTAACCCTTCACTTTCCATGTTTTTCGTTGCATAAGTTTAAATGATAGAACACACATACACACACTCAGTGAGTGATACAGTACTTATATTTGGATGATGATTTGAGAACGGTTTATTACTGCTCATAATCATATCCTTGAGTATTCATACGATTTATTAAGTTCTTTATTATATTCTTATGCTCACCAATATTTTTTATTCCAAGGAGTCAGCTAAAAGAGACTATTGAAATCAGAGTGAAATAGAGATTCGCCGCTGAAGATAAGAGTTCCATATCGAACGCATGGAAACAATATGTAGGTCACAATGATCGATACTGAAAACCACATAAGACGAAACTCACATCCTGGATTTCACTGCTAGCCAGCAATAAAACAAGTTACTTCAATTCTTTTTGTATGCCACTCAAAACAGCTAATACATTTTTTCCATAGGTGAGGCTCAATTCAAGTGGATTTACAGTCTGAATGTGTCTGAATAATCTATACCATATGTGCAGTATTCTTTCAACCCTTTTTTTTGAAGCATACACTTTGTCTTCAGGGCAGGTTTCAGCTCAAACCAGTGGCTTTTTGACTCTACTATACAAAACCAGAGATGATAGCTGTTTCGTCTTAGCGCATCCATACTCCCCATCCATTAGGGATTCAGTCCATAACTTTCAGTGTGCAATCTGTGTTCATCGTTATTCAGCCTCAAGGTAGGAATACCAACTTCTGTCACTTCTCGATGAGATACAAGTGAATCGACCACGGAAAAAGGTGAGTTAGAGAACCATTGAAAACCATCAGTGATTGCTGTTAGTATGAGACACTTCATCAGTACACATCCATGACTCCGTCCAACAGGGGTCGAATCCAGGACCTTCAGGTTACGAGGTCAAAGACGTTGACCATTCCGCCGCTGAGATTGAATCCAGTGGTCAGTGAGCTTTAACTTCTGTCATCCAGCCCATTTTAGTGTCACCACTAACCAATGCCATCAACCAAATACAGGACAAATTAGCCTAAGAAGTAATAACCAGCAGGGTCCACCAAGTGAGGTATTTGGAAAAATACTCGCGGTCGACGCTGGGAGTGAGGTGGCACTAAGAAGAGCGAATTAGCACAAATTAGAATTCATAAGCTATTGGATCTCGGCTCAAGTGGTTTGATGGTCAACGAGTTTGGCTTCGTAACTTGAAGTCCCTGAGTTTAAATCCTGGTGAATACGTATCGCTGCAGGATATCAAACTATGACGAAACAGCTGTCTAGAGAGAACTCCGTGTTGGTTTTCAATGGTTATCTAACTGATATCAACCAAATTTGAGACAAATCGGATCCCCACAAATTAACTCTTGAAAAATTAATCTGATGCTCACTAGTGACTAGCTAAAGAATAATGTTGACTGGAGTTCCAGTGACAAGTTGTAACCAGTGGGTCAGCCAGATTTGGTTTGAGAAGAAATATATTGGCTGTTGGTGGCATCATATATCCCAAGCTTCCAGAGCTTCGAATTGATGGCTGAATAATCTACGAGCTCTTCTATTAACCTGAAGGTCTTTAACTCGATCCCTATTGCCGTCGTGGGTGTATACTAATGAAGAGTCTGAATCTGGAACGAAACAGCTATCCACTACTCAGTAGTTCTCTAACTTATATCAACTAGTGAGCAAACGTGAAACTGATCGAACTCTTACAAAGTTTTTTATTCCTTTACGTTCCCAGTGGAACATAGGCCTTCGATCTAGAGTCTTGAAGTTTCTTCAGCAGTATTTAGTTTCACAGGATGGGGTTACTAGCCTCATGCCCGACCTTTCCTCTCCACCAGCTTTATTTCTGGCTTAGTGAAGTAAAGGAGTGCGCCGGCCGGGGATCGAAACCCGGACCATGTGCATGGTCGGCGAGCGTCCTAACCACTATGCCACCAACGCACTTACTCTTACAACATAACAACTGAAAATCTAATTTATAGCTGATTCCTAAATCGATCCAGGATCACGTCAACTAGACACACTTAAACGTAGTTCCTTATCATCTCAAATGATACTTTTTAATTTGCCTAATCTATGCCAACATGAGTAGGCATATTTTCGGTTAAACTTATTTTCAGACATTGATGTACATGTTTTTTCTTCTTTATTTTGGCATGCATCAGCTGAACATATGTTCACAAAACACAAGAATACTAATAATACAAAGATAAGCTATACTACTGAAACTGAACTACATAAGTAGTTTAAAAACTCACACCAACGAGAAATTCATAGGATTAGTTGTCTAACTAACCAGATACAAAGATAGACAGACTGAAGTGATGCAGACATGGGATGATTGTGTCTTCTTCCTTTTCACTCACATTTTTGAGTTGTACTCAATCATCAATTCAGCCAGTATACACTTTAAATTATTCATAAGAAAATATCACAGGTAAGTCAACTTATTCAGTTTTTTTTTTTACTTGTGAGCAATTTTCACGGCATGCATGAATGGAAAAAGCAGTGATTGCGTAATATACGCATATCTGTTTACATACCTCAGCTTTCTGAAAGTCATAATCCAGTGAGAATTGAAGTTTTCCACAATACTGTTTCACTTTTTCACCAGCTTGTTCACTTTCATTCATTTCCATGTCAGATTTCAGAGCAACAGTATCCTAGATGAGAAGAAAGTACCGAGGAAGAGGGAGAGTGAGAAAAACGGGGGGTTATGAAGTGTTTTTCTTATAGTTTTCATTACAAAAGCAACTATGGATTTTAACTAACTTATAAACTCACTGACTGATGGTTAGCTTGTACAGAATATCTTTCGTTTAATGAGCAAAGTTACGAAATAGTAATGATCTAAGTGACTGAATGACCTTCGAGCGGTAATTCGGAATAAAGGAGGATAAAAGGGGCAGGTCCGCATCTATTGGAGATTTCTTTTTTGAGTGGACACTGGCCAGTAATTAGTGTGACGTGACTAGTCCTAACTTTGGTTCAGATTGAATTCTATCAGTCAGTGTGCAATATGGCGACCACGCCACCAGGTGGCTTGCCATCACGGGGTACTGTGAATGTTGGTATTATATAGTTGAAGACAATCGGCAGGAAGCTTTGGACTTAGATCTCGTGGTAGTTGGCCGTCGTCGGCAAGCTTGCAAACATGGTGGGCACGTTGCAAACTTGACTGATGGAATTTAGTGTGAACCAAAGATGGAACTAGACACATTTCCCCAGTTACTGCATAGTGTCCATTCAAAAGTAAATATCCAATAGAATCCCACAAAAGGTGAATCACGAGCCCAAATACCTCAGTGGTAATGTCTCTGACTACAACACTGAATGACAGGTTTGAATCTCAGATGGGATATCAGTTATTCCTTCAAGACATTGATGACTGGTTTCAACAGTCACAAGACCTAGGTCAAAGACTTTCTGCTAATTGACTGCAAATGTTGAATATCAAATATCGGGGGTACCCTTCTTAAGTTAACTCTAACTGTGCAAGCAAATTTACATATAACTGCAACGTCAGTTACCTTGGGATTTGAGAAAGAAGACTAAACCTTCGATTTTCTAAACAGAAACCGAAAAGACCACATCTTAGGCATCACTAGGATATGGGTCATGAAGTGAACATCTTGAAATACCTTGATATTATATATATATTTAATATAGTTCAATCAATCTCAAGTTTGCCCATGCAATCCCTACGAAACTTCTGAAAGCTGATTTTCAAAAATAGAAGCAAATGTCAGTTTTTTCTTGATGTGTTAACTGACTGCCTTTACTCTCCTTCTAGTATAATTACGTACCCTTCAGCTTCAGGCTTTGATAATTTCTTTCTACGACTTGAGTTGAACTCATCATACTGTTGTACAGCTTACTTACTTACTTACTCCTTATTACGTAACTCCCATGCCACTGTAGGCAAACATTCATTTTTGTTTAAACTTGAACCCTCAGGGTATAAACTATATAAGTGGGAAAAATGATGTTACATCCCACTGTATTTACCAATTTGAATGTATGTGTGGTAAGAAATACATAGTTGGGACTCGTCGATTTCTGCGAGTAAGGGCTGGCTTCAGAGTATATTCCTAAATAACTTCAGTAGTAAGTAGAATCCCCAGAACCCATTAATGGTGAGAACAGACGAACTAGCTCCTCTATTTGTTTGACAAACGTGCTAGGCTGAAATCGATTACAAAATATTGTTAAATGGGAGACGATGGTGGTGGTGATTAATCATGATAGATTTGTAGAGTGTGGAGTATGAAGATTGACAAGTCAGTTCAAGGTTATAAAAGGTGTCTGGCGAGTGAATGGCTAGTACAAAGTGGTATGTATTAAACAGGAGATAGTAAGACTGCAATGAGAAGTTCATAATGAAATATGTGAAATGAAACAGGTGGAGGCATATACTGAGAAAAGAGATAATATTGTAAAGAAGAAAAGACCGAGGAGATTGAAAGGAAATTTCACTTGTTAAAACGTATTATTTATAGATAAATTTGGTATACCATATTCTCAACCTGCCATTTGCACATCATTTACCACATCCTTGACGAATTGGTCGAATATCGTCACATTCGATAGCTTCTTGGATTCTGCATCATATGGCAACATTCTTCTCGTGGTTCTCTTCTTTGATTGCTCTTTCCAGTGTGCCAAACATATTGTTACTTTTTTGAATTCGTTTCTGATATACTACTTATATCGGATTATAAGTAGCACTCACCACAATATCACTAATAATAAGTCCGGATAGCATAAATGGAAAATTTGGTAGTATGGAAAAAGGCATTAAGTGGCAGTATCAATTGTTCAGTCAATATTGCACATGATAAGAATAAAGGGATAATTAAACTGATGTAATAAGGGTATCGCGGTAGAGTTGAAGTGGATGAATTACGAAACTTCTAAACGTTATTAAACAAGTGAACTGGTATAAAGATTTTAAAATCGCGAGTCAAATGTTGTCTAGAAAATTAACAGTGCGATGATGATAACAGTAAAGACAGTGAAGATGAAGTGAAGTGGAATGAATTCAAGTGATAAAATAAAAATAAGATAAAAGAACATTACTATGACCAAGATAGAGAAAGGGGTTTAACAAAACGTTTTTGAACACAATTTAGGTTTCTGTCTATGTATAGCTAGAGCTGCGGCTATGTATGCATGAGTGGAGAAAACGTAAGTTTTGGAGTGGTTTCGATTTCGTCCTGTAAATAACTTTGCAGGATAAATCACGTGAAGCTGAATTGCCTGACTACAGAAGGTGTTCACAGATTGATGACTTTGTCGTCCTTTGCTTACCTTTCACTAACCAAACCGTGTGGTGTTCAGCTACGCGTTTATGGAGATTACGCTAACAACGTTCAATGTAATCAGCTCCACACGAGTATGTGAATCAGCATATGCACATATAGGTGGACATAAGCGATTGTTTGTCCTTGAGGCATTGTCGAATAATATTTCGGCTGGTAAATACTAAATGTGTAAGTCAGTTGTATAAAAAGAGTGTTTAATACACTTAGATAAACGACCTCAGCAACGGTGTCACCTTTGGACGCGCGACTCACAAACATCATCTGCTCTGGCACTATGATTTGCCTGAGGACGGTTTCTTGATGTTGTTAGGAAAAAGCACGTTATATTTATACATATTTAACCACATCGGAATCGGCATACACTAGTGAAAATAGATTATTCTGATTGGTTAGCGGTTGAACCAAGACTAAGGCGAGAAAAAGATGGTGAAATTTTACAGTCATACTGGCATACTTATTACTATTATTAATAATAATATCTGCCCACCAGGATCCATTCTAAAGATCAGATATCCGTTGGAAAGAATAAGCAAGTCCTGTGTTCCACTCGGAACCTTAAGGGAGCGACAGTGCATTGACTATGACGACAGACTTTTATCAACTTCGGTTGCCTCAAAAACAATTAGGCAGGATAGGAGTAATAGGGGTTTACAACTTCACTTGTGTGATGGCTCCTTATAGTGATTATTTATCGGGTGAAGAGGGAGGGAGAGAACAGAGAAGTTCCCATTTTTTTCACTTTGTTCTTTGAAATTTCATGAAAAGAAGGAAACTTAATCAAATATATTCCTTTCACATATAGTAATTTTACTTCCAATCTTCAGTTACAACAATAAAATTTCCCTGTTCCCTTCTTCACCGTTTTCAAGCTTACTAAACATATTATCACTAGGCATAAACCGTATGCCTCACTGATCCTTAATCTGTTTAGCTTGGATAACATTTTTCATCACCAACTGATTGACTAATTGATTGCTTGATTGATTAGGAATGGCATAAAAACGAAAACATTAGTCGTTAGGAAGTAAATAAAGGAATGCATGTGTGATTGCAAATCTCATGTCAAAAATTTTGGACAGAATCAACGACAGGCTGCTGTGTCACCACTGGAATACCAAAAACCAAAAAAAGAGAACACGTTTAAAACGATCACTCGAATCAATGTGAAAGAGTAGAAGAACATAGTCATGAAGGTATGAGGCAGTCAGCAACATTATTTATTGTTATTATTATCGTTCCCTCGGGGTGGTGACCAGCTAAACTCTGGAGTTGAAAGTCAGAATCTTGTTCTTTAATCTAAATGTAGAAGAATTCCAGATTGATTGTAGATTGATAAATGTCTGTCTTGCCTTTCCAATTCAGGTTTCGATGTCCTCAGTTGTGGGGGCTTCACTCGCAATGATGCCACCTAGATAGGCGAAGTGATATCGATTTACGCTTGTTGCTGTTGGTTGATTGGTTATCTTCACCACCAATATATTCCCTAAGTTCACTTGAAGTCTTGTCTTTGCTGCTTCTCCTGTTAGTTTGTTCGTTTTCGCCTTGTATTATTATATTATTATTGTTCCCTTCGGTTCCTAGTGGAACATAAAGCTTCAACTACACGTCTCCACTTTCCTCAGTCTTCTGCTGTACTTTTCACCCGCATCCATGTTAATCCATAGTGTTTCAGTTCCTCATCACACGATCTCCTCCATGTCACCCTTGGACATCCCACTCGCCGCTTCTCTTTCGGGTTCCACTCGAGTACTGGCCTGAAGCGCTATGTCACTCAACGGCCTCCTCAGCAAGTGTCCAATCCATCTCCACTTTCTCCTGCATATTTATTGGGCAATTGGTTCCTGTTGTGTTTGTTCCCATAGTTTGTCGATGGTGATTCTTTCCGGCCCTCTGATCTTGAGTATAGAACGAAGACAGCTGCTCATAAAGGTCTGCAACAGGCTGTTGGAAATATTCTTGGTGACCCGCCAAGTTTCTGATCCATCCGTATAGAAGAACTGACTGACTTGACGTTTGTATTGAAAATCCGAATTTTGTTGTTGATGCTGAGTGACGAAGATTTCCAGATTGATTTTAAGTTGATGAATGTGTTTCTCGCCTTCCTGATTCTCGATTTGACATCCTCGTCCGTTCCTCCTGTAGTTGAGACAATGCTCCCTAGACAAGTGAATGAAAGAAGTAACCTCTTTCAAATCCCTTCCGTTGATGGTGATTGGCGCTGGATGTCGCTGTTGTTGGTGATGGTTGGTTTTTTTTCATAACCTCCGTCTTGTCTATGCTCACCTAGAGTCCTGTCTTTGCTACTTCTTCGACCAGTTTGTCGGTTTTCCCTTGTAAGTCTTCGATTTTTTGTGACATCAAACATAAATCATCCACGCGCGAAATCCAGGTCTCCTAGGTTCTTCACGTCGGTCCAGGAAATCCCTGTCTCCTCGTTTCCCACTGTCTGACGCATAATCCAGTCCACCACAATTAGGAATATTATGGGTGATAATAAGCACCTTTGTCTGACTCCTGTGTTTACTCCAAACGCCTCGCTGAGTTTTCCGTTGTGGATCACTTGACATGTGCCGTTGTCGTACAGCTGTTGAATAAGGTTGATGAATATTTGGGGTACGCCGTAGTACTCGAGTAGTTTCCAAATTACTTCGCGGTCAAAACTGTCTATCGAAGGCCTTCTCAAAGTCTATAAAGTTGAGGTAGAGGTTTGATTGCCATTCCATGCTTTGTTCGATGATGATGCGTAGAGTTGCAATTTGGTCAGAACATGATTTGCTCTTCCTGAATCCAGCTTGTTCTGTTCGGAATTCTGTGCGTCCTTTATTCTCTCCATGATGATGCGACTCAGAATTTTACTTGGCGTTGACAGGAGCATGATTCTTCGCCAGTTCTTGCAGAGTCCTACGTCGCCTTTTTTTGGTAGTTTCACAAGGTAACTTTTCCTGCAGTCAGTTTTCGCCTGTAAGTCTTCGAATTTATGTGACTTCGGATACAAGTCATCCGCGAAATCCAGGTCTTCTATGGTGTTTTACCGGTCAAGCCTATTCCTGTCTTCTCGCTCCCTATGGACAGTCTGATGCATAATCCAGTTCAATTTATTTAAGAATTTCGTCAGTGGCAGTACGGTTTTCTAGCTGTTTATCGATCGTAACTTGGAAGTGGATTTTCAAAATTTTAGAAGTATAAAGAATGGACACGGTTTGTGTTCCCAGCTAGAAGTTAATATACTACCCTGGTAAACTGACCTTTTGCAATGAACCACCCTGTCTTGTATCTGGCACAACATCTAGGAAGTGAAATGTGGGATTCCACTTTTCTTAGAACTACAGTTTTAGCAGAACAAAGTGATACCATCGTTTATTTCGTTGCATTCTCGTCAGCTGCTTACAGGTCAATGACATTATTTAATGTATCTACAAAAACAATTTTAACATACTTGCACAGAGTTCATTTTAAACAAAAATCAATCTATCAATATCCATGTTTTATTCCTTGACGTTCCCCAGTGGAACATAGGGCTTCAAGCCAGTGGCTTGAAGTTTCTGTAGCAGTGTTTATTTTACAGGATGAGGTTGTTAGACTCATGTCCAACCTTTCCTCTTCACCAGCATTATTTCTGGTCTAGCGAGGTAAAGGAGTGCGTTCAGTGGCCGGGGATCGAACCCCGGACCATGTGCATGGTCGGCGAGCGTCCTAACCGCCATGCCACCGACGCACAAATATACACATACACTAATAATATATATATGTATATACAAATATATGTAATATTAAACATTATTCCGAACAATAATAATCATACACAATGAAACTTTTGGTGTAACGTAATCAAATGAAAGCGAGAATGGAAGCATCCATTTACTCGGCAGCAGGACAAGGAAAGACTGATAACCGCTTCTTTTTGGACGCAGAAATCAGGTTTCAGGCGATTGATAGGAATGGCTTCAGCAAACTTGAGGAGAATTGAACTCTTTTGCCTATCGATAGATGTGAACGTTCTTGTGACGTCCACCTCATGACCCGTATCAACGAGATGCCTGGCAATGGCACTGGTGAAAACATTTGTTCCCTTTAGACATATGCCTCTTGGTACATGTTCAGAAAATCGGAGCTGTGTGAGCCCTTCTTTCTGTCCTTTCAATGTTAACTCCAACTGTATATACAAATTTACATGTATCTTCATCAACTCTATCTTCTATATGTTTACTTGCAATCCTTTCTTCGTTTCCATTCTTTTCTACCATCTAGTTGGTTTCTATCTGTAGGTCTTCGAGGTTTCGTGACATTAAACATAAACCGTCCGAGAAGTTTAACCTTCTAGAATCTTCTTATCGGTCCAGCGTATTCCTTATTTCTCTCTCCCTACACTTACGGTCTGCCGCAATATTAAGTCCACCAAAATCAATAATATATCACCAGTGACAGTAGACAGCAGACTTATCTTACTGCTGTCTTCACGTCAAATATGTAAGAGAAACTTCTTCCCTCGGGAATAGGGTGGGTGGGGGCAAAAGGGGTACAGAAATAGCAAAAGCAACATACACACACAAACACACGCAACCTACTTGATTTTTTAATACTTCAGATAAATGCGCAGCAGTTTTCAAATCAGCAGCCAACTTGCCACCAGCCAGCGACATCTTCTTGCCATCTTTCTTCGATCGACGTTTTCTCAGGACACAACGTTTACAGAACCAAAGAAGAAACAGTAGGCCAAATGTTACACCCAATATCGAAAGACTAACAACACCACCATAGGGTACTTTATGCGGAAGAAACGAAAACAAACAAAAAAATAAAGAGGAGATAAACAAATAACCATAAACAAAACAACAACAAAAAACGAAACAACGGATGAGAAAATACAATCAATAAAAGTCAATGGGAAACAAGTGAACAAATAATAATAATAGTAGTAACGATAATAATAACCTAAATATATAAATAATCCTTAGAAAAATCTACGATAAACTTGGAGACGGATGACCTTGGTTGTTTATCCACAAATAAATAAATACTTAAATAAATATATTTTCTGTTCTCTTAGCTTGATTAATGTGAGGGATCTGTTTTATCCGAGTCGGTGGCACAGTGGTGAGGACGCTCGCCGCCGATGCACATGGTCTGAGGTTCGATCCCCGGCCGACGCACTCTTTTACCACGCTAAACCAGAAATAATGCTGGTGAAGAGAAAAGGTCGGGCATGAGGCTAGCAACTCCATCCTGTAAAATAAGCACTGCTACAGAAACTTTAAGCCACTAGCCTGAAGCCCTATATTCCATTGGGGAACGTGAAGGAAAAAAAATCTGTTTTATCCATCATGAGATCCAAAGAAATCCGGAGCTTCGAGCTGCGTGAAATTCTATTCGACAAAAGTGAATGACAATTTGGGGAGGGGGAATGGTGCCTAGCAGTGGAATCAAGGAAATGAGTATTTGGTCTCATTTGGGACTCGTCATCTGGTTATGTACCAACATTTCCCAGTGAGTGGTGATGGTGGCGTTCCCACTCAGACTCGAACCCAGTACCCATCGATTTTTAAATGCTAAAGTATCAGCTGGAAGACCACTTAGGCTACGCGGGGTACCACTTATCCAATGGACACCAGTTATTATTACAGTTTTCAATGGAATTTCGATTTTCCCCGTAGACTGGTTGAACCGAAGCGTCTGTGCTAGTGGGTGACATGTCAAAATAATAATAATAATCATTTGCTTAATTCCAAAACAGGACATGTGATACAGAATGGAATTCTCAGCATTTTTACTACAGTATTGCATCCAGTTAGTACATTATCAATAAATAGAATTCCACATAGATTAAGGAAATCTCAGTTCATTATGACAACAACATATTGGCATGTCGGTAGCAAAGCCAAAGCTGAACAGTGTTTGCAGGTGTTAGAAAAGTAGGAGCTGTCATATCTACTGGCGTAAGCAAGAGAAAGAAACAAAGTAGCACATAACGGAAAAAAGAGAGAGAAAAGGAAAAAAAGAAAAAAAACGGTGTACCTATAAATGATATGAGTTGGAAAGACGAGATCCACTTGTTCTACTGACTATTTAATGAATTATAGGTGTCACGCCTAATGCTTTCTTCATCGCACAGAACACGAGCTAAGTAGGGTATGATTGAGATTTTGTACTTGCTAGTGCCAGCATATAGTTTTCGATATAGGCTTCTGGTTCTGCCTGATGAGATGCAAGGGGAGAGTTGTGAGTGAAGAGGGTGGTGTGAGTTAGATAAAATGGATTTGGCCCATTTTTCACATGAGTCCATGTGCCTGTCAACCAGAATATTAACAAGCTTGTTTAATGGCACATTGCTTACCCTTCTGACAACCTTTAACATCCTACGTAATATGTTATAGTGTTTCTTCAGTAGCCCGGGAAAAACTAAGGGGGAACAGTAGAGAATAAAAGGCAGAATGCCAGAATTAACGAATTGTAGGAGTAAGGGTTGGGTAATACCAGAATGTTTTAACTTCTTAATGTGGAAGGTAAGACGGAATATTTTCTTAGAAATTGCTAAGACATGAGACGACCAGGAGAGATCAGCAGATAGAATGACACCTAGGTATTTAATTTCCGATTTAGTTTCTATTTCAGTGCCGTCTATGTTGCATACCTCGTAAGAGTCAACCAGTTTGCTTAGGTCGGATTTATGCCTAAAGGTGAAATTGACTGTTTGGCATTTGGAGGGGTTTAGGGTAAGACCGTTTTCCTTGGACCACTGGCTGATTTCTGACAGAAAGCCATTAAGTTTAGAGCAGTCGCTTTGACATTTGACAGGCAAAGATACAGTCAGATCGTCAGCATGTTTGACAAAAGAGGCTAAACGACCCTTTGGTGCAATCACTCAACTGGAAAATCAAAATCAAATTGAAAAAAATACTAGCTCGCTAGTTTTGTAACCGGTTCCAAATCCAAGAAGAGAGTGAGGGTTGGGTGTAGGGTTAGCTATCATATCTGGATAAACTAGTCGAACTGCAACAGAAACTTCAAAACACAAGCGAAATATTAAAAATATTTTTAAAAAATTATTTTTCACTGGAATCACAGAGACTGGCTGGTGAAATCTTTGTGAAACCAGTTAGTCAGCCAATGCGTCTTCTTTCGATGAAAGCGAAATTGAGAGTGGGGATGTGGAGTGTTCATACGATGTACAAAGGTGGGTAGGCTGACCAGGCAACCAAAGAAATGTGAATATATGGCAAAGAAGTTTTTGGAATCTAAGAGGGAGGGAGGGTGGAATGGATTCTAGAAGAGATCTGGATTTCGTGAATGGTTTATGTCTAATGGCACACACAAACTCAAAGACTTACAGACAAAAACTATAAAATAAAGGCGGAGAGAGCAAGGGAGACAGGACTTCAACTGAACGTGATGAAAATAACCAAAAGAGGATCGGCCGGCACGAGTTATCATCAGCAGGAGAAATTTGAAAGAGGTTATTTCCTTCAGTTGTCTAGGAAGCATCATTTCAACGACAAGTGGCACGGATGGAGATGTGAAAGTCAGAATCGAAAAGGCAATCGAGACCTTCTTCACTCTGAAGTTTTCTGCGCTCATCATAAACAACACGATTTGGATTTTCAACATAAATGTTATGCCAGTCATTTATCCTATATGGCTCGGAAACTCGGTCAGCGTGCCATGGAAAGCATTTTTAAACAGGTTACTTTTTGAATTGTATCAACAGCTGCTTTCTGTCTATACTGGACATCAAATGGCTAGCCAGAAAGAATCAGCAACAAGAAACTCTGGCTAGGAACGGACCAACAGGCGAGAACGGAAGTGGACTGGGCATATTGCTAAGAAGACCATCCATCATTTGACGTCGCTTGCAGGGCCCTCCACTGAGGAACTCCGAGTTGGGCGTCACTTCGAGTGTGACGTGAAGGAGGTCATCTGAGGAGAAGATGAGAGACTATCAGCAGTTGTGGGGCCAAATGAAGAGAACCGCGAAGGACAGGACAAAGTGAATATATGCTGTTGAAGGTCTATGTTCCACTCGGAAAACAAGGGGACAAAAATATATTAACAGTGTGAATCGTCGAACTTTTTGTTAATTCCAACAAATATTGATGTAAGCTTCAATATATATGCAGATGGGTTGTTAAAAGACTATTTGAATTCTGTCCGACTTAGTCTTCTTTGAACTGAGGGAATGAGAACGATAATAGATATCAAGTTAAATCAAGATAGGCATTTCAGGAGTTTTGCTTTGTATGACCTTACTGACATTCAGTGAGGTTCAAATTAGTCAGTTGGTAGGACAAAACTAGCTTAATACATTTTACTGTAGGGACCACTATCAAACGATTAAAAGCAAATCCACGTACGCAGAGAAAAATTCACTGTAAAGGCATTCGAAAGCGTCGATCGAGAGGTGATTTGGCAACTACTTCGCTACTACGGGGTGCCACCGACAATTATACATCTCATCCAACAGTTGTACGACAATGCTGCATGTCAAGTAATCCACAACGGGAAACTTACGGAATACTTCGAAGTGAGGACAGGAGTAGAACAAGCTGACTGCTTACTATAGCCAATGATTTTCCTGATTGCAGTAGATTGGATAATGCGACAAACAGCGGGCAATAAGGAAACAGGCATAAAATGGACTCATACAAAAAACTTGGAGAATCTGGACTTCACCGATGATATATGTCTGATTTCCCACAAACTGGAAGATATGCAAGTCAAAAGCAACAAGTTGGTGACAGAAGAAGCATCAAAGATAGGACTTCAGGTGAACATAGAGAAAACAGAGGTGATGAAGATTCAACAACAACAGACAACAATCAGCATAAATGGAAGGAATCTGAAAGAAACAACCTCTTTTACCTACCTGGGAAGCATCGTTTCAACTACAGGCGGACGGAACTGACGAGGATATCAAAGCAAGAATCGGAAAAGCAAGACAAGCTTTCACTACTCTCAAGTCTGTGTGGTGGTCAACAGCACTCGGCATCAAAAATAAGAACCGGATTTTCAACTCCAATGTGAAGTCAGTGCTATTCACTGTATGGATCAGAGACTTGCACTGCGCGTCATAAAGAGCATCTCGAACAAATTACAGACCTTCATTAGCAGCTAGCTGTCTTCGCTCAATACTCAAGATCAGATGGCCAGCCAGAAAAGATCAGCAACAGGGATCTCTGGGAGAGAAACAACCAGGAACTAATTGTGTAACAAATAGGCAGGAAGAAACGGAGATGGATTGGCCGAACTCTGAGGGGAACCATCAAGTGACATCACTAGACAAGCCATTGCTCGAGTGGAACCCGATATGGAAGCGGCGAGTTGGTCGTCAGCGCAAGGGTGACTTGGAGGAGGTGATTTGAAGAGGAGGTGAACACGTGTGGGCAGACGTGTGGCCAGGTGAAGACTCTAGTAGAGAACCGAACACAATGGAGACGCATGGCTTAAGCCCTATGTTCCTCTAGGAATTAAAGGAAACAATAATAATGTAATAATAGAGAGAAAAAGACAGCCATGGTTAATCCTGCGTACAGCGTATTCTAATTTCTACGCTTCACGCAAGCAATCTGTTGCACAATTTAGTCCATCACAGTCAAGGATATCATCGATGATAGGGGACATCAGCAATGTCTTCCTCCTGTCTTCACTTCGAAGAAAGAAGAGAACCGTTTCACCTTAACGTCGAGGAGGTAGGGCAGCAGGGTAAAATTAACAAAGGGTGTAAGCAAAAGTATAGGTGATTAAACGTACAAAACCAGATGTTACAAACTTGCTTACTTCTCTTCTTTTAGAAAAATATAAGGTAAGGTTTAACCTGATCATTACTCAAACCACTCCCTATTTTGTTATTTAATAAAAACTCTTCTGTGTATTTATGCACCCTGTATGATCGATTTACTCATTCTTTGATCATAGGCGCTTGCTTTTTATCTCCCGTGTGCAGTGTTATAATAAGGTGAGCAATACTGAGGTTAGGCATCGGTTGAGTGCTAGGTAAGGAGGGGAAATCAATCGACATGGCTGTGAAGCTACATCGACTGATATGCTTAGGACATGTGTTACGTATGCATAGTCATCGCCTTCCTCGACGGGCAACGTTAGCTGATATAGGGTCAGGCTGGAAAAGAGCTAGCGGCGGTCAAACCAAAACATGGCTTCATCAGTCAATGAAATCTACAACAGTTAGTTTAAGCCACGTAGGAAGGTGTAGACTTCCTGACTGGTTGGGGTCCTTGGGACGGTAAAAACCAATAGTTAGAAACAATTGGTGATATGTCTCAAAATCGTTCTCAATGGCTGGTGCAGATGCATCCACTCATTGTGACTTATGATTTCCAATGAAACTATATTGTTCCTCATTACTACCATTCCTTTGTCTCTTACCTCTGTTTACAGTCTCTAATATGCATTTCTTCTCTTGCTTTGTGTGCTACATGAAGTGTGCCGCCTTGAACTGCTGCACATTGGTGCAAAGTTCTATGTCGAATACAGACAAACAGATTCTAGTTAAACTTTGTTTCTACCCAAAATTTAATTCAACTCTGCGTCTAATTTATCCATGAAAATTTGTCTAATTATCCTGTAAATTGTTAATCTTTCTTTAACTCTTAATAATTTAACATTATTCTAAGCTTATGTTACTTGTTTTATGGAGGAAAAAAATATTAATTCAAACATTTAGGAAAGAAATTGAGCAGAAAAGGTTTATTCTTTCCGATAATTTCCTCTTCCGGCTCTACAATTATATATATATATATATATATGTTTATATACACGGAATATTCTACAATTTTGTTGTTCATATATTCACTTTTAAATATTATCGATTTTTTAAGGAAGATCAATGGAATTGCCACAGTTCAAGAAAGACGCTTAATTTTTAATAAGCATAAAAATATAATAGCAAACAGAATATCAGTTAAAATTAGGGGGAATTTCCACGACAAATTGAGGATCATTAGAACCTTGATTGACGGTCAAGGTAAGGACAGTCTCTGAACCAACCAACTTCTTTTCGATACATCAGTTAGGTTTCTTAGTGTAGATGTCAACAGCTAGCCTCAGCAGCATGTAGTACACGAACTCTTGGGGTGAAGTTAGGATTTGTTGGTATACGGTAGATGACTTTGAAAGTAACCTCGTTTACATCAATCAATCTTGTGTTCTGTATTCACGAGATGAGAAAGAATAGAGCTGTGAATGGATTTAGTTTATGTAAGTATAAAACTTGGGCACTGTATGGTCAATGGCAAAGATTCAGTAATCGTTGTTAAAACATCTGAAAAAGCTAGAGAATCAGCATTAAGAAAATCAAAAATGACACAAATCAAAAAATTCAACAAACTAATTGAAGAAAAGAACACAGCAAATGAAATTGATGTCAATGCCTCATCCTCTATCGACAGAACAAAGTGGGTGATCAACCTCTTATCAAGGGAACAAAGCTCCAGTTAGATAAAAGTACTTGAGAAAGGACCAAATTTCAATGTAACAGTTCATAAATTAAAACCAGGTGATGTCATTCCTAACATAGAAGTAGCACTAAGTTCAATAGATAAGACAAAAGCAGAAGAGGTTCGAGCACAATGTGCATTAACCTTGAAAAATCAAAAGGCAAAATCAAACTTAACAAAATTGGAAAGAGAAGCTTTAATTAGTCTGAAACAGGATAAAAATATTGTAATCGCGAAAGCTGACAAAGGAAACGCCACCTTAGTTTTGAATAAATCTGACTACATCAAAATAAGTTACTGAACATATTCAAACGGGTCCATATGAAGAAATTAAGAGGCCTGTAGATACAATAATGAATAAGGTTAAGAAATCGACAACATTTACCAATGGTTATAATCACAAACATTTTAGTTTTGATTGCATTTCATATTATTTTTATAATTATTATTCTATGCATTCACACCTATGATTCAATTCCCTCACCAGATATAACTTCTTAAGAACCATATATATATACATATATACGATTGTACAGCTTGATGATAAATTCGTTGAAAAGAGTCTCTTCGCTGAATCCCCACTTGTTTTGATTTTCTATATATTATTTTTATTATCATTATTATTCCCACCATCCATATTTTATTACCACTCTATTACTGTTTATTAATAACATTTCTCTTTCACACAGACTTTATATAAGAACACTATCGCCTTTCCACTAGTTCCTGTCCACTTTACATTAGCTTACTGAATAGTCTCTATCCCACACTTATTAAGTCACGCCAACTTCTACATCTTTTCTAACTTACAATTAGTCATCCCGTCTGGGTTACACCTTACATTACGTAATACATTTTTGAGGACAAAGTTTACCAGTATCTGATTGGTCTAAAGATTTCTTTGTTACAACTGTACAGCAGCTTATAAAAATGAATCGTCGAAAAGAAAATTTTCCTCTATGTTAACGCCTTTTTCTTACGAATTACGTAATGCGGAATACGAGGTTAGAAACACGTTGAAAAATGGATTAGAGGATTTTTTGTATATTTTTCTCACGCGTAAAGTGTCTTCACTATTCAGAAGTAGAGCATTTACAGTGCATTGTTAATTCAGGAGTAGAAAGCTAGCCAGCTACGTACATGTCCGAGGTTCGATTCCCAGTCTAAGTGGTGATAAACGTATGTTAGTCAGTAGAAGGCCTAGTAAAGAGGGAAACTTGATCGGTAGGCTAAAGGCATCATCTCAAGGAAAAAAGAACATTATCACTACTGATGCTTCAAAACTTGAAGACGTATGTCCCACTCGGAACGCCTCTTAAGAACCATGCCTTTTGAAAGTTCGAGGCTTCTGGACCTCAGGTATTTTATTGACTCATATTTAGCGCCCCAACACACGATCTCCTCCATGTTACCCTCACACTGACGACCCACTCATCGCTTCTCGTTCGGATTCCAATCAAGAGATGACCTGCAATGAGCACAAGGTCATTCGATGGCCTTCTCAACCTACGCCAGATCAATCTATCCTCATTTTCTTCCACATATTTGTTGAGCAGTCCGTTCTTTCCTCTTGGTTTGTCCCCTCCCAGAGTTTCTTGTCACTAATTCTTTCTAACCGGCCGACTATTTGGTCTTCAATATGAAGCCAGTAAGGGCAGTTGTTGATAGGAGTCCGTAACTTGTTGGAAATCCTTTTTGTGACGCTCAGTGCAAGCTTCTGACCGTATGGAGGCACTGTGTATGCTAAGGCGGAGTGCGGAAGATTTCCAAACTGGTTTCAGATTGATGAAGGCGTATCTTGCCTGGCTTGCTTTGACATAATCATCTTTTCCAACTGCTTGTATTTGAAACCGTGCTTCCTAGCCAGATAAGTGAAAGAAGCAACCACTTTCAAATCTCTCCCGCTGATGGTGATTGCTGCAGGTTGTTGTTGTTTTTGTGGTTCTTGGTTGGTTGATTATCTTCATCACCTACCTTCGTCTTCTTTATGTTCACATTTAAACAAGTCTTCGCTGCCAGCCTCTTCTGACAGTCTGTTGGTTTTCGCCTGCAAGCCTTCGAGTATGTGTGACATTACAAATGAGCCGTCCACGAAATACAAATTTTCTAGATGGAGTCTTATTATCGTATTTCTGTCTTCTTTCACCCGCACAGCTTGACGCACAGTCCAGTCCATAGCACTTAGAAATATCATCGGTGATAATAGGCAGTCGTGTTTCACTCCTATATTCATTTTGAAAGCCTCTCTAAGTTATCCATCGTGGATCACTTGGCACGTGCCATTGTTATACAGCTGTTGAGTGAGGTTGATAAAGAGTAGGGCACTGCACGTCATAGTGTTGGGTTAGTTTCCAAATTATTTCTCGGTCAACGCTGTCTGTCGATGGCCTTTTCAAGGCCGGTGAAGTTGAGGTATAGGTTTGACTGCCTTCCTATGCTTTCTTCATATTTATCATGAGCAAAATTAAGTGAAGGGATGGATTTTATATTCTTTTCTTCCGAAGAAAATTTATTTTAATCTTGTATTTATCAGTGGAGTAAACAGATGAAAGTGGAGATTTTAAAAAAGGCGGGTGAGGAGTGGGCGGGAAATTCAAACAAAAAAATAAATCTCTATATATTCAAGGCAAATAAATCAGTTTTTTCATAAAGGAGGAGGGGATTTCCCATACTTCGTCCTTATTAATTTAATCATATTTGCAAAGGAAACCTAAATCGTTGAAGCTTGAACAAGTCTACAGACAAATTTAAATCGCCTTCCTGTAATAACATGCTTAGACTCGTTTTGCGGTTTTTGAGAATTGTTCAGTGCGTGATGACGTGACTGATTTCTCCCTGAAAAATTTCATTTTGAATCTTTCTATTTAGGTAATCCTACCTTATTTCCGACTGCATGTATGTACCTGAACAGTTGGTGAATCTCATGACAGTCAGATTTCATTGGAAACATGTTATCTTTAGGCCAGTAGGCTGGAACTCAATTTCTGCAACCTAATTTCATCGTTTAGTGGATTGTTTTCACAGCTAAATTGGTTGATTTATCAGCGAAGTGCAGCTGCAGATACCCAATAGACTTGAAGTCACCATTGGCCTTGGAATAAGCAGTTACGCTAAGAAGCAAATCTGGGCTACTAACTCAAACTTGACCCTGATCATTCCATAATCAGACCCAAGAATCTCTCTGTTATTAGGCTGACCTAACTTTGACTTGTCGCTGTCCTGAAATCTAACGTTAATCTTCCCTTAATCTAACCTGGAGCTAACTAAATATCAAGAACTATTTAACATATATTTTACGTTGACAAACAATAACATGCATAAAGCTACATAACTACAGGATTTCATCATGCGTCGGTGGCATAGCGGTCAGGACTCTCACCAGTCATGTATATGGTCCGAGGTTCGATCCCCCGCCGACGCACACCTGATATCTATGGTCGGTCTGCTAAATTTGGGCTACCGATATCACACGCTGAAAATTTCATACTTGTACCAAAATACTGTGTGGAATCAAGCTATAATAAAATAAATAAAAAATAAATAAATAAGCTGACATCAGTTAGAGAGGCACTGGAAAACTTCATCGTCTCAGTTTCTGACTCGTCATCAGTACGCACCCACACTGCGGGGTTAGAACCCAGGACATTCTAGTAAGAGGATGAGCTTGTAGACTATGCAGCCACTCGAACCCGAATTTCGCCAATTCATGACATAGCGTGATCGGCATTAGCCAGTGTCATCCACGATGGATATTTGTCTTAACACCCGACCTGCTGTACCCTACTGGTCACAACTTCCCACTGGAACCCAAGGTAACTGCTTGCCTGAATAGGGCCAGTCCCTAGTGAGCACATCATTTATGAATTCTGGTGTTGGTTCGCATGTCAGGTGTAGGGACAAGAATTCGACAGTGACACTAGCTAGTGGTCGCGATGTATGAGTGGGTGAATAGTCTACAAGCTAGTCTTGTAACCGGAAGGTCCTGGTTGAGAACGCCATAGTGTGGGTGCGTGCTGCTGAAGAGTCCTAAACTAGGACGGAAAGACTGTCGAGTACTCCCAGGTTTTTCAATGGTTTTCTAATCTATATCAGCTGATGATGAATCCCTGTAACCAATCAGATCCCTGCAAACCAACACTTGAACAGCTAAATATTTACCCTTGAGACATTTAAACAAAAGCCGTTTTTCTGTGAACTTTCACTGATCATAGTGTCTTAGGGGGGGCAATACTGATGCGAACCACTCGGAAGAAGTCCAGTTAGTACGCTGTATCCGTCCAACTATATCTCTTCAAATTCTTCCCTAGCATGGCCACCACAAAAATAGTTAATTCTCTCATTAGTGATTATCCAGTTAACCCTGCTTATTCAGATTTCTTGTTTATTTCTTTTGTTTTGACAACTTTACACTGTTATATTTTATTTAGTAGAATTGCTGTCTGATTTGTTACTAGTGTGTTTTCAACCCCTAACTGCATAAAAAAGTCAATTTTCTCAATATTTATTATTCTACCATGTCCTTTATACGATCCTTCCATTTATTATACTTTGATACCTATTTGCAATCTTGCTGAATCAACTATTGACCTGAAATATTTTTGGAACTTCCTCACCCATTTACTTTATAAAGACGAGTGTACAGCCTAGTTGGTGACTTCTTAGAAAAGAAAATTTTCTTCTCTTCAACCACTTCTTTTCAAATTTCACTTATGGTCGAAGTTTATTACCAGTACTGCCTTGAGTTCCGGGTGGAGCATCATCAGCATATCTCTGTTTCACTCGATTCCATGAAGTCCTCCTTCAGCTGACTTCATGACTGACTGTAAGCCTCTATCCGCCCCTCCTCCCACATGATCTCTTCCATATTATCCTCCGATGCCCAGCTGGTTCTCTCTTATTCGGGTTCCACTCGAGGGACTGCTTAGCATGTGGAGTCAATCGGCAGTTTTCTTAGCGTATGTCCAATCCATTTTCATTCTCTTTGGTAAATTTGTTGGGTGGTAGGTTCTTCATAAGTTCACTACCAGCCATATGATCTACAATATGGAGCCAGCCAGGGCAGAGGTTAATGAATTTCTGCAGTAGACTGCTGGAAGTGCTTTTGTTAACTCACTAAGTTTCTAAAAATCACAAATAGAAATACTGGCTGATTTGGTATTAGTGTTGAAAATCCGGTTTTAGTTCTCCATGTTGAGTGGAGTAGATTTCTGCACTGCTTTTAGAATAACGGAGGTCGGACCTTGCCATCGGTATCTCCAACCGATACTGTCCATGTAAGTGAAAGTGGTAGCATTTTTCGAATGTCACTCGCTGTTGATGATTGATACTTGTATGGTGGTTAGTTGATGAGTACCCCCATCAACTCTGCTTTCTTTATTTTCAGTCAGAATCATCATCCTCTTCACTTTGGGCTGTTACTTGACTCACGCACAGTTACTGTATATCCTCATCGATATCTGTAATTTATCTCACTAAGTCAAAAGAAGCTGGAGTAATTTATTGAACTGATTATTACCCTGAGGCTAAATATTATAATAAACATTAAGTTTTGGGGGATCGAATCATATTCAGATGTGAAAATATGCATTTCATACATGATTATGGGTTGGCTTGCATGATTTTCTAATAAACAGTCATAACCGGCTGTCTCTGTCTGGATTTAACATAGAACTTCGCACCGAAGTGCAGCAGTTCGACTTGGCACGTTCCAAATAGCACACAAAGGTAGACAAGAGAATGAGTGAAGAGAATCAATAGAGTTTTCACAAGTATAAGAGTGAAACAGAATGATTAATGGTAGAAAGGAATATGAAAGATTACACAAGAGACTGAATACATCTGCGTAAGCCATTGACAACGATTTTGAGCCATGTCACCTATTGTCTCCAGCCATTGATTCTTAGAGTCCCGAGCGCGGGCCCCAACCTGGAAGCCTGCATCTCCCTCCCTACCTGACTCAGTTTAACTGTCAGGGATTTCATGGATTGATGAGGCCATGATTTTGTTTGGCCACCACTACTATTTTCCAGCCTGCACATATATCAGCTGGTAATGCCCGTCGGGTGAGGCAGTGGTTAGGCATGCGCAGCACGTAACCTAGCCATCTCAATCTATGTAACTTTATAGCCTCTTCGATTGATTTTCCCTCTTTGCCCAACACTCTACGCCTAACGTCAACATTACTCACCTTATTATACCACCTAACGTTAGAAAGGGATCGTAGACATCTATGATCAAAAACAGTCAACCTTTTCATGTCTTCAACTTGTATTGGCCATGTTTCAGAGCCATAGAGAATGACGGAGCGAAGTGCTGAGCAGTACACACGTCCCTTGGTTGATAGTCAGATGTCACGCCTACCCCAGAGATGGCGTAAATTAGCGAAAGCAGCTCGAGCTTTTTGGATCCGTGCTGATGCGTCAAGCCATATGTGAGAAGAGATTCCTGCCGTTGACACTTATTGGCGATGAGAATGGCAGAAGTTGGAATTTATGGATCATTGAATCTCATCCCAGTAGCTGGCTGATACAAGGCTCACCCTCTGATCTAGTCTTGGATTCGAAACCTGCTGAGCAAGGCTTTGGTTGCAACGTGCCACTGAAGAGTCTCAAACCAGGACGAAACAGATGTCCATTAATCTTGGGTTTTCAAACATCCTCTTGATAATATCAGTTCACCTTACAATCTAATTTGAAGTCAGTCTTCAATCAATCAGTTTATTATTATTATTATCATTGTTATGAATCGAGTTCATTAACGAATAAATGGAATGAAATCAATAATTGTATAGAATTAAAGTATAATTATCTAGGTTATTGGAACAGAACAGGTAGATAACGAATAATAATAATTATTATTATAATTAAGGTAAACGTAAACTAATTAGGCCTTACAGTTATTACTGTTGCTCTCTATTTCCTTTTCTCCCATATATATATATATATATATATATATATATATATATATGGTGTTCGAAGGTGAGATCACTCCAGGATCCTAACCAGTGGCGTTTGAATTAATATTTTTGACGTACGAGATCCATCTATTAGCCATGTCATCTGTGTGATTACTGCCCAGCTCTCAGATTCCCTGGTTTGCAACCTCCCATGTACAGGATTTCCGTTTTACAAAAGTAACAACAGTTTGACAGTCTAAGACTAGTCCAGATGGTTCCTCTGTCACTCTAATATTGTAATGTATGATTTATAGGCAGAAGCTTCTGTACTTTGAAGTTTCTGTAGAGACTGGATTGATTTTCTCGGGGTAGGGTCGCTAGACTTACAACCAAACTTCTCTCTTTTCCAGAGAATAATTATTTTTAGTATTGTTCCCTTGGGTTCCTAGTGGAACACAGGGCTTCAACTACACGTCTCCACTTGCTTCTGTCTTCTGCTGTATTTTTCACTTGCATCCATGTTAATCCATACTGATTCAGTTCCTGTTCACACGATCTCCTCCATGTCACCCTTGGACGTCCCACTCGTCGCTTCCCTTTCGGGTTCCACTCGAGGGCCTGACGCGCGATGTCACCCAATGGCCTCCTCAGCGAGTGTCTAAGTCATCTCCACTTTCTCCTGCATATTTGTTGAGCGATTGGTTCTTGCTTTGTTTCTTCCCATAGTTTCTTGTTGGTTCTTGTTCTTTCCGGCCATCTGATCTTCAGTAGTACAGAGCGAAGACAGTTGTTGATAAAGGTCTGCAACAGGCTGTTGGAAATATTCTTCGTGACCCGCCAAGTTTCTGATCCGTATAGAAGAACTGACTGACTTGACGTTTGTATTGAAAATCCGAATTTTGTTGTTGATGCAGGCTGAGTGACGAAGATTTCCAGATTGGTCCCGAGGATAGTACCGGCTAATAAACTGCGATTAAGCTGAATAGCTGTCGAATCCCTATGTCAGTATCATCAACTTTGAAAAGGCTTTCAATAGCATCGATTATCAAGATATTTGTAAAGTGGAGGGCTATTGAATCGGGTCGCAGTGGCTGAATGTTCTACGAGCTTGCCTTGGAACCGGAAGGTCCTGGGTTGCAACCTCATAGTGTGGGTGCAGACAGTCAGTGATTCCCAAACTAGAATGAAACAGCTGTCCAGCACTCTCTGAATGGTTTTCAATGGTTCTCTAACTGATATCAATCCGTGGTCAAACTCGAAAAGAAACAAATCTAATCCTTACAGATCAACTTTGAAAATTTTATTATTATTTTTCACTAATTCCTATATGCCTGAACTTTAATTCAACTAATTACATTAGTATGAAATCTGTTAATGCTGAATAATCTTATTATTGTAATTGTAAGGCCAGGTGAGAAATTAACGAATATATGCACATATATATGCTTGAGTTGTGTTCTCTAATTTTCATAATGTGAATATTAAATTTGATATTATAACTGACTGAGGATCGGGAAAGAAGTGAATTCCATATTAGATAAATTTATCACACTTAATACACCAGGTGAGTGACATACTATATTGATAAGTGGTTCACGCTTCGAGCACGATTTATTGGTGCTTATAAGTCTACCTATATATTTTCAATACTTCATAACTTGCGTTACATCGTGTTACTGTCTGATGTGTTTGTATTGGGATTTTCCGTATAATCGGTTCAGGTGAAGTTTCATTTCAACTGTACGCTTTTGGTGTTGACTTGATGGACAAAGATTCACGGATTAATATCTCTCTCTCTACCTTACTACATCCATTTTCATTATTTTCACCCTATCTGACTCCATAGTATGATAACATGTAGGTGAAGACATTACAGTGACGGGGCTTTTCTCTAGATAACTTAATTATGCAGGGTCAGTCATGTAGATCCAGGCGAGTTCCTATGTTTGGATAGTCTAACTGACTCCGAACTACTAGTTTGACATTTACAGTACATAGTACTTGGTGTATTACAATATTATTCTTCCTAATTGGATCTAGCCGGTCCGTAAGCCCTAAAATTTTGTTTCTTGATGAGGTGATTGGGGTTTAAATTTCGCCAAAATCCCACATATTTTAGGAAGCTTAAGTAGGGGCTCCGATAATTCCTTCTTTATCATGGCGGCATTATTAGGGCTTTGAATTCTTTATTATTTGTACTATTTTCCCCTATTTTTATTACTACTATTATTTTTCTTATGCAGTTTTTATACTTTTTTCTGAGTCGTTGAATGTTTATTCATCGAATCAACAGCAAAGGAAGTTAGGATGTCGCGTGAATCATGCTCCTGTTGACGCCAAGTAAAATTCTGAGTCGCATCATCCTGCAGAGGATAAAGGACGCACTGGATACAGAATTCCGACCAGAACAAGCTGGATTCAGGAAAGGCTAATCATGTTCTCACCAAATTGCAACTCTACGCATCATCATCATCGAACAAAGCATGGAATAGCAATCAAACATCTACCTCAACTTTATAGTCTTTGAGAAGGCCTTCGACAGCGTTTAACGCGAAGTAATTTGGAAACTACTCGAGTACTACGGCCTACCCCAAATATTCATCAACCTTATTCAACAACTGTACGACAACGGCACATGCCAAGTGATCCACAACGGAAAACTCAGCGAAGCGTTTGGAGTAAACACAGGAGTCAGACAAGGGTGAATATTATCACCAATGATATTCATAATTGTGATGGACTGGATTATGCGTCAGACAGTGGGAAACGAGAAGACAGGGATATCCTGGACCACCGAAGTGAAGAACCTAGAAGACCTGGATTTCGCGCGTGGATGATTTATGTTTGATGTCACACAAAACCGAAGACTTACAAGCAAAAACCGACAAACTGGTCGAAGAAGCAGCCGGTGAAGACAGGACTCCAGGTGAACATAGACAAGATGGAGGTTATGAAAATAACCAACCAACAACAACAACAGCAGAAATAGCCACTACCAATCACCATCAAAGGGAAGGATTTGAAAGAGGTTACTTCATTCACTTATCTAGGAAGGGAGCATTGTCTCAACTACAGAAGGAACGGACGAGGATGTCAAATCGAGCGAGAATCGGGAAGGCGAGAAACACATTCATCAACCTGAAACCAATCTGGACATCTTCGTCACTCAGCATCAACAACGAAATTCGGATTTTCAATACAAACGTCAAGTCAGTCAGTTCTTCTATACGGATGGATCAGAAATTTGGCGGCGGGTCACAAAGAATATTTCCAACAGCCTGTTGCAGACCTTTATCAACAACTGTCTTCGCTCTATACTGAAGACCAGATGGCCGGAGAGAATCACCAACAAGAAACAATGGGAACAAACTTAATAAACAAGAACCAATCGCCCAACAAATATGCAGGAGAAAGTGGAGATGGATTGGAAACTCGCTGAAGAGGTCGCTGGGTGACATCGCGCGTCAGGCCATTGCTCGAGTGGAATTCGAAAGGGAAGCGGCGAGTGGGACGTCCAAAGGTGACATGGAGGAGATCGTGTGAAGGGGAGTTGAAACAGTGTGGACTAACATGGATGCAGGTGAAAAGTAGAGCAGAAGACAGAAGCAAGTGTAGACGTGCAGTTGAAGCTCACTGTTCCACTAGGAACCCAAGGGAACAATTATAATAATAAGAAGGATGATTGACCCTACTTAGTTCAATAACCTAGAAAAGTGCTCAGGTATGGCAATCCATTCACTTGCATGTAGTCACAAAATAGGGTGGGATAGAGTGAAAGTAATTGGAAAGTAATATAGTCAGGTGGAGAGGGAGAGGGAGATGTCAATCCCTGAATCTTTGTTTATCGCCTTAAGAGTGAGCACGTTAAAAGAGAACTAACTTCTGTTCCCGGAATTAGTCATATGACAAAGCTGCTCATTGAGAAAATTATTTTAGGAATTCAGTTATGCTTCACATCTACTATCTTTAAATTCCAGGGCAAAATATATAGACAAACAGACGGTGTAGCAATGGGGTGGATCACCGAAAATCCCCTATCGTACCAGACATCTTTATGGACAGCTGGGAAAATATTGCTCTAAATACATTTAATCCTACTCCAAAAATATGGTGGGGATATGTAGGTATCACTTTCAAAGTGTCAAAAACAGAACATATCTCTCTCTAGCTTTTTCACACGCATACATGAACTCGCTAGTAGAATCAGCTATGTTATATTGTAAAATAAAATGAACAAAAGAAGGTGGACTGCACACTAGCGTTTATAAAAAGCCAACGCATTCTGCTAATAGACATTTAGACTTTAATTCATCTCATCCGTTCGTCATCTGTCAGTTACGGGTGGCTTAGTTAAATGTCTAACAAACCGAGCAATAGCACTAAGTAGTACAGCAAAAAACCTAAATGATGAAATGAAACAGATAGAAGAATAGCTGGTTGGTGTTAAATAACTAACTATCCTATAAAATTCATGAGGAATATCAAAAAAAGTCACAAGAAAAATAAAATTAATGGTGAAACTAGTAATGATAGGAAGAATAAGAAAGAATGTAAGGTATCTACGGTTTTACCATTTAAGGAGGGGATATCTGAGACTCTACATAGGATTCTTAACCCAAGGGAGGAATCGGGGTGGCATTTAAACTTACAAACTCACTCAGGTTGGACATGCTATGTACGTTAAAGGAGCCAGTGGACCCAGTTAGAGAAAATGACATAATTTACAAAATACTTTGCAATGACTGTGAGTTAGGTCAACTAGTAGATCGAGTGTAGTCAGATTATCAGAACATAAGAATTTAGCTAAGGTAAGAATGATTGATCCCACGAAGATAAGTAAATTAGAAAACAGTTTAGCAATTGTACTGCATGCATTAACACACAATCACACAATAGGATGGGAGGGGGTTAAGATTCTAAGAAGAAATATGGAAAAGTGGAGCGCGAGAAAGTTTGATTATTGAATCTTTGTTCATCGAGTCTACACCGAACACATGCAGTAGGAATGAATCATCACTTATACCGGAAATATGGGAAATACTACTACCAATCAAATCAAGCCATGGACAATAATGGAATTATATAAACGAAATAAGAAAGTTGTGTGAGTAGCTCCTTAATATGATTATGATCAGCAGTAAATTGTGCTAAAAATGTGGTCATCAGTAAACATTACTGTAGATGTAACACTGTGAGACTTTATCGAAATTAATTTTATCCAAAATGGAATCAGTGTCTGTAAGTATGGTATGTACTTTGCACCGTCTAGGTGCAAAGTACTGTTACAAGATTGCCAGGAGCCTGTACCTTCACTCACTCTTGCGGGTGAGTCGCTTGAAGTTGTTGATAAGTTTGTGTATCTAGGTAGTTGTGTGAGTGCTGGCGGAGGGGTGGGGGATGAGATTTTCAGCCGTATAATGAAGGCTAGGGTGACATACATCAACTTCAGCCACCTCTGGCACCGTCGTGACGTTAGCCTGGCTGTCAAAGGTCGGGTATACAATGCTTCGATGCGGGCTCTCTTGCTCTACGCCTCTCCAAGCTGAAGTTGTGCATCGGCTCTGCGTGTTCTATCATCGCAGTCTCCGCAGGATTGCTAACGTCCGATGGCATCATCGCGTCAGTAATTCTGAGGTTCAGCGGCGTGTGTTTGAACACAGTGGAGATCACCATTCATTGAGTGTCGTCACCTGGAAACACCGGCTCCGGTGGCTTGGACATGTGCTGCGGATGTCATCCCAGAGGCTTCTGTACAGGTCTCTGTTCGCTAACCCTGGGACGGGATGGAAAAGGCGGAGGGGTGGTCAGTCCATGAAGTGACGTCGTGGGATAAAGGATGTTTGTGTTAGATTATCATCGGTTGGTGCGTCACGACTCCCTGGTTGGGGTCCGCGGGATAGCTTGAATCGATGGCTCGAAACGTTATCAGATATGGTCAAGAATCGTAATCAATGGTGAACGTGTTACAATTTCCTTCCCTTTCCGACAATAATTGACGAATGATTTTTGAACTTGCTACAAATGACTGTTTTCCTTCCAGACGAAGTTCTTTACCCGTTCTCTACTTATACTTTTTACTTTGGATCTGTGTTGTTTTAATATTATTGTGTGGCGCATCTTTCTTGGTGCCATATTGTACCAATTTTTTTTCTGCGTTTAAATAAAATAAATCTTTGGACACTCATAACGCTAAACTATCAAATCCGATGTAGAAGATTCAAGTTCTGAAGAAAATATACATAGCAAACGGACACTGGAAAAACAAATCTTCAGTGCAATTTCCCATCTCCTTGTTCAGCAATTTGATATTTTTATGCACATCACACTATGAAAGTATAGAGTGACTGAGGCAAAGACTTGAAGGGTCCATGGAAATAATCGGATGAGTGAATCAATTTGAAGACACGGTTATATCACAAAATGTGAAACAGCATTATTTACTGAATGACGCTTATAATTATATAAAGTATAACTTAACAACTTCTAGACTTGCATTTTCATAGTTCAGTTAATTTCTTCTATAGAAAATCCAAGGCAGGAATTAAGATAGAGAAAAGAAGCTTTGAAAATTAATAATCATCGTAATAAATTAGTTAGGAAGTAAGCAGGAAATTATGAAACTAAAATTAGTAGTAATATTAGTGTTCAGGACGACATACATGATAGATATATACAGAAAGATGATAACACCGACAATAAGGGATTTGAATCATCTTGAGTGATTCTGTGCAAGGAAGGGATCTCTGACACCTTACATAGAATTCTTGACAAAGCAACAGTAAAAGTGACATTTAAACCCAAGAAGTTATTTAGAGCACAATGACTTGGGCTAAGGAGTCTTGAGGACTCCATGAAACAAAATAATTTAGTTTATCGATCAGCCTTTAATAGGATGTGAAATCGCTGCCTCATCGACCTTCAAAAGGCCTTAGACAGCGTTGACCAAGAAGTAATCTGGAAACTACTTCAACACTATTGTGTGCAGTGCCCAAATCTTCATCAACCCCATTCAACGGCCATGCGACAAAGAAACGTGTAACGGAAAATTCAAAGAGGCATTTGAAGTGAATACAGCGGTAAGATAGGGTAGCCTGCCTGTTATCACCGATAATATTCTTAATTTTGGTCAGCTGAATTATGCGTCAAGCTGTGCAGGTGTGAGAAGGCAGGAATACGTTAAACCGATAAGAAGACTCGATATGGAAGATCTAGATTTCGCAGATTACTTGTGTCTAATGTGAGACAAATTCAAAGAATTGCAGGCAAGATAAAACCAGCAAACTGCCTGAAGAGGCTGGCAGGCAGCGAAGACGGGACTCCAAGTGTAAATGAAGAAGATGGAGGTGATTAAGATAATCAACCGACAGCAACAGCAACAACAACAACCGACACCAGTCACCATCAGAAGGAGAGATTTCATAGAAGTTATTTCCCGGCTTCATTTATCTGGCTAGGGAGCACGGTTTCAATCAACTACAGGCAGGCGGAATGGATGAAGATGTCAAAGCCAGGAAGAATCGGAAAGGCAAGGTATACCTTTAACACTGTGAAGTCAGTTTGGAAATCTGCTGACCTCTCTGCATAAAGAACCTAATTCGAATTTTAAACACAAATGTGAAATTAGTCCTTCCATAGGGCTCAGAGACTTGGCTAATCTGTCAAGAAATACATGTACAACAGCCCACTGCAGACTTCCATCAACAGCTCCATTAACTGACTCCAAACTGAAGGTCAAATAGTCAGCCCGCCATAAAGAACTAGCGACAAGAAACTCTGGCTGAGAAAAAACCAACAAGTGAGAACCTACTGCCATAATGGAGATGTACTGGGCATACTCTGATGAGACCGCTGGTTGACATCACGCGCCAGGCCACTGCTCGTGTGTAACCGGGCATGGGAAACGACGAGTGGGGCGTTGGTCCCGGTTTGACATGAAGGAGATCGTACGAGAAGTAGACGAGAGACTTTAGGCAATCGCAAGGCCAGCTAAACAGGACCGCAAAGGACGGTAAAACGTCAAGGTGTGTTTTTGAAGCCCTTTTTTCCACTCAGGACCCAAGGGAAAAATAATAAATAACAATAACAGCCTGTAATAATTGTGAGGTCAAATACACAGGCCAGGGTAGTAAGATTGGGTCAATTAGACTGTGAGAGCATAAATACCTAGTAAAGTCTGGATTATTTGAACATTATAAGATAAGAAATCTAGAAAACAATGCCCAACTATACTACTATATACAACTACACACTACTCTGCACTAGGATGGGATAAGATGATAGTCTTAAATTCTAACAAGACAAGTTGAAGGGGTAGATTGATAAATGAGGGCTTTATTTTTCGAACCAATTAAGAATGCCTGCAGCAGGAATAACCCAACGCCTATTCCAGACATCTTGAAAATTCAACTACCCCTACGCCTAATAGGAAAGCATAAAGACAACAAGACAAGTCCAAGTTTCGAAGCTATCTAGCTACGATTGATGATGATTATCAAGACTAAGGTCTGCCTAGAATCTGTGGCGTGGAGGTAGAATGCTCACCAGCAACTCAGGTGGTCCAGGGTTCAGTTCCCGGTCAACGCAATCCCAAATCTCGCTTAGCTAGTAATAAGCCTGGCAAAGAGGGAAGCATGGGCGGGAGACTAGCAATCCCACCAAGTAAAAATAAAACCACTGCTACAGAAACTTCAAAGCCTTAGCTTGAAGCAGCCCTATGTTCCACTGGGAATGCAAATATATATAAGAAAACAGTTGTGTCTGAAAATCCGTCTTCGAGTAAATGATGCTGCTCCACTCACTGTGTGATATATATTCAATAAACAAATTAATACGGAATTACATACTACCATAGTGCCCAAGTTCTACACACACGCACACACTCAAACTGAAGACAAAGCCTCCATTCAAGAAATTCACAATTGGCGATTCTCAATGTATACCAGTTTGACAGGTGAAATTTTCACCGGAGTTTCATTTAGAAATTAAAACATTCAGGTCATAGTGCATGCGATCTGCTTGATACCAGCAAGATAGCGAGCACTACCAGTTGATATGCCTGATACACAACTACTCATTTCCATCAGTCAGTAGTATATAGCTTTATGTGTTAAGCGTTCATAAAATATCACCAACATGATCGATAAAATCAATAAATTTAAAAATTAGAGGGGTACGTGGGTGAGTGGGAAATAATTGACTTACATCCACCGTAATTTGATTTCTCAGCCTGCCTTCTTAATATCTGTTGATGTTTCAGCGTAGCCTGCCCACTTTTAGTATGCGTTATATCGACTGGAGCTGAAAAAGGCTGAAAGGCAGTCTCGTAATCACTATCCCCAATGCGTGATATCCGATGACCTGGTGATGTTGACCATGTTGCGTGTCGTTCATTTTCATCCAGTCTTGTAGGAAGTTTGGTGATGGCAGCTGCAGTAGTAGTAGTAGTGGTAGTCATCTGTATTGTCATCGTCCGACCATTGGTTGTTGTTGTCGTCGTCGTAGTAGTAGTATTCCTGGAAGCTGAGTGCTTTTCTCTGTTCATATCTGTCGTCTCACTGACATTTTCATTCATTGCTACTGTTGTGTTAGTAGGCGCAGAGGTTTGTTCCAGTTCCACAGTGGTTGCTGTTGTGTCTGTCTCGCCCATTGTTGTTGTAGTAGTGCTAGTATTACTTCTCTCCTCTTTAGTGATATCATCACTCATATAAGGAGTTGTTGACGCTGCATGGTAGGTGTCATTGTCGGCAACCAATGAACTGTCCGCATCCAACTGTTCATAAACAGCTCGTTTTCGTTTAGCGGAACGCTGTGAGTGGTAGTCTGCAATTTTACCATCTGGTGATGTATATACATGCGGTAATGATGGCATTTTTCAGGATGTTTTCTTCCACGGATAATCAGGCGAATTGTAACACCTAAAATTCAAAGTATATTTAAAAAAAGAAGTAATTAGTAAGAGATACATTTTCATTTAGCATGTTAAACAAGTCAAATCGCTACAGAGAAACTTTTGAAAATTAATCTTACATGCTTGCTAGTGACTGGCTATAGGATAATAAAGTTGCATGGAGTTCTAATGAGAAGGTGTGACCAGTGTGGTTCACTCATTTGGATAGTGTGAACATATACTTGCCTCTATTGACACTGGCTGGTGGATGGTGATGAAATCACGAATTGGAAAAAGTTAGAAATCGTGAATTTTCAAGTGTTGGTTTTGTAGGGATTTTAAAACAAGCAACAAAGGTTAATAAAGTAGGATTTAATGATGGATTCATCAAATTTCGGTAGAACTCGTCAGCTGAATACTCTACATACACGGATATATATATACACTATTGGAATTACATTGGGAGATACAAGACTGATAAGTAAATAAACTACATTGAATTAGTCATGCAGAAAGACAAGTGCCAATGTTTTCCAGGTCATGTTCAAATAGATAAGGGGAGAGAGAGTATGAGAGATCAAAATTAAGATAAATAGCATTACGCTTCAATTACATTACTTAGATAAGCAATTAGACATTAGAGAATATAACAAAAATTGCAAACAGATTAGTATCAATAGTAATAGTTATAATAATAATAATAGTGTTGAAGTGAGTAAAGATAATCCTACTGATAAAGGATAGTTTTAAATGAATCAAGAATAATAAGAGGTAGAATATTAAATAAACGTATTACCGTGGTAGATTCAGAGTGAGGACCATCTCCTTTTGCACACAGAGATCTGGTTTATAAACTCGAATTGCACAAGGCTCTGCAATTGCAAGCATCTTCTTGTTTCTTTGTCTGCTGACATTAGTGAATGACTTGACCGCGTCGATATCATGTCCGTAATCCACAAGATGTTTTGTTATTTAGGATTTTGGCACTTTGCACTCAGCTGTTTTCAATCATTTTGACAAATGCTCCATCATGCGAGTAGACAATCGCCTTTCCGTATGACCTATGTATTTGCTTCCACAAACACACTCAAATTGATATACGCAGTTTGAAGTGCCAAGGATTGTTGAAGCACTCGCTTAGTGGTGTTAAGGAAAACAAGTTTTGCAGCATAATAAGGTCTCTTGATGGCTTTGTCGAGTCTTCGATTGACTACTTCCTGTACATCATCTCCTTTGAACGGCAAACTGACATGGACAGGTTTCTTCGGAACTGTTTGGATTGTTTTGCAGGGGCTATTTTCTTTATGGTATTTATTAATGAACTTCTCAGGGTATCCATTCTTAGATAAAATATCTTTCAGAGATTTTATTTCATGCTCAAAAGGACTGTCGGAGTTCTACCGAAATTCGATGAATTCATTAAATCCTGCTTTATTAACCTTTATTGCTTGTTTTAAATTCGTATCGGGAGATAAATATTTTCAATTCTTGTAGGGATTTTGTTTGATTAGCTGGAGGATTTCATCATGAGCTGACGTCGGTTAGGGAGCTGTTGGAAAACCAGCTAGGAGTACTGGACAGCCAACTGTTTCATCCTAGTTTGAGACCCTTCATCAGTACACAACCAACCAGGACCTTCTGGTTACAAATCGAGCTGGCCTTCAGTCCCAAACTAGAACGAAACAGTTGGCTGCCCAGTACTCCCAGCTGGTTTTCCAATGACTCTCTAGCTGATGTCAGCTCATGATGAAATCCCCTCACCAATCAAAAAAAATCCCTACAAAGCCAATACTTGAAAATTAATCTGATGCTCTCTAGCGACTGGCGATATTCAGGTAGGTCTACCCCAGGCCCTGGGGTTCTAGTGGGAAGCCGTGACCCGTAGGATACGGTAGGTTGAAAATGAGGCAGTAACTCATCGAAGGAGAAGACTGCGAAGTGGTTGCGCTATGTCATGAATTGGCAGATGTTGGAATTCATGGATTGGCCATTGGATCGGGTTCCAGTGGCTACACTGTTTACAAGCTCGCTGGCCTTGTAACCAGAACATCCTGGGCTAGACCTCCTGTGGAGTGTGTGTGCTGATGACGAGTTCCAAACTGAGGAGACAAAATAGCTGTCCAGTACTCCCAGCTGGTTTTCCAGTGCTTCTCTAATTGAAGCCGGCTCATGATAAAATCCTCCAACCAATTCGTGGATTATTGACTCGGCTGTCAGTGGCTGGATGGTCTACAAGGTTAACTTGCAACCGGAAGGTCCTGGGTTTGAAACCTAGTAGATGGGTACTGTCACTTAGTCACAAGTTATGACGAAATGGCTGTTCAGTACTCCGTTGTGGTTTTCCTTGATACTCTAAGTGATATCAATCCGTGATTAAACGTGAGACAGATCACATGTGTCAAAACGCATCGATCATCAGTGCGTTGGCGGCACACTGGTTAGGATGCTCGCCAAGCAACCAGATGGTTGGACGTTCGATTCCTGGCTGAGGCACTCCTTCACCTCACCAAGCCAGTAGTAAGATTGGTAAACAGGGAAGGTTGGGCATGAAGCTAACAAGCCCATGCTGTAAAAATAAACACCACTGCTACGGAAACTTTAAGCCTTTAGCTTGAGGCCCTATGTTCCACACAGAACATAACAGAAAAAAAATCAATAGTTCATATATCAATAGTAATATTATGCTCAAAACAAGTAAAGCGTGCTGTAATCCATGAGTCACATTTTACCACAGATACCAGTCCTCCTAGTCCCCACATTCCCTCCTAAGGGCACAACTAACACACAGTTGTCCCGATCTGAATGTTAAATGAGATCATACCCAATTATCTAAGGGATGTTGATTGGTGCTTCTTGTAGATTAACTTTGGGATATTTAGAAATCAAATCTGAAGCATTAAAGCTCCTCTACTTTTGAATTAGCCGGCTAGGATATGGGCACTGTAATCTGTTTAGGCTGACTCAGATGAGTCGAAATGGGTGTACCGCTAATGAGCACATTTACAAGCGAGGGGAACCCTTCGGTCTAGTCGGTGAGCATCACTAGTCAGTATGAATAACTTCCAGCTTCTCTTAACAAGCCATAGAATATCTCGTCTCAGCTGGCTAATTCGTTCACACATTCTTCACATGCTAATGGACATAAACCATCTAGTGGTACTCACACTGTAAGCTGGTGATCTAATCGCTAGTGACAACGTCGTTCACCATTATTACAATTTCATCAACACGTGAAAGTAAAACTGGAAGATAGACAGTTAACCGTGAGTTTCTTCTGTATTGAATAACACTCGAATTAATTGACAGTGATGCTCATTGTCCTTCCAGACAAAAGGTATACGCGTACTGAAAGGACAGAACGAATTATGCAGGTGGCGATAAGAATAAGGAAGGTAGTAATATGTGTTTGTGTGTGTAGACAATTCAATAAATAAACAAATTAGGTCAAATCTTATAAGTTACGCAATACTAAAAGTGAAGCGGACAGATAATCAGAGTTTAAATAAATATCACAAAAGTACGAAGGAAGCGGAAATATAAGAAACGGTGAGAGGGTTTTGAATAGAATTCACCTAGGCTAAACAAGGGAGAGACAAAGGTAGAACAAACTTCTTTTGTTGTGTGCAAAGTCTAGGATTGTTCTCTCGAATTAATTCCCATAACTTCGGCTATGTGTAAAAGACGGATTCGAATTCCATCCGAAAGGCTCAATGGAATGCGATAAATAACTTTGAAGGCACTTTTTTTGTCCACTTGATGACCGCTATCAATCAAATGAACCAAAACAGAACTTCTAATAGATTTTATTTGACCTTTTCCGAACCATGAAGGAAGATGCTCATTAATGCTTTTGTTAAGCTGTCTAGCTGTTAGCCCTATATAGCTCTCTCCACGGGAGCAACCAAATTTATACATACACATAGATGTGGCACAGCTAGGTAGCTTGTCTTTCACTTGAGCAATCATAATTAGTCGGCTGGAAAATGATAAAAAACTGCGATGGCAGTATAATTCCGTTTTTATTCCTCTCGGTAAACTTAGATTATTGTCATAATCATACAATTTCAATAATTTGATCCACAAACTCACTGTCATTGGTTAAAACTATTTTTTCATATATAAAGCCATGTAAGTTAGAGTAAAGCCTGAAGAAGATCTAATTGAAAACAGCAATAGTGTTCGCTTGTGTGTCTTGTTCTAATAATACAGGTAGAACTGATGAGACCTAGTTGAAACCTGCAACAACAGGTCAGTACACTCATTTTTTGAGTTTTGTACCTTTGAAATATATAGGAGTAACCTGGTGAAGTGTCTGGTTCATAGAGCTAGATTAATCTGTTCAGATGACTGCCTCAATGAGGAGCTTAAGATTATTAGAGAATTATTTAGAAAAAATGATTATCCAGATAAGTTCATTGAGAAAAATATGAATTCAACACCTAGGAGAGTCAGTATGGCGACGGTTCCAAGAAAACCACTGTAAATAAAACTGCGGTTCCTCGGTGACAACATCAACGAAATAAATAACACAGCGCCTGAAGAATGCAGTCGAAAGAGTTTATTATGCAGCAGATTTACGTTGTCTCTTCACAACCATCCCTATTCTACGTTCAAGAAATAAGGATAAACTACGTAAATTTGCCTCCTCTATGTATATCTACTAGTTTGACTACAGCTGTAGAGTCAGCTACATCAGTTGTTCGATGAGGCAGCTTCATCATCATCCAACATGGTTAAGCAGCAAGGGACAAACAAGATCTATTCGTAGCTCTATTGCAGCACACCTTGTAGATAGTAAGCATACCGTCAACGTCAATACTGTATTTAAAATTATTTATCGCGTTCCTGTTAACCTTAATTTTGCTGTACGAGTTCGTCTCATACATACAGCAGCTGAAGCAATCGGAATCCACCTGAAGAAGAAGCCAAACTTGTGTGTTCAGAAGAAACTCGTACAGACACTTTCTTTATCCTGGCTATTGTTACATGAATGTAAAAAACTGGACTACTTCGCCGCCATCCGCCTAAACCTTTAAAAATTATAAAAATTATAACTGTCTAAATTATTTTATTATTTTGCTGACTGCTTCATCCATAAATACATGTTATCCTTGTAAACTTATTCATATGACTACTTCATCTTTAGTTACAAATGATCATTGTTCAAATCGTTTTATTTTCTTTAACAATCTGTTACGCAATCAACTTGTGCACACGCCTATTCCTTGGTTGCTCTTCATTTTTCCAAAATTATACACTATGTCAGGTCACAGGATTTCATCATGAGCTGACCAGCTGGGAGTAGTGGGCACCTGTTTCGTCCTAGTTTAGGACTCTTCATCAGTGTGCACCCACCTGGGTTTCAACCCAGGACCTTCTGGTTACAAGTCGAGTGAGCTCGTAGACCATTCAGCCGTTAAGCCGAAGACATTGGTTAGCGGTCGCGCTATATCGTGAATTGGCAGAAGTTAGAATTGATCGGCCATTGGATCGGGTCCCAGTGGCTTAATGGTCTACGAGTTCGCTGGCCTTGTAACCAGAAGGTCCTGGGTTGGAAACCCATGGTGTGGGTGCGTATTGATGAAGAGTCCCAAACTAGGTCGAAGCGTCTGTCCAGTACTCCCGGCTGGTTTTCCAATGGTTCTCTAACCAATGTCAGCTCATGATGAAATCCTGTAACCAATCGACCGAATCCCTACAAACCAATACTTGAATAATATTCACTATGTAATCTACGTGTTGTAACTATTTCCACCTTGTAATTGTGTGTATTCATTAATCTTCTTCGTTATTTATCACCCGTCGCATTGACATGTTGACACTGACTAATTACTGTTAACAAACTTATCAGTGCCACTTGATCGGTAAACTGTTGTGTATTGTAATAAAAATGCTCTCTGTGTATATTAGAGTAGAGCCAGATAGAGATGAGGATCTAATTGAAAAGTAAATATTTCTTCGCTGCTCAACCTTTCTGTTTTCTAAATGAACCAACAGTATAGTTCACTTACATGTATTGATCTGGATAGGTAATATAACAGTATTCCCAGCTCACTGCATTTGTGTAAGCTGTCTAATTAGCAATTACATAAAGTGATATATCGCCTGAATTATATATATATATATATATATATATGTATATATATATGGATGAGGATTGTTACGCCAACACATAAGTAGGTATGCCAGTATACTCACTCCCATGTATGTGCATATACGTCTATTCCTTATGTTTCCCGTAATATATTACTGGACTTGATGACGCAATAATCAAATGGCTATTTGTTTGTATGTATATGTATATGTGAATGCTTGTATTATACGCATAGATGAACACCGCCCAGTGTTTTAAAAGTGGACAGAGAATTATCCGACATTATTATTATCATTACTATTAGATGGCATCATATCACTGGAATTTATCATAAAGTCAGCTGTTCCATACATTCATATATTACAGAAAAAAACATGCTCTGATATAATGAGAAACTGGTTGTTTTTTGTCTGAGAACACAAATTATTGTATACCAGAGGAAGAGTCAGTGGAAGAGAGGGGAAGGCGCAAAGAGTAAGAGAGAGAGGGAGAGACAGATAGTCGGAGGGATAAGGAAGAGAAAGGAGTGAGACTTTGCTACAGGATACTTTTTATTTTGAAGAAAAAAAGAAGCAACGCAATAACAGATATATCAGCAGAATCGATCAATATTATCATCCTAATGACTATGTCTCATTTTTATTTCTGGTATATAAACGGTAATGGACAGCTGTTTCATCCTAGTTTTGGGAATCATCCGCACTACGCACCCACACCACGGGGTTCGAACCCAGGACCTTCCGGTTATAAGGCAAGCTCGTATATCATTCAGCCACTGCATGAATTCTAACTTCTACCAATTCGTGATTTTAGCGCAACCCCAACCATTGTCGTTGGTGGGACATCCCTCCTCACACGTGACATCTAATTGGACCTCACTGGTCACGACTTTTCACCAGAAAACCAGGAAACTCCATCATGTAGCAAGTCACGAGCGAGCATCAGATTAATTTTCTATAGTTTGGTTGGTAAGGGTTAGTTTGTTTTTACGAGTTGATCACAGATTGATATCATTTAGAGAACCATTGAAAACCAACTAGGGAGTACTGGACAGCTGTTTCATCCTATTCTAACTTCTAGCACACTGCGGGGTTCCAACCCAGGACCTTCTGGTTACAAAGCCAGCGAGCTCGTAGACCATTAAGCCACTGGGACCCGATCCAATGACTCATGAATTCTAACTTCTTCCAATTCACGATATAGCGCAACCGCTAACCAGTGTCTTCAGTGAGTATTTGTCCTTACGCCCGACTTGCTGCACCCTACTGGTAACGACTTCTCACTAAAACGTCAGGTGACTACCTACCTGAATAGGGCCAGTCGCCAGTGAGCATCTCATTGATATTCAAGTGTTGGTTTGTAGGGATTCGGGGTCCCAGTGTCTTGATGGTCTATGAGCTCGCCCTGTAACCAGAATGTCATGGGTTCGAACCCCGGTGGATGCGTACTGATGAAGAGTCTCAAAATAGTACGAAACAGCTGTCCAGTAATCTCAGGTTTTCCGACGGTTCTCTGACCAATGTCAGCTACTGGTGAAATCCTGTAACCAGTCAACCAAATCCCTACAAACCAATACTTGAATAACAACATGTTTGTCAGAAAGAGAGCCAGATAGAGGTGGGTAAAATAGAAAGAAGGTAGACAGAAGTCAGAAAACAACTGGTGACCTTATGGAACAGTTAAAATTGCCTCATCAAGAGCTTAAGACTGTCCTTCACAACCGTCTTTTTTGTTAAATGAACAGTTATTAAGCCGTTGATAACTTAACTCAGAGTGTTTGACGTCTTCTACCAGACGTCTTAAGCAAATATAAGTTAGCTGGTTTTGTAAATGGAATAACATCCTCAGCACAATGTTCGATGACAGTGAAAAAAACACAAAATCGCAACAAAAAGAACCTTTTATCGACTTATCTAAGTTTGGAAAACCGATAACAGTGAGTAGCACCATGTTTGTACCGCTCCCTCACGTCAGTTGAAATTACTAGTGCATGACTATTTTAATATCCGACCTTGAAAACATCATACCTACTATTCGAGTCAAAGTTTCTTATTGATTTGGAAGAAATCTCTGCCAAGAGTTCATAAATGGTGTGTTTAGATAACGAGTTGACGTCGATTGAAGAACCCCTAGAAAATACCAAACACCGGAAAGCTGTTTCACCACAGCTTATGACTCTTCACCAGAGATCGGACGCAAGATTTTCAGTATATAAGACGGGTCTATTGACCTATAAGTCCAACAGTCGGATGGGGCTATCTGCAAGTACTTCGGTGGAGTCACAAACAAGTAGGAAACAGTTGAGTACTGTTTGATTCTCAACGGTTCTCTAACTAATTGATGTTAGGTCATGATCTGACTTCAAACTATTCGAATTCTCTAGAAACTAACTCCTGAGGGGTAATTATTCTGAAATGTCACTTAATATCACAAATATAAATAAAGCTGTAAAGAACAGTGACCGCGGGTTGCTTAATATGAAACACCGCGTACGTCAACAAGCGTAAAACTCAAGCCAAATGCTTCCTGTGGATTACCTCCAATCATTTTTCACCAACTCAAGGTACATTGAGATAGCAGGTCACATGTCAGCATCCAGACTAAGGATAAGACACATGAAATTAGTCACGTCCTGTTGAATGATTTGTAAAAAAATCTATTACCATTCTAAAGGTAGTCTATAATTACATCACGAGGTGAAGCGGGTTCCAGTCTCAAAGAAGACGTGATCTCCTTCAAGTTGGTAGCCATACCATGATAACGAGGATTGACAGTAGCAACTTCAGGGAATGATTCTTATTTTCATACAAATTAATGGGGGAGAGAGGGATTTTCAAGCTACTTCTTGTAATCTTGGTAATAGCAGTCCAATGGTAATGCGACTCACTTTCGCAAAAACAAACCACATACCTCCACCATACTCTTGGGATGGCTCTGAACGTTTTAACTGCTAGGTTTCCCACCCTCTCCCCGCCACCTATCCACAAATATATTTGTTTTACAGGATTTCATCATGAGGTGACATTAGTTAGAGAATCATTGAAAAACCAGCTAGGAGTACTGGACAGCTGTTTCGTCCTAGTTTGGGACTCTCCATCAGTACGCACCCACGGGGTCCGAACCCAGGACCTTCTGGTTACAAGGCGAGTGAGCTCGTAGACCGTTAAGCCACTGGGACTCGATCCAATGGCGCATAAATTCTGACTTAGGCCATTTCACGACACAGCGCGACCCCTAGCCAATGTCTAATGTCACCTCATGATGAAATCCTGTAACCACTCAAATACCTACAAACCAACACTTGAATATCCGTTTGTTTGTGTACGTAATCTAGAAGTCATAGCTAGGTAGCTTCACTCCTAGCAAGATGTTTTCTAGTGACACAGTGGTTCTTAATTCAAATTCTTTGACAAAAACAAGTTTGCTGTTTACCTTCCCCCATCTATAGCCAGATATTTATCGATATTTGTGTATATATAAACTTATGATTTTTGAAGTTTTTCACAAACAAACTGAGTTTATTTGTCAACAGATTGTATCTAATATTGTTTTTCTAGTTAGAATGAGAAAATCCACCCTACCTCACGAGGATGACGATGATTATCTCTTCTAATAAAATGTATTTAAAGAAATTATATCCGGTGAGGGAAGTGAACACTAAGGATCATCATTGAATAGAGCTTGGAATGGCAGTCAGCTTTCTACCTTACTCAACTTCATCGACTTCTAAAAGGCCTTCGACGGTGTCGATCGAGAGGTGCTTTGAAAACTACTTCGCCACCACGAAGGGGTGACACTGACAATTATACATCTCATCATATAGTTGTACGACAATGATGCATGCCAAGTAATCCACAATGGGAAACTCATGGAATCCTTCGAAGTGAGGACAGGAGTAAGACAAGGCGGGCTGCCTACTATCGCCAATGATTTTCCTGATTGCAGTAGATTGGATAATGCGACAAACAGCGGACAATGAGGAAACAGGCATGAAATGAACTCACACAAAAAACTTGGAGGATCTGTACTTCGCCGATGATATATGTTTGATTTCTCATAAACTGGAAGATTTGCAAGTGAAAAGCAATAGGTTGGCAGAAGAAGCATCCAGAGAAGATAGGATTTCAGGTGAACATAGAGAAAACAGATCTGATGAAGATTCCTGGCCAACAGCAACAACAATAGATAACAATCAGCCAGCATAAATGGGAGGAACCTGAAAGAAGCAACCTCCTTCACCTACCTGCCTACCTACCTGGGAAGCGTCGTTTCAACTACAGGCGGAAGGAACTAATGAGGATGGGGAAAACAAGACAAACTTTCATTACTCTCAAGTCTGTGTGCAGATCAACAGCATTCAGCGTAAAATATAAGATCCGGATATTCAACTGCAATGTGAATTCAGTGCTACTTTATGGATCAGGGACTTGGTTTCGCATCATGAAGAGCACTTCATCAACAGCTATCTTCGCTCAATACTCAAGATCAGATGGCCCGGAAAGAACAGTAACAGGGATGTCTGGGAGCGAACCAACCCAGCAGGAACCAATTATGCAACAAATAAGCAAGAAGAAATGGAGGTGGATTGGTCATAATCTAAGGAAACCATCAAGTGTCAACCCCAGACAAGCCCTCGAGTGGAACTTGGAAGGGAAGCGGCGAGGCTGACTTGGAGGAGGTCATGCGAAGCGAAGATGAAAGCATGTGGGCAGACTTCGAGCCAGGTGAAAATTCTAGCAGAGAATCGAACGCAATAGAGACATGCAGCTGAAGCCCTATGTTCCTCTAGGAATTAAAGGAAATAATACTAACAATGAGCTAAGTGAATCATAGGTGTGAATACATAAAATAATAATAGTTGTATGAAATGCAATTAAAGTGTTTGTGATTATAATCACAGGTAAATCTCAACTGGCAAAACAATTACTGTCAAAACCTATGAAATGTGACTTAACATCCATAACGAAAAAATTTCTGTACATGAGCTTGGGACATAAAAGTGACTTAGCTGGCGACAACATCATTAAAAGAAAAGGATCTCACAGTCCCTGAAAAGGGATATTCCCTGTTGTATCGTTAAGAATAGCGTTTTGTAGTCGACTATTGGTGTTTAATAACTTGAAGGTCAGGATCTATCAGCTGACCACCTCTGTGTGCTTTTATCAATTCACTTGCTAGTGAGGAACTAGGTATATCGCCGTTCGACTCAGGTTTCGTCCAATAGGGTGCAACAACACTATTCTTCATGGTTATGAAGAGGTGGAAGTGGAGCGACAAGAAGAGCGATCATTGAACATCTACAGCCTCAGCCTTTAAAGTCATCTACAAGGCGAAAAGTAATTTTGCCCGAATCACTACGTATCCAAGTCAAGCGTATTGTTGAAGCCATCTTTGGCGATCGAAACAGAACAGACCAATCTGTGTATACAGAAGAGGTTCGTTCAACCCCCCACCCTCCCAACTTTCATGGTCTTATTCTCTGTGTGCTAAAGTAGGATAATCCCTATTCACATATTGGCTCTAGCTATTTTTCATTTTGTTCATTCACTTTGTATACCCTTCTCGCATTATGATGTCGATTGTTACTATTACTATTCTCATTTTGAATAATCCTCAGTATTATTTTACCCGTTCCACATGTCATTCTTAATCAATTTTGGTTTTGCGACGTTAAATTCTATGTTGTCGAATTTCACACAACCTCACGCAACGTTTTTATTTGTTTTTGTTCTATTCGCCTAAAAACCCTATAATTTCACACGCCTTCAAAGTTCTATACATTCTATGAAAAAAAGTATTTTGATGAAATTTTTTTCGTTTTTCTCAAGATGAAAGAGCAGACTGTCTCAGTTGAGTTACAAATAGATTTATGACTTTTGGAAATATGAAATCTTAAGGCCTGTGAAACTTGCGTTTGAATAAAGCAAGAACAACAGTTTTTGCAGAACAAAATGTTGCCATCATTGCTATGCAACGCCTGGAAGATGGTAGTTACCAGAGTTGACTTTCCTGAAAGTTTTCATGGAAAGGACAAAAATTAGCTACGTTTCAGTATCTTTTGTTCAAATAGCTTTAAACGAGCACAAGTCATGACTGTGTACTATAGAAGAGCTAGGAGAAATTAGAAGAAGAATTAATGATTCTCGGAAAAAAGATGTTGTCAAGGTACTTAGCCCTAAGTTCCTATTGTAACGAAGACGCTTTGAACCGATAAAGACTTTGTACTTGTCCCAGCTTTAAATCCAAAACATTAGTATTCTTTGAACGAATTTGTAGTTGTCTTCACTTTAATTTCCAAACAGTATAAATTCGTTCAAAGAATACTGGTGTTTTGGATTTAAAGTTGAGACAAGTACATAGTCTTTATCGGTTCAAAGCGTCTTAGTTACAATAGGAACTTAGGGGTAAGTTCCTTGACAGTTTTTATTCGTGTTCTTTCTTCCGTCTTTCAACTTGCACGCGATCGTACCATTCGCGCCTTCGAGTTACCCACCACAGTTTATCAAAGAGTTTGAGGTCATGCTGAGTGGTTTTGTATTAAATGATGAAATGAAGTTAATGCATTTGTTGAGGTATTGCACTGGTGTGGCCGCAAGAGCCATACGGTGCTGCAAGTTTATGCCTCCGAACGAAGGATATACTGAGGCAATGAAGATGTTGTATCTTCAACGTCAAAGGTTTGGGAAACCATTTATGATATCCCGTAACGTTTTTGAGACCGTGAAAGGTAATGGATCACAGTTAAACGATAACTCAGAGGAACTCGCAGAGTTCTTGGACAGCTTAATGGTATATAGAAATACTCTTGTGTCTCTTAATTGCGTGGATGAATTGAGTTCGAGTTCCGTGCTTGAGACTGTTGCCAAGAGATTACCGGATCGTCTGCAAAGAAAGTTCATAAAGCCTAGCTCCCGGCTAGAGGAGGATGGTTTGGAGCCTGGATTCGATGATATTGTGAGGCTGATGAAAGACAGTGTCAATCAAGCCACGGGCAAATTCGCCAGCATTCTACATTGTAAGGTAAAACCTAAGGAACCGGTGAATATAAAGAAGACATTTGTAGTGAAGGCCCAAGAGACAACGAGAAGGGATGAGTGTATTGTTTGCCATAATACGCATCAATTGAGTGATTGAACTCGCTTCATTGCTATGTCTCGCGTAGAAAGGTTAAAAATGGCAAAACAGAAGAGGTTATGTTTCAGTTGTTTAAAGACAGGGTAAACAAAGTTGAATTGTAAGGCGACAGATAAGTTTGGACAAGTACATAGTCTTTATCAGTTCAAACCGTCTTCGTTGCAATAGGCAATTAGGGCTAAGTTCCTTGACAGATGTTGAAAAACAATGGTTACCCTCAGAGATTCATTAAAATATATGGAATATGTAAAGGCTCGAATATCAAACAAATCACAGTGGGGGAAAAGTCTGTCTTCATTCAACTTAATTTTAAAGGTGTAACCATTACAGGAGTTGTCAACAAAAGATTGAGGACGTCACTAGGCAGAGCCTATCCTGCAGTTAGTTAAGTTGGTTACCGCTTATCGAAAAGCTTACTCTTTGGTGCAATCAAAATCCTACGCGTTCTAATTCCAACTATATATACAAATTTACATGTATCTGGGGGAGCAGTTACATTGGAAGGACAGAAAGAAGGGCATATTTACGATTTTCTGAACATGTACCAAAAAGCTTATGTCTAAAGGGAACAAATGCCTTCAACAGTGCCATTGTTAGACATCTCCTTGACACGGGTCATGAGGTGGACGTCACCAGATCATTCAAAATTATCAATAGGCAAAAGAGCTGAATTCTCCTCAAGTTTGCTGAAGCGATCTCCATCAAGCGCCTGAAACCAAATGTATGTGTTCAGGAAGAAGCGGTTATCAGTTTTTCCATGCCTTGCTCCCTGGTGACTGAATATTTTCACCCGATCTTTCACCTGATTGCGTAATGCCGGAAGTCTCCATTGTGTATGGTCATTATTGTTCAGGATAAGGTGTTTATTACTATTATATGTATTATTATTTTATCCGTATGCTGATTGATTGATTTTTGTTCAAAAATGAACTCGCTGTGTAAGTAAGTATGTTAAAATTGTTTCTGTAGACATACTTACTAATGACTTTGGCCTGTAAGCAGCTGAGCTGATGAGAAGCCAACGAAATAAACAATGATGATACCATTTTATTCTGCAAAAACCACTGTTGTTCTTTCTTTATTCAAATTCATTAAGGGGAATAAATGCATAAAATTTGTGAAAAGTCCACGTATGAGAAGTAGGTAACTATTTGTATTTCACAGAGATCTTCCCCTAACAATTAAAGCCTAATTCGTGAAGTGAAAAATAAGCCAAACTATGTCCCTCTGGTTTTCATTCGCGAACTTGTTTCTATGGGGATTTGATTAAATAAACACCTTGTTTTATTGGATGTAAATATTGATTTCTTTCTCCTCTTACTTAGTCACATTACCACTTATAAATCTTAAGCCTCATATTTTTGATATCTGACTAAATGAGCTCAACTCACAATATTTTTTGTTTTAAAATTTGATTTGTTTCTTAACAACTTTCTAATAACTTCCGTATCCGATATAATTCATGGACTTCAAAACCTGATTCCACATTACTTTCGAGAAAATTGAATTGAATTACACCTATAATTACAGGAATTCATTATACTATGATCATTCTTATTAATTACTATTCGAGACTTTTTTCCTGTAATGTGCGTGCGCACTGTTGTAGAGTTCGAAATCCGGACAAAACAACTGGTCATTGCATTCTGGTTTTCTGTAATGCCTATTTGATGTTGATCTCTCTATGTCTACGTACAGACTAATCAGTCAATAGTCTGTCAGTCAGAATTTAAATTATACAAATATCGATTTCGTATACATTAGTCAGATAATCAACCAATCAGATTTAAACACGTTAATTGCTGGTCAGTAATCGGCCCAGTCTCACAGCGTTTATAATTTTTTGTATAACTATTGCACTTATATTCGTGATTATAGTATGTCACATTCGCTCGTCGTTTGAAAACTCAACACATGTAACAGGTCCTATCCAAGATCTGCAATTAAAGGTCAGTATTGCAATAATAAATTTCTGACTTTCATTATTGAGTTTGTTTGAGCAGGAGGATGTACATCACGACTTATAGTTCACATTCCCTATCAACCAAAACTTAACCAAATTGCCACTAAAACTTCAACGCACAAATATATTAAAAATTCTACAAATACAAACAATGACCTTATTTTTCGCTGGAATCGGGGAAGTGAAATGACGCAGGCTGGTGAAAGCCTTCGAGAAGCCAGTCAGCCTATGTGCCTTCTTTTGATAAAAGCAAAAATAAGGATGGGAACGTGGAATATTCGTACAATGTACGAAACTGGAAAGGCTGCTCAGGTAGCCGCAGAAATGAGGAGATATAAAATAGAAGTGTTGAGAATTTGCGAGAGCAGATGGAACGGATGCGGAAGGTGCCAACTGCCAACTGGAGAGACAATAATCTACTACGGTCACCCAGAGGACGATCACGAGCACACCGAGGGAGTAGCCATCATGATGTCACCAATAGCGGCTAAAGCTCTCATGCAGTGGGAACCAATCTCCCCCAGGATAATGACAGCCAGGTTCAACTCAAAAGGAAAAAAGGTTACAATCATTCAATGCTACACGCCTACAAACGTCTCAGAAAAAGAGAAGAAGGAGGATTTCTACAGTCAACTACAAACAGTAATGGACAACGTCCCAAAGAGCGATATCAAAATTCTGACGGGTGATATGAATGCAAAACTGGGAGGAGACAATACAGGAAGAGAACTCACCATGGGTCGTGAGGCCCTCGGTGAAATGAACGAAAATGGTGAACTCTTCTCAGACTTCTGCGCCTTCAGTGATTTGGTGATTGGTGGCAGTGTGTTCAAACACAGGGATATACACAAGGCAACAGGGATTTCACCAGATGGACACACCAAAATCCAGATAGACTTCATTTCAATCTCAAGGAAGTGGAGACGGAGCCTACTGGACACAAGATCGAGGAGAGGGGGGGTTCAGACCACTATCTAGTACAAGAGACTTTCAAGGTGAAGCTGAAAGCCTCGAGGATAGCTGGGGATAGGCCACAATGCAAGTACAACACGCAAAAACTGAAGGACACAATCACACAGGAGATTTTCACTGCAACTGTCAGAGCAAAGCAAGAAACACTACGTGGCACCACTGAGGAATCATCCGTGGAAGACCTTTGGAACTCTCTGAAGGTAATTTTCAATGAAACGAGTTAAACGGTTTTAGGAAGAATGAAGAAACAAGACAAGGAATGGCTCTCAATGGACACTTGGAAGCTAATAGAGGAGAGGAGAAAAGTGAAAGAGAAAATGATTCAATGCAAAGATGGACAAGAGAAGGCGACGCTGAGCTCAACTTACACAGCACTGGACAAAGAAGTGAAGAAGAGTGCCAGGAAGGACAAAAGACAATTCTACGACAACCTGGCTACTGAAGCTGAGAAGGCAGCAGGCAAAAGGGACCTGAGGACACTATATCAGATAACCAAGTCTCTATCTGGGAAGAGATCAACACAAGTGAAACCTATAAAAGACAGCCAAGGGAACCCAATTACCAAAGAAGAAAGACAGATTAAACAATGGGCGGACCACCTCAAAGGACTCTTGAACCGACCACCACCTGCAACCCGTCAAGAAATACCGACAACAGCACGTACACAACTGCATTTTTTTTCCAGTCCTCCAACGAAAGCTGAATTCTTGAATGCAATCAAGCTTCTGAAAGCTAGAAAAGCAGCTGGACCAGATGGAATACCCCCGGAAGCACTGAAAGCGGACCCAGAGACGACAGCAGATATGCTGACTCCACTACTGCTAAAGGTCTGGAGAGAGGGAAAGGTGCCTACTGACTGGAAGAAAGGTTATCTCGTGAAACTACTAAAGAAGGGCGACCTAGGGCTCTGCAAGAACTGGCGAGGAATCATGCTCCTGTCGACGCCAAGTAAAATTCTGAGTCGCATCATACTGGAGACAATAAAGGACACACTGGACACAGAATTCCGACCAGAACAAGCTGGATTCAGGAAAGGTAAATCATGTTCTGACCAAATTGCAACACTACGCATCATCATCGAACAAAGCATGGAATGACAATCAAACCTCTACCTCAGCTTTATAGACTTTGAGAGAGCCTTAGACAGCATTGACCACGGAGTAATTTGGAAACTACTCGAGTACTACGGAGTACCGCGAATATTCATCAACCTTATTCAACAGCTGTACGACAACGGAACATGTCAAGTGATCCACAACGGAAAACTCAGCGAGGCGTTTGGAGTAAACAAAGAGGTCAGACAAGGGTGCTTATTATCACCAATGACATTCCTAATTGTGGTGGACTGGATTATGCGTCAGACAGTGGGAAACGAGAAGACAGGGATATCCTGGACCAATGTGAAGAACCTAGAAGACCTGGATTTCGCGTGTGGATGATTTATGTTTGATGTCACACAAAATCGAAGACTTACAAGCGAAAACCAACAAACTGGTCGAAGAAGCAGGTGGCGAGGACAGGACTCCAGTTGAACATAGAAAAGACGGAGGTTATGAAAATAACCAAACAACAACAACAACAGCAGCAGCAACATCCAGCGTCAATCACCATCAACGGGGGGATTTGAAAGAGGTTACTTCATTCACTTATCTAGGGAGCATTGTCTCAACTACAGGAGGAACGGACGACGATGTCAAATCGAGAATCCGAAAAGCGAGAAACACATTCATCAACTTGAAACCAATCTGGAAATCTTCGTCACTCAGCATCAACAACAAAATTCGGATTTTCAATACAAACGTCAAGTCAGTCAGTTCTTCTATACGGATCAGAAACTTGGCTGGCCACAAAGAGTATTTCCAACAGCCTGTTGCAGACCCTTATCAACAACTGTCTTCGCTGTATACTACTGAAGCTCAGATGGCCGGAAAGAATCACCAACAAGAAACTATGGGAACAAACAAAGCAAGAGCCAGTCGCCCAACAAATATGCAGGAGAAAGTGGAGATGGATTGGACACTCGCTGAGGAGGCCACTGGGTGACTTCACGCGCCAGGCCATAGATCGAGTGGAACCCGAAAGGGAAGTGGCGAGTGGGACGTCCAAGGGTGACATGGAGGAGATCGTGTGAATAGGAACTAAAACAGTATGGATTAACATGGATGCAGGTGATAAATACAGCAGAAGACAGACGCAAGTGGAGGCGTGCAGCTGAAGCCCTATTTTCCACTAGGAACCCAAGGGAACAATAATAATAATAATAATCAACCAGAAATTCGATATGGATGTAAATGAAGGGTAAGATCAATGGAGATTTTTATTTCTATTTGCTGATCAGTTAAAACACGAACTTTTGATACCTTAAACTAGTAATTTATTTTCAGAAAGATGACGCTTAGTAACTCGCTTGTTCACCGTTGATATATCGGCTTCTAATGGGGACGCTTAGAGGATGATGGAGGATTAATGTGATGTCATTCGGCAGATGACGACCGACAGTGCAATTCAGAATGTGTATTTCACTTGATTATAGAGCAATCAACTTGATTTATTCACAGCACTTTGACATTTGGGACGATGGATGTTACGTCAAAATGGAAACATCATAACTCAATGGGAATCGGGAACATATCGAACTGACGCGTCCAAAATAGGGTAAAATTTATATCCATAATTGTAATGGTTGTCATCATCGACCAAATAGATCCCCTGAGTGTACGCATTTAAATCTAAAAAGAAATCCTTCTTTAATACTCATGAGAAGTAAGTCAAATTTAACATCAAATGAAGTGCTGTCGTATGAGTTGGTTGTTCAACGGAGAAACTATGACAACTAAGTACGTGATCCAGAGTTAGATCCTCAGCCAATGCACACCTAAATTTTACCTAGTTTTCCAGGTGACAGTAAACGCGGTACAGAAGAAAGGTTAGACTCCACGCTAGCAACCTATTCACTTAAATAATCACCATTCCTATTAAAATTAAGTCAGGTAAAAACCAACAAACTGGCTAAAGAAGCAGCGAGTACAGGACTGCAGATGAACATAGAAAAGACGGGGGTGATGAAGATAACCAACCAACAGCAACAGCAACAACAACCAGCACCATTCACCATCAACGGGGGCATTCCACTTATCCAGGAAGCATTGTTTCAACTACAGGTGGAGCGGATGAAGATGACATAGTCAGAATCGGAAAGACAGGATACGCCTTCATCAACTTGAAACCAATTTGGAAATCTACACTCAACATAAGGAACAAGATTCTCATTTATAACACCAATGTCAAATCGGCCCTTCTACACGGGTCAGAAACTTGGCGAGAATTTCACGAAAAGGATTTCCAACAGGCTATTGCAGACTTTCGTCAACAGCTGCCTTCGATCCATATTGCAGATCAGATATCCAGTCGGAAAAAATTTAAACAAGAAACTATGGGAACAAACTAACAGGCGAGAGCCGATCGCCCAACAAACTTGTAGTAGAAAATAGAGATGAATTGATCGAGCACACACTGAGGAGACCATCGAACGACATCACGTGCCAGGCTCTCGAGTGAAATCCCAATGGGAAGCAACGAGTAGGTGGTCAGTACGAAGGTGATATGGAGAAGATCGTGTGAGGAGGAGATTGTGGACAACCGTGGTCCAAGCTAAAGAGGACGACAGAAGATAGGAAAAAGTGGAGATTTGTGGCTGAAGCTCCACTCAGAACTAAAGGGAATAATAATAATACTATTAAAATTTCAGAACTCGATATTGAAGCTATATATTCCATTCAGAAAGTGAAATAGAAGTACCGTTCTTGTTAGTGTATACACTTGTGTCCAAAATCTCTATCGAAAGAATGTTTTCACTGCAAGGAACGAGAACAATGTCATGAAATCTGAATCTTTTGTTTTAAACAAAGAATTTGAAGCAGAAATATAGAAGTATCAGTGCTCTAAGTTTATCTCGTAGTCAAAATCTCACGGGATCGAATGTCACTGAAAATTAAAAAAAGAGTCTTGTTTCTGCCTGTTTTTCAAAAGACAGATCCAATGGGAAGTACAACACACTGATATGCACTCGCCTACATCCAAACAGACGAAAAGTGGAGTGATTCTTTGTAGTTTGAAAAACACTGAATGGCTAACAATGAAATCAAAAATTAGAGTAGTGTTTCCGTTTTTTGTATTTCAAAAGAGACTTTTTTTTAGAAAAAATGTTCACTTGTAAATTTATACTACTCATGTGTATAGAATTTTTGAATAGGTAATTCAGCTGTAGAACATTCGCCTGGCATGTATGTGGTACGGGTTTTGAGTCCTGGCCGGCTCCTAACTTCACTTATGTTGAACGTGATGCCAGCTACCCCATCCCCATAACTTCAGTGATTGCATCCTCAAAAGCTGTGCACATATTAACGAAGGGTGCTTTGAGGTGATAATAATTTTTAATAAGTTTAACAGTCGGATGCCTATTTCCAGGAAAAGGAACCTAATTCATTCGCTCTGCTTTAGGGTAAGGAAAATTTGTAGTTCTGATTGCGTTGACTCAGAACTTGCCTTCTTTAAAGCCACGCTCGCAGAAAACGGTTACCCTAACCGATTCATTGACAGCAACATGAAAGATAAGCAGTCTAAACTGGTCACCGACTCAGTTCATGAACTTGGAATTTAAAGGTGATCAAGCTTCAGGTGTGCTCGAAAATCGTCTCTCTAAATCAGTCAGTAAGACGTTCTTTGCAGCGAAATTACATATGACTTTCACTAGCCGCAAGTTGTTCTCTACCTCTGTAAAAGATAAGCTCCCCCTCCCATCTGGCCGCCTCCATGTGCATCTACCAGTTCACCTACTCTTGTGGAGCGAGATAAATTGTTCGTAATCAAAGGACGCTTTCCACACGTATACGAGAACATATTCCAGCTGCATGGTTTTACAAGGGAGAAAGGAAGTGTGTGTGAAGCTCTTTTCTGGAACACTTGATCGACTTCTGTCACTCTGTCAACCCTGACCATGATTTTAAGATCATATATAGAACGCATGCTAACTTCCTGCGTTTTCGTCGTTACAGACTTCTAGAGGCAGCTGAGGCCTTGGAAATTCATGACTTTAAGCCAGACCTTTGTGTACAAAAGAGGTATGTACAATCCCTAATTCTGCCTTGGCCGAAGAGGGATAGACATTTATTTATTTTGTTTATTTAGTTATTCTATGTACTTTTCCCTTATGACTACGATTATTATTATTATTTTTCTCATTCTGAATCCTTTCCATTTGACCCACTTGTCATTTTAAACCCAAAATTATTTATTTTTTTATTTTTTACTTTATTTTTAAAATATTGAATTCTATCTTATCAAATTTCACACCATGTTGTGTAACATTTTATATTCGTCTACTAATCTTATAATTATGCACCCCTTTCCAACAATATCTGTACACCTTATGAATTATTTTATGTATGCTACTTGACATTTAACTGTGATTACAATCATAAACATTTTATTTGTATTTCATACCACTATTATTACTATTATTTCATGTATTCACAGCTTTGACCTAATTCCCTCACCGGATATAATTTCTTAAAAAAACCATTTATATACGACTGTACAGCTTGATAATACATTTGTTGTTGAAAAGAGTCTCTTCGCTGAATATTGTGTTCTTATTCTATATGTGTCAGAAATTTGGCAGGCGCATCACGAAAAGCATTTTTAACTGCATGTTGCAAACTTTAATCAACAGCTGCCTCAGCTCCATATTGAAGATCAAATGGCCAACCAGAAAGAATTAGCAACAAGAAGCTCTGGGAACTAACAAACATACCAAAAAAACGTATTGATCGATCAATATATCTAACAAAATGAAGATGGATTGGGCACACACTGGGGAGACTATCGAATGATAGCACGTGCCCCGCTATCCCCGAAGTCGGACTCAAATGGGTAACGAAGAGGTTAGCTTAGGTCCAAGCTTGACATGGAGGAGACCTTGTGAGGAGGATGTAAGTGACTGTGGGCAATCGTGGGTCCAGCTAAACAGGACCACAGAGAATAGGTTAAAGCAAAGATGTGTTATTGAAGCCCCATGTCCCACTCGGAACCTAATAGAATATTAATAATAGTATAAAGGTTTGAAGATGTAAAGAATGCAGATCACATGGGGCATAGAAACATAACCAAATAATATAGTTTCTTAATATGTAAAATGCCTTCAATGAAGACAGGCGTATTATATAGTGGGAGGCAGTTGGCAGGACGCCTTGCCTGGACCTACGTTTCATGCCAGTTGGCACTCACCAGTCAGTCAGCAAGACGTGTCTGCGAAATTGAAGGAATTCATTTTCCTTTTGAGATTCAAACCCACGTCATCCAGTGAGTGCTGAGGTCACAGACGTTCACTCTAAGCTATTCAGGCTCGCGATTAACCTGTATTGCATATTTTTGATTGCATGCTAGTTAGTAAGTAGTTTAATGTGTATAATCCTTGGTTCGGTGTAGACTGAATTCTACCAGTCAGTGGTAACGTGTCTGACTGCAGCATTGGTGACTCAGGTTTGAAACTCTGAAGGGAAATGAGTTCTTTCGAGGTTGCAGATACGCCTTGATGATCGACTGGCGAGTGCCAACTAGTATGAGACCTTGGTCAAAGGCTTCCTGATGACTGCTTCCAAATATCTAATACCGACAATTTACACTGCACCGTAATGGCAAGTCACCTAGCATGGTGGTCACATTTCAAACTTGTCTGATAGAATTTAGTCTGCAGCAAACAAACTAACTAGTGTCCAATCAAAAATGAGAAAAGGTGTGAACGGTGTATGCATAGACACAAATCAAAATAAGATTTTTATGTATAATTGAAGATGAAAAAGTATGCAGGGAATCAAAAAACAACTACAATAACCAAGAATCCAAACAGAACTGGATTCATGATAAATCTAGGCAACTTCATTCCCTTATCTAGGAAACATCGTTTCAACTACATGTGGCATGGATGAGGATTTCAAAACTAGCCAGAATCGGAATGGCAAGATATGCCTTCATGCCTTTGGAAATTTCCTCCAGTCAGCACATAGAACAAGATTTGGATCTTCAAGACCAATGTTAGGTCAGTTCTTCTAAATGGGTCAGTGACACAACGCGTCATGGACTTTTATCAACGGCTGCCATCATTGGCCTCATATTGAAGACCATGTGGCCGGCCATAATCGAGTATCAAGGAGAATCTGTGGAGACGAACATACCAATAACCTATCGCTCAATAAATATATCTAATGAAATGGAGACAGATCGAACACACGCCGTGAAGACTGTTGAATGATATCGCCCACCTGGCTCCCGGGTAGAATCTGAGCGAGAAACGTCTTTTTGAGCTTCCGAGGGTGATGTGGTGGAGATGACAGCCTATGGGTGATCTTGTGAACAGCTAAAGAGGGCTGTGGAGAGCTTGATGAAATGAAGATCTGCTTCTGAAGTCTTATGTTCCACTCGTAACAGGGTAGAATAATAATAAATTTCCAAAAAACTTAACAGTACCACTGCATTTATGAACTTCTGCATTGTAATAAAACTACCGTATACATATTAGAGTAGAGCATTGCGTGAGGATCTAATCAAAAAGCTTAGTGAGTTTAAAAAAACAGTTGACGCCGTTTTATGACAACGATCGTCGTAAAACTTCATACCTGTAGCATCTTTCCAACAATATTCGTTAGCATCGTGAGTAACGGAGACACTTTAGAGTCATACATGGAAGGAGTATTGGGTTGGTTGTCTTAAAACTGAAACCAGTCGCAGAGTTTTACAAAGCCAACTATTCAACTCCCTATGACAAGAACTAAGATGAGAAGACCACCCAGCCAAAGAACCCAAAAACATAAGCGTTACAAATTAGACTATGTTGGCAGTTTTATTTACGCTATCTAAGTTAAGTGAAGAACTAACTTCAGCTAGATTACCAGTGAACGGCAAGACAGTACGGAACAATCGTTTTATACTTGTTTGAGATTCATATCAAGAAGCGAGACTGTCGGCCATTTAGCCAGTAGGATAGAATTTTTCTGGCCCTTGAATTCGAATTCGCCAATGTATTTAGCTGACAATGGTGTTACATATATCGCTAACTGGCAAGAGATAAAATTCAAGGGCCAAAACGACCCATTTCTTGTGGATGAGTGGTTAACGGATACACCTCGAGCTCCGAAAGTCTTGGCCGGATTCGATCCCTGTGAGGCAACGTCATCGGCGCGTACTGCTGAGGAGTTTCCGAATACGATGAAACAGCTGTTTTCTAACTTATATATCCATTCATTCATTATCTAGTTCACAAGTTTGCTTGTTAATAAGGAATAGACAGTTGACATTAAATCAAGTCTGAATTGTTAGGCAGACTTGTTAAATTGTTGTATACTTATCGAATATATATATGAACAGTGATCATAACAAGAATGTCTATTTATCCTCTTGGGAATTAAAACAATATCTTCTTACAAAATACATTTTTAGTGTTTCTGACAGAATTTAATTAATCACCTCAGCAGTTATTATAATGTATGTAGGTAGGTATATATGTATATATATGTAATAAATTGGCCTATATAAAAGACATTTTGACAGAATAAAGAAATGTTGAGCTGTACTCACAGATACCCCTCCCCGCCACACACACACACACAAATACACGCAGATAATCCCACACTCAGAGATGAATGATATATGCAGACTACTCACAAGTGAGGCGAGCATAAGTGAATAGAATGTTGAAGGCAATGAAACTAGGAATCATCAAAAATAAAAGTAGAAACGAGCGTGCTTCACTTGATCTTGATCTGGTTTCATGATAATGAAATACCTCTCTTCAGCCCCCCGCTCTTTCTCTCTCTCTCTCGCTTGCTTACCCTCCATCTTGTCTTGCCTCTTCTTTATTGTTGAATGCTCAAGAAATACACAAACATTCGAACGCATGCATAGATCTACAATTTATAGATGAAACGAAATGATTTACGGCTGGAGGGCGGGGATGGGGTGAGTTTCGATTTCAGTAAATGAGGGAAAGAGAGAGAAAGAGAGATTTTTTGAAAATTCCTCTCTTCTGTCAATTTCTGCACAGATTTTGACTATTGCCAGAATATTTTTGTATGAGTTGAAGAAGATTCATGATAAACTTAGCCACAGACCATTATTATTATTATTATTAGAACTATTATTGTTGTATTTAATTGGTGAATGGTGACTAGCAGTGGAATCCAGGATGCGCATTTCGTCCTATTTGGGACAAGCCACAAGAGGTGGCTCTCGTGGTCAAGTGGATAACGCTTTGGCGTTTGAATCTATGGGTACTGGGTTCCAGCCTCGGTGGGAACATCATCACCCACTGAGAAATGCAGGTACATCCAGCTGGTGACGAGTCCCAAATAGGACGAAATGCGCGTTATCCTGGATTTCTCCACTGCTAGTCACCATCCATCAATGAAATACTAATTGCATACCCAGACATCATCGAAGCATCTGTCCAAGAAGCTGACATGTCAACCTGAGACCGAGCACTTCGGTTCAATCAATCGACGGGAAAATCTAAAATTCAATTATATTATTGTTGTATTACGCTTTCTTCATTCGGTAAAGCACCTTCATTGAATTCTGTTCACTGTGTTCCCTTTTATCTGATTGTATGATTGCCAGAGAGGCTTAATTTCCTCTACTCATTAATCGCCTTCATACTACACTCGGATAGCAGACGTATCGCTGCCTATCCAAGTGTCACTGGAGGACATGCCTAGTGTGTGCGTGACATCACTTGAAGGTCTCCTCAAAGTGTGTGTTCAATCTGCCCCTATTTCCTTCTGAATAATTACTCGTCATTAAAAACAAGTTGCTGCCTGGTTCGTAGCCGGAGTTCCTTATTTCCAAAACTCTCTTGATGGGTTGGAGGATTTCATCATGAGCTGACATCAGTTGCAGAGCGATTGGAAAACCACCCGGGAGTACTGGAGGGCTGTTTCGTCCTGGTGGTTTGGGAATCCTTGTCAGTACGCTGTCCAGTAATCCCAGCTTGTTTTTCAGTGGTTCTCTAACTGATGTCAGCTTATAATGAAATCCTACAACCAATCAAACAAAATCGCCACAACGCCAATACTTAGTTATGTGATCTTTAGTATGTAATGAAGACATCAGTGGTCTTCAAGTATTCGTTTGTAGGGATTTGATTGATTGGTTACAGGATTTCATCATGAGCTGTCATTGATTAGAGAACCACTGGAAAACCAGCTGGGAGAACTGGACAGCTGTTTAGTCCTAGTTTGAGACTCTTCATCAGTAAGCAACCACGGAGTTCGAACCCAGGACCTTCTGGTTACAAGGCCAGCGAGCTCGTAGACCACTCAGCCACTGGGACCCGGAACAATTGCTCATGAATTCTAACTTCTGCCAATTCACGATATAGCGCAACCGCAACCGAAATCCTGTCACCAATCAATCAGATCCCTACAAACCAATACTTGAATATCAACGAGATGCTCACTGGCAACTGGCCCTATTCAGGTAGGTAGCAACCTGAGGTTCTGGTGCGAAGTCGTGACCAGTAGGGTGCATCAGGTCGGGTGTGAGGACAAATACTCACCGAAGACATCGGCTAGCGGTTGCGCTTTATCGTGAATTGGCAGAAGTTAGAATTCATGGGCCATTAGATCGGGTCCCAGTGGCTTAATGGTCTACGAGCTCGCTGGTCTTGTAACCAGAAGGTCCTGGGTTCGAACCCCGGTGGGTGCGTACTGATGAAGAGTCTCAAACTAGGACGAAACATTTATCCAGTTCTCTCAGGTTTTCTAATGGTTCTCTAACCAATATCAGCTCATGATGAAATCCTGTAACATCAGTGGTCTTTTTCAAATACTTTTAGTGACATGAACGCGAAGTCTCTGAATCATATAGAAGTTGAAATGATGCTGATCAAATTTATTCCGTTGAGAGTGGTTTGTGCTTGTTGTTGTACTGGTTCGTTAACTTCATCACCTCTTCCTCCTCTATATTCACCCGAAGTTCTGTTTACGCTGCTTTATTGAACAACTTGTTTATTTTCACCTGTATATATTCTGGTTTTTATACCATGAGACATAAATCATCAGCGAAGTCCAAATATCCTAAAGTTGTCTTATTGGCTAAACGTATTCCTGCTTTTGTACTCCCCACAATCTGCTGCATGATCCGGTCCACTACAATTAGAAATATCATCAGTTATGGTGAGTAGCTTTGTCTCAGTACGATTTCCAATTCAAAGGTTTCTCTTAGTTTTCCGTTGTGGATCACTTGATATTTGACACTGTCATTTAGCTGTAGCTTACAAATTACTTCAGCGTCAATGCTGTCAGAGGCCTTTTCTATTTAGATGAAGTTGAGGAACGTATTTGACTATTATTCTATGCCCTGTACGGTGATGATGCCCGGCACTGCGATTCGGCCTACACATGATTTGCCTTTCCTGAACCCAGCTTGTCATGAACAGAGTCTCGAATCCTGAAAATCCTACAGTCACTCCAAGATGATGAGGAAGAATATTTCTCTTGTAGTTTATGAGAGTACCTTACCGCGTCTGTACTTAAAAGGTTTAAGTCGCCTTTATTTTGGTAGTTTAACAGATTAGGCCTTCTTCTGGATCTGCTGCAATTATATTATTATTATTCGTTCTTTAATTCCTAGAGGAACATAGGGCTTCAGCCGTGCATCTCCATTGCTTTCGGTTCTCTGCTAGAGTCTTCACCTGGCTCCAAGTCTGCCTACATGTTTTCACCTCCTCTTCACATGACCTCCTCCCAGTTACCCTTCCATTGGCGACCAACTCGCCGCTTCCCTTTCGGGTTCCACTCGAGCAATGGCTTTTCTAGTGATGTCACTTGATGGTTTCCTCAGAGTATGGCCAGTCCATCTCCATTTCTTCCTGCCTATTTGTTTCACAATCGGTTCCTGCTGGGTTGGCTCGCTCATTGACAGAGATCTCTGTTGCTGATCTTTTCTGGCTGGCCATCTGATCTTGAGTATTGAGCGAAGACAACTGTCAATGAAGGTCTGTAGTTTGTTTGAGATGCTCTTTATGTCGCGCCACCTGTTGCATTAGTGGTGTGAGAATATCTACTGTGGTCTCGAGGTTCACTGTGTGTACTTCTAGGTTAATTCTGTCTAGTTCTGCTGCTTTTCCCAGCTTTCAGTAACTTTACGGTATTAAAGGCTTCTGCTCCTTTGAAAAACATTTCCTCTCACGTAATTCAATTGTAAAGAAAATCAAATTCAATGACTGAACCAACCAGAACCGAATATTTAATAATTTCTGAATACAGCCAATTCTCTAAAGTGCATCAGTAGGGAAATATTCTCACTCAAATTAGGATTAAGCAGTTGTACAGCGTTTCTTAACCTTCCTTCAATGGCTTGTCAAAAGAAAGTCCACTAGATTTATCTTGGCGTGTAAACAGTGTGCAGTAAAGTATCTCTGATATATATATTACGAGAAAATCAAATGACTAAACACGAATTACTATCAGTGGAGGCAGTTTGAAGGATGACAGTTCTTCTACGTATTTAGGCGACATCAATAAGGATGTATGTGCCAGACAGGATTGAAAATGTAAGAAAGATCTTCATTATTCAGAAATCAGTGTGGAAATCTGCTACACTCTGCATTCAGAAGTAGATTCGGATTTCCAAAATGAATGTCATTTCAGTCAAAGCTTCTATATGGCTCAGTTACTTAGCGCTCCACCGATTATAATTTCAACAGACTGCTGCAAACGTTTACCTGCGTTTGACTACTCTGGATGCTGAAAGTCAGATGGCCAGTCAGAAAGGGTTCACAACAAGAAAATCTAGGAAACAGGCACTCTAACAAAAATATCGAAGGAATTGGAGATCGATCGCGTACACGCTGAGTGAAATCGGGTGCTCAACAGGAACTTAAGTTGGATCCGAAATGGAAGCGACCAGTTAATCATCTGGGGATGACGTAGACCAGATCGTGTATGAGTAGGGCAATTATGGAGCCAGATAAAAAGGACTCCAGGTAACAGATCTACTGCTGATGTGCCATATTCCACTCGGAACCCGAGAGAATAATGATATTATGACAGTAATGATTGCATACCACGTACGCTATCAGCAGACACAGATATGCATCACTAACAATCTGGTGTTTAAATCATATACAAAATATTCTACTCAGTTAGAAATATTTTTTTGATTTATTTACCGTAAGAAAGTCAAAATATGATCAAATTACAAGTTGAAAAAAAATGTTTACTTCCTGAAAATAATCCCAAAAAACTATTTATCTTTCTACAGTTTACTTTTTCTCATGACATAACATATGGACTGCTTGTTGTTGTTGTTGCTTTTATTGGAAACATAATTATGAAGACTATCGATTTATTATGTCACTTTCCACATTCACCTTGTCATTTTGTTTTCAAAAGTTCATCTCTGACATCGTTTCGTTCAGTGTGCTAGAAAAATGCATGAAGTAATGTCGACCATGTTATTTCTGATTGACAGTGACTAGCAGTGAAATCCAGAAGATGCACAATTTTCCCCTTCTTAGGACTCTTCTGATGACTGTAAGTATTGATGGTGTTCCCCAGAGGGATTCGAATTCAGTAAACGTCGTTTCAAATGCCAAAGCGCCTAATCAACTAGTCAAGGGGACCATGACCACGCCATTTCTCGTGTGGCGGCTTTCCATTATTATTTTTCTAAGTTGATTTTGTGTTTTCCTGCGATGGATTATACTGAGTGAGAATGCTCGCGTCTATGCAAAGAGAAATATTAAGTTGCCGTATCTTGGAGGGACTAAAAGATGGATGCTTTGCATGCAGAACTCCGCCCGGAATAAGCGAGATTCAGGAAAAGCAGACTGTGTGCGGATCAAACAGCAACTCTGCCCATCATCATCGAACAGAGAATAGAATGACAGTCAAATCTTCACCTGAATTTCATCAGCTCTGACAGGATTTATAAAAGCATTGTTGTTCACGAAATGATCAGAAAACTGCTTGAATACTATGGAGTGCCAGAAGCCTTCACATCAATGTCATTTAGCAGCTATGTGATGATGGCATATACCAAATGATTGAAAATAGAAGGTTCCAAGAATCGTTTAAAGTAAAGGCAGGAGCTATGTGTGACAGTCTACTATAACTGATCATTCACAACATTGTGGTAGATCGGATCATGTGGCAAACCATTCGTGGGGAATGCTAAGACTCGTATAAGTTGGACCACAAAAAGACCCCAGAAGATCTAGACTTTACAGACGATTTGTGTCTAGTGTCACATTTACGGGCGAAAACCAACACGTTGTCAGAAAAGGCAGAGAAGACAGGAATTTAGGTGAACACAGAGATGAAAGAATGCATACCAAGTAATCCACAATGGAAAACTTATGAAATCCTTCGAAGTGAGGACAGGAGTAAGACAAGGTGGGCTGCCTACTATCGCCAATAATTTTCCTGATTGCAGTAGACTGGATAATGCGACAAACAGCGGGCAATGAGGAAACAGGTATAAAATGGACTCACACAAAAAACTTGGAGGATCTGGACTTCGCCGATGATATATGTCTGATTTCCCACAAACTGGAAGATATACAAGTGAAAAGCAACAAGTTGGCAGAAGAAGCATCAAAGATAGGAAGGACTTCAGGTGAACATAGAAAAAACAGAGGTAATGAATTCCATATTAGTTTGTTTATTAAATGGATCACACTGTGAAACAGTATTATTTACTGGATGACGTTTCGAACAAAATTTATTGTTCATAATCATATCAATGTGTGATACATTTAATAAACAAACCAATATGGAATTACTTACTACCACAATGCCCAAGTTTTACACATATATTAATAAGAGGTGCAGATTATTCCTGGACAACACCAACAGCAGCAACAACAACACACAACAATCAGCATACATGGGAGGAACCTGAAAGAAACAACCTCCTTCACATACCCTACCTGGGAAGCATCGTTTCAACTACAGGTGGAACTGACGAGGAAATCAACGCAAGAATCGGAAAAGCAAGGCAATCTTTCACTACTCTCAAGTCCGTGTGGAGGTCAACAGCACTCAGCATCAAAAATAACATCCGGATTTTCAACTCCAATGTGAAGTCAGTCAGTACTACTATACGGATCAGAGACTTGGCGCGTCATAAAGAGCATCTCAAACAAACTAAAAACCTTCATTAACAGTTGTCTTCGCTCAATACTCAAGATCAGATGGCCAGCCAGAAAAGATAAGCAACAGGGATCTCTGGAAGCAAACCAACCAGGAACCGATTGTGCAACAAATCTGCAGGAATAAATGGAGGTGTGTTGGCCATACTCTGAGGAAACCACCAAGTGAAATCACTAGCAAACATTACGACTTGGTTTCAAATACGTGGTCACATTTCAAAGGTAGTTGTCTGTGATTTCAGTCCTCAACCACATACCATTAGTTGACACCAACACCATACTGAAAATTGACAAGAGTTAGAGATCACGGAGAGCTAGACTCCAACCTACTGGGTGAATAGTCAACAAGTTGGCCTCGTAACCTGAAAATCTTGAACTTCGTTCCTAGTTTGATTTTCTGGGTGAGCATTACGGAAAGGTCAAAACCAGGACACACACTCATTCTCATACTCTATCCCAAAGTAGCTTATTTATGAAATCAACTCTGAAAGCATGGTAATCACCCTCCTAAAAACCGTGTAAAATATCTGTTTAGGCGCATAATTAAAATTCTAATTCATCATATACTTTCTCACCATTTATTTAACTAAGCCACTTTTTTCAATCAGTCAACCGTTAATCTTAAGGTCATCAATACATCGTGTATTTCCTTTGTGTTTTTGTGTTTTTATCGTTTTGCACACGGGCAAAACAGTTATGAGTGTGAGGATTTTCGCTTCAACAGTTTATTTTCATTTAACTGTGAACACTCCTCAATGATTATTTTTAAATTATTAATTCTGCTTTCATAGATAAAACAATCAGAAAAAAAATATTTTCGGTTACAGGGAAACAAGTGAAAAACTGTTCAAGTGTAAAGTTAAAAAGAATTGATCGATACAGGCATTATTTTTGTTTAGTAATACTGGTTCATCCGTATGGAGGTGGAATTTTGAGCTCTATAGAAGACAGAATATAATTCCGATATTACTATGGTTGTTTCTTTTAATTCCTAGAGAATCATAGGGCTTCATCCACTCTTATCCATTGAGTTGCGTTCTTCAACGACGTTTTCATCAGGCTCCACGTCTGCCCACGCATAACCTCCTCTATGTCACCCTCGCACTGACAACCAACTCTCCGCATCCTATTCGGCTTCAACTCAAGCAGTGGCCTGGCATCTGATGTCACTTGATGGTTTGTTTTCTCAGAGTATGGCCAATCCACTTCCATTTATTCCTGGATATTTGTTGTACAGTCGGTTCCTGCAGCGTTGGTTCGTTCATTCCCAAAGATCCCTGTTGCTGATCTTTTCTGGCCAGCCATCTGATCTTGAGTAGTGTTGAGCAAAGACAGCTAGCCATTGATGAAGGTCTCTAGTTTGTTCAAAGTGCCCTTCGTGACGCGGCGCGAAGTCTCTGATCCGTATATTAGCACTCACTGACTTCACATTGGAGTTAAAAATCCGGAGCTTATTCCTCACTCTGAGTGCTAGGTGTTGATCTCCACACAGACTTGAGAGTAAGGAAAGCTAGCCTTGCTTCCCCGATCCTCGCTTTGATATCCTCATCATTTTCGTCTGCCTGTAGTTGAAACGATGCTTCCCAGGTATATAGGTAGGTGAAGGAGGTTGCTTTTTTCAGATTTCTCCCATTTATGCTGGCTGATTGTTGTCTGTTGTTGTTACTGTTGGCCAGGAATCTTCATCACCTCTGCTTTCTGTATGTTCAACTGATCTCCTTCATATCTTTGATGCTTCTTCTATCGCCAACTTGTTGTTTTTCACTTACATATCTTCCAGTTTGTGAGAAAGTTCCGATATTAGATAAGTTTAATTTCATGCCTTAAAAACTAATGGACCATATTAGAATGTATAGAACTGTTAAAATCGATAAAGTAAGATATTCTGTCAGGTTGTTAGTTGACTTTAGTAATATCCCAATATTCATCTATCTATATAGGCCTTTTCCATGCTTAGTGTCAGTACTTTGTCCCACTAGAGATTGGTTAGATTTTAGGCTAACTTAATTATGTGTAGCTAATCGGTAGAAGCTAGGATTTATGGGCCAGCTATTGGAACCTATTCTAGTGGCTTGATCTTTGGTGGGTAGCGTTACTGGAGTGAATACTTCTGGAGAGCCTCAAACCAGGACGAAATCGCTGTTCAGTACTCCCAGATTTTCTGTGATCTTCCAACTGACATCACTCAGTGACCTAACTTTGGAATCAATCAAATCTCTGCAAACGAACGCTTGAAAATTATTGTAGTGCTCATTAGTGGTTGACTGTATGATTAAGTTGCCTGAGTTCTTTTTGAGAAGTCGTGACCATCTGGATACACCAGGTTGGGTGTGAGGACATCGTTTACAGTTTTATTTATTCCTTTACGTTGGCAGTGGAAAATAGGGCTTCAATTTAGAGCTTTGATGTTTTGGTACTAAATGTGTGTTTGTTTTTATGGGATGGGGTTGCTAGCCTCATAACCAACCTTCTCTCTTTACCAGTCTTATTACTGGCTTAGAGGGTTAAAGGTGTGCGTCTCCCGGGGATTGAACCCTAGACCACAAGGGGAGTGGTTGGTTAGCATTCTACCACTGTGCCACCGACGCATGCGGCTATTTATCTCGAGTCAGAAGCCGTGAGACTTTATGGCTGAATGTTTAACTAGCTGAGTTGTGTTCTGTCCTCGATGGGTTCATAGGTGCGTTATGCTAGAGTCCCAAATTTAGAGGAAACAGGTGTACAGTACTCCCCAGTTGCAAGTCGTTCTCAAACGGATGTCAACCTGTGATCTAGCTTGAAACTAATTAATATGAAATGAAACAAAAGCCAGAGGAAAATTAGATAGGAGAGAATAGAAAATAAGAAAATTTTTCAAGTGATAAGTTTTTTCATGCAGCGCTGGAAGCAGTTAAGAATGAGCTGAAGATTGACCATGAACTCAAAAAACGGAAACTCTACTGTCTTTAGGTTCGAAGAATAAATTTACAAGCAAACAAATCGAATGTTAGCTGGATAGATCGCCAATATCCTCAGTATCCGCGGATACCTTTATGGTTAGTTTGAGATATCCCAAAGGCTCTTCGTACGTTTTAATCTACTCCTAAGGTATGCCTCAGACATACGAACCAAGTGTTACTTGGTCAGCACTAGGTTAATTTTCATGCTACGAAATATACCCATTAATTCATGAGGGAAAATACAGTTTTGTTCAACCAAGAAATATCTCCTTTAAACGACTACATTTCAAGCTCTATATTTGTATTTATACTACGGAAAAAGAAGGCGCTAAGTGGCACTAGAAATTTCTCAGTCAATATTGCACACATGATAAGAACAATGATACCATTTAGAGAATCAATGGGAAGCCTGGGAGTACTGGACAGCTGTTTCGTCCTAGTTCAGGGCTCTTCATCAGCACGCATCCACCGTGGTTTGAACCCTAGACCTACAAGCTCTCCTTAGAATAAGATGGTCCTGGGTTTCGAAACCCGGCGGTGGACGCGTACTGCTGGAGAGTCCCAAACTAGTAGGATGAAACGGGTGTCCAGTACTCCCATTCATGTAACGATAGCCAGGTTAAGGAAAGTGGCTGTACGAGTTTCCTCTGAACACACAGGTTTGGCTTCTTCTTCAAGTGGATTCCTATTACTTCCGCTGTAGGTATGTAAAAGACGAACTTGTAAAGCAACATTAAGATTAGTAGGAATGTAATAAATAATTTTAAATGCTGTATCTTATCTCCAAACATCATCCAGCATGGTTAAGCAAGGCACGAACAAGATCTATTCGAAGTTCTATTGTAGCACACCTTGTAGATAGTGAGCATAAGGTTGACGTTAATACAGCATTTAAAATTATTTATCGCATTCCTACTAACCTTAATTTTGCTCTATGAGTTCGTCTTCCATATACCTACAGCTGAAGCAATAGGAATCCACCTGAAGAAGCCAAACTTGTGTGTTCAGATGAAATTCGTACAGCCACTTTCCTTACCTTGACCAGCGTGTTGTAACCATTGGTACCATTTAATTGTGTGTAATAATTTTCTTCGTTAATTATCACCTGACGCCTAGACATTTTGACAATGACTAATTATTGTTAACAAACATATCAGTGCCACTTGATTGGTAAACTGTTGTGTATTGTATAATAAAAATGCTATGGGTATATATTAGAGTAGAGCCAGATAGAGATGAGGATCTAATTGAAAAGTAAATATTTCTTCGTTGCTCAATATTTCTATTTTCTAAAAAATTATGAGATTGAACCTAGCTCCATCTGACCGCATTTAGGCAACATTATAGTTACCGCCTTCATATTAACGCGTAAACACACTCTCAATCAACAAATCAGTCAATCAGCCGATCACCCACTTAGTCAGGATCTGTCAGTAACTATATTCATAAGTATTTGAGGATTACTTTTGGCGAAACTGCAGGGAATTTCTTCTTACCCCAGGGTTAATTTTTCTCTACAGACTACTATGAACATGCATATGTTAGGCATACATACTTCAAGAACAGTTGAAAGGAGAAAACCATTAAAAACTAACAACAACTACAAAAAATGACTTGCAGAAGTGGAAAGTATCTCCTCCTGCTTTTGACACAACAAAAGACGTTGTCAAAGAATGCTCACTCAGATGAGAAATTATTTTTCCTTTCCTTCCTTTTCCTCTCTCTCTCCTGTTGTTTACTCGTGTTATTTTTCCCAGCAATAAAAAATGCCCCTGAACAGCGGACACATACACGCACACAAACACACACCAGCAAATCGACATGGATTCAGACATGTACTCAAATGAGTTTCGCCTATAAAAACAAGCAGGAAGATAAGATATGTGTAACGTGCAAACTTCGAAATGCGGGAAAACCATTCAGCTACTACTCGCTTTTATGATAATAATTATTATCATTGATATTACTTTCATTTCTAAACATCACATAGTCATCAAGAATTATCAATTATCATTCTAAGTAGTTACCTTCCAGCTTACCTTTGGAATTTGCCAGTTTCACTTATGCACATCACACTCATAGAAGTGAACAGTCTGCCTAGCACGCATTGGTTAACCTTAAATTAGCCTAAATATACAAGAGTGACCACTGTCTTTCGAGAAATAAGGAGCTTGGAAAATATTGCTGAGAAAAACAGTCATACTGGTAGTCATTACTTCATTGGAATTTGGTCGATTTCAAGGTTGATCACACTGCTGATCGATATCCCATGGAGGTAATCATCATACAGGAATATGAAATGTCGGTCGATTGTTCACACACTCTTATTTTCATAGAATGTCACTCTTATTTTTTTCAAATTGAAATGCAGGGGTATCGAACAGACATAGTTTGTTACTCTCCAGCAGTCTGCACCCACTATTTCAAACAGAATCGAACCTAGAACGTTCAGATTACGAGGCTATTTCATTGACTATTCAAACAATGATTTGTTAATTCTAACTTCTGTCAGCTCGGTATATAGCGCTGCTCACCCGAAACAGCTAGGTTCAATCTCTCGTAGGCTGGTAACTACTCATTACTGAAGACAATAGTACCATGCAGTGATCCATAGTTTTCAATGTTTTTTTTCCAGGTAATATCAGTTAATGACATTATTAATATAATTTCCTTTAATTCCTAGAGGAATATAGGGCTTCAGCCATGCGTCTACATTGCGTTCGGTTCTCTGCTAGAGTCTTCACCTGGCTCCAAGTTTGCCCACACGTTTTCATCTCCTCTTCACATGACCTCCATGTCACTTTCGCATTGACAACCAACTCGCCGCTTCCCTTTCGGGCTTCTCTAGTGATGTCACTTGATGGTTTCCTCAGAGTATGGCCAGCCAATCCATCTCCATTTCTTTCTGCCTATTTGTTTCACAATCGGTTCCTGGTTGGTTCGCCCACTACCAGAGATCCCTGTTGCTGATCTTCTCTGGCCGGCCATCTGATCTTGAGTATTGAGCGAAGACAACTGTTAATGAAGGTGTGTAGTTTGTTTGAGATGCTCTTTATGACGCGCAGTGCAAGTCTCTGATCCGTATAGTAGCACTGACTTCACATTGGAGTTGAAAATCCGGATCTTATTTTTGATGCTGAGTGCTGTCGACCTCCACGCAGATTTGAGAGTAGTGAAAGCATGTCTTGCTTTCCCCATCCTCGCTTTGATATTCTCATCAGCTCCTTCCACCTGTAGTTGAAACGATGCTTCTCAGGTAGGTCGGTAGGTGAAGGAGGTTGCTTCTGTCAGATTCCTCCCATTTATGCTGATTTTTGTCTGGTGATGCTGTTGGTCTAGGATATTCATCACCTCTGTTTTGTCTATGTTCACCTGAAGTACTATCTTTGATGCTTCTTCTGCTAACCTGTTGCTTTTCGCTTGCATATCTTGGAGTTTGTTGGAAATCAGACATATATATCATCGGCGAAATCCAGATCCTCCAAGTTTTTTGTGTGAGTCCATTTTATGCCTGTTTCCTCATTGCCCCCTGTTTATCGCATTATCCAGTCTACTACAATCAGTAAAATCATTGGCGATAGTAGGCAGCCAGGTTGTCTTACATCCGTCTTCACTTCGAAGGATTCCGCAAGTTTCCCGTTATGGATTACTTGGCATGCAGCATTGTCGTACAGCTGTTGGATGAGATGTATAATTGTCGGTGGCACCCCGTAGTAGCGAAGTAGTTTCCAAAGCTCCTCTCGATCGACGCTGTCGAATGCCTTTTCAAAGTCGATGAAGTTGAGATAAAGAGGTGACTGCCAATCCAAGCTTTGGTCAATGGTGATCCGCAGTGTAGCGATTTGATCAATACATGACTTCTTTCTCCTGAATCCACCTTATTCCGGTCGAAGTTTTTCATCCAGGGCTTGTTTGATTAGTTAATGACAAAACTTGAAATTAATCGTAAACCCACAAAGTAACAAAAGTGATCGCACAGTACATTCTACCTGGATGAATAGATGGTTATTACTTTATTTTGTGTCACAGTGTTCTCTCCACTTTCGAAGTTAAAGCTGAAGATGTTGTTTACAAGAACTATGAAAAGACAACACGGCGAAGTTCAACAGTAGCGTCCCAGGAGTGTGAACGCTCCAATGACCTTGAACGCATGCTAGTCGTTGGCTAACGGCATCTGTCATTATCATAGCTGAAATATCAATGCCATTCACCAACTTAGGAGCTAGTTTCACCCAGATCACGTTTTTAAGTATTGTTTGGGCAATGTTTTAATAGGTCGTTAGGGTTAGGATTAGGGTTAAGGTTAGTATTGGGGTTTGGGTTTGGATCAGGGTTATAATTAGCATTAGGGTTAGAATTATGGTTTGAATAAGGGTTATGATAAGGGTTAGGATTAAGGTTGGGTTTAGTGTTAGGGTCAGGATTAAGCTTATGGTTGCGATTAGGAATAGATTTAGAGTTGATGTCATTTATTTTAATTTTTTTTTATTGTCCACATTTTCCTGGTAAGTATTCGTCTATTCTCTTGTTGGAAACCATAATAATTCAACCAACGCCGGCTTTTCTGGAAGACTGCAAGCAGGATTAGAGAGATAAACGATTCACAAAAACAGTTTATCTGTAGTCATCTCGGTGAATACATGTACAAAAACTAGTCTAACTTAGCAAATGATACTCCTTGTTAAAACTAGGACGTATTTTTAAGTCATGTCAGAGGAAGGTAACCTGTTTAATCCGTTTTCAAGCACTTTGTTGTCAATATACATTATTTTTTGAGCAAACATTCCTGATTTTTATGATTGGTCAGCTGAAGGTCACTCGTGCGTTCGCATGCCTGGGACGCTATTGTTGATTTTTGCCGACAGTACTATCAAAAACAACCATCTACCTTGAAAACTTTCTTGTACATTTTAAAATAACTGGCAATATGCCTCACTAGTCATTCATCCAAAGATTAAGGATTTTTTACGATATTCCACCTATCTAGATTCGGTTTACGAGCTAGTTGTCAGCTTCATAGTTACGTGTAAACACACTTTTGATTAGGATCTCGCATAAACTATGCCTTTGTGTAATCCAGTGTTTTTATTGACCAAAATACACAAATTCCTTTCACCCTCAGTTAGTTTCCTCTAAAGAGCAATAATGTTAATGCTGCCTGCCTACTTTACATATGGCTTCAAAGGGAGAACACAGCGGATAGGAGGCGCAGAAAGATAACTTCGAGATATGGAAAATTTTTACTCTTCTCTTTCTGGTACCCAGATAATGTTCCAATAAGTAGTTATTTCTCTCCTCTTTTCTCTTTTCCGCGGTTTGTTCGCCTTTGTGCCAGACTAAACAGTGTAAGTTATCAGCGAACACAAGTACACACACATACATACACCCGATAGGGAAACAAACATGCGCTAGTATAATTTTCGCTTCCTCAAACAAGGACAAAGATACGATACGAAATGTGCAAATTTTGGGACAAGTAAAAATTTCCAAGTTTTTTTTCCTTGTGATAAATAATTGGATTTCGACAGACTTCAAGGTTGATCACACCACTGATCGATATCTCGTGGAGATGATCATTGAAGACTATGTATGCGTTGGTCGATTTATGATACACTGCCGAAATTATCAGAAACAGTAATCCTCTTTTGTTCCAAAGTGGATTTTGTTCAGGAACAAACATCAGTTGAAAACTCATTGGAAACTCGGCTTTGGAGTACTCAACATCTGTTACCTCTTCGTTTGGGACTCAGCATACGTTATTGCCTGTGACCTAGCCAGGGCTAAAACCAAAGATATTCACCAATCGGTAACTGAGTGGAATTGAATTACTGGTGACTTATAACTTCTAACGACTCGTGATTTAGCCAGACTGTCAGTCTATGTTATCGATGTGTCCAGCTCGCCACAATTTGAAAATATGACTTCAGCGAGTCTAGAAATTGAGTAGTATCAGACAGATAGCAAACATTCTATGACTTTCAACTACTAATCTTCTGGTGTATTGCTTACACCAAAATTGGAAAAGTTCTAAATATTTAATCGCATCTCAGCAAGCAAACATTCGAAAGTTAATCTGGTCCTCACTAATTGCCCTCATTACAAGATAAAGTTAGCTCAAAAGATTTAGTAAGAATTTGTGACCAAAGGGGTGTTTTTACAGTAAGGTGTGAGGATAGATATTCATTTGAAGGTTGAAGATGTCAAATCGAGAATCAGGAAGGCAAGAAACACATTCATCAACCTGAAACTAATCTGGAAATATTCGTCACTCAGCATCAACAACAAAATGATTCGGATTTTCAATACAAACGTCAAGTCAGTCAGTTCTTCTATACGGATCAGAAACTTGACTGCGGGTCACAAAGAATACTTCCAACAGCCTGTTGCAGACCTTTATCAACAATTGCCTTCGCTTTATACTCAAGATCAGATGGCCGGAAAGAATCACCAACAAGAAACTATGGGAACAAACAAAACAACAACTAATCGCCTAACAAATATGCAAGAGAAAGTGGAGGTGGATTGGACACTCGCTGAGGAGGCCGTTGAGTGACATCGCGCGTCAGACCATAGCTCGAGTGGAACCCAAAAGGGGAGCGGCGAGTGAGACGTCCAAGGGTGACATGGAGGAGATCATGTGAAGAGGAGTTGAAACAGTATAGATCAACATGGATGCAGGTGAAAATTACAACAGAAGACAGAAACAAGTTGAGACGTGCAGTTGAAGCCCTACGTTCCACTAGGAACCCAAGAGAACAATAATAATAGTAATAATAGATTGTCATTGATGACACTGACTAACTATCAAGCTTTATGGAGAAATAGCAAAAGCTAGAATCCACTGGTCATTGAATTTCATCTCACTAGTTGAATGGTGAGCGAATTAGCCTTGTAACCCTAGGGTCATGGGTGAGTGCCTCTAAAGATTCCAAAACAAAGATGAAAGAACTCTCCAATACTCCCTAGTTTCCAATGAGCTCCTAACAGATGTTAGTTCATGACAAAATCTCCTTTAGAATATAAAAGAGGATTAAATGTTTCTGATATCAGTGCGTGATAAAACTCAAAACTAAAAATAAACATGAAGCAGAAATACAAAGGCATGAAATCACACTCAGGGGCATAACCAGAGAAAATAGTTCAACATGAAACGTGAGAACTTTTGAAAAACGAAATATCCTCCATCTTGTTTCTTCTGTTACAACAAAAATTATTGTTATTATTCCCTAACATCTCATGACTAGTAAAAAAAATTATCAAAGAATTTTTAGCGTTCTTAAGGTTAATTTTAAGAAATGCGCCAGCTTTATCGGCGTAACAATTTATATAACACGCAACGGTTAGACCTAAATTATTAGCCTAAATAGGTAAAAACGATCATGATTTTCTGAGAAGTAGAGAAATTGGAAAAAAATTGGCCAGAGAAAAAAATGACACTTTTGGTCGCTACTCAGTTGGGATTAGATCAGTTTTTTAAAGGGTGATCACATCACTAATCGATACTATCTAGATGAAAAGCAACAAATCTGAAGCACTATTTGATTGATGATATTAGTGTTGTTATCGTCGAAAAGCACTTGAATTCTCCTTAGTCAAACATTGAAATTCAGGCAGCACTGGATAGGTGTTTCTTCACAGTTTGGGACTCAGGTGCAATGTGCACCGCATATATAAGCAGGGAACGAACTCAGTGCCTTCAGATTATGACACCAGTTTATAGACCACTCAGGCACTGGGCTGCTATACAGTGACTTGTGAGGCCTAACTTCTATGAATTCGTGATATAACACTGCCGACCCGCTTGTTGAATTGTAAAAGAGCTAGGCTTTCAATCTGAACGTTTTCCGTTCCATAGGGGTAAATAAATCGCAAACTTCCACGTTAGAGCTGTCCAGTTCTCTTTCCTTTTCACGGATTCTGTGGCTGGTCGTAACAGAAGGTAGAAAATAACCGAACAAAGGCAAGTTTAAATGCTATAAGTTGCCTATATGGTAAGGAACAAGCTTATTCTAATTCGCATTTTCAACGGGCTGCTTAACATTTGACACTGGTTCATCCATATGATCAGTACTACCGAAGTTGAGCAGTCAGAGACTTTATTACTTCAAGAATTAGTCCGTAGGGATCCTATTTGTTCCAGGTCAGACCACGGATTGATATCAGTTAGAGAACCATAGAAAACCAGCAGGGAGTACTGGACAGATGTTTCTTCCGCCTAGTTTGGGAGTCATCGGTAGGACGTACCCACCGCCAGGGTTAGAACCCAGCACCTTCCAGTGTCGGTATGCGGAACACATGCCATTAGCAGCTCAATCGATCAGCGTGCAATGAGTCTTCTTATCGATTATTAAGTAGTGCACTGAGAACTTCAGAGTTATGGATAACAGCGATTTCACTTCTGACCATGAAATACACCTCTGGAGATTCGATCCTCAAATTGTTTTTGTGTATGAGAGAACAGCTGGATTTAATGGAAGATTTGATAATTTCGCGAGGGGACCTACATTAATGGTCAAATGTAACAGCCTACTTCTTAAGGAAGTCATCACACCCAAAATATACTGGTTAAACACTCTTAACAGTAGTACATGTCACAATGGTAATTAGCTTTGCCATTCTTATTCGCTATGACTTTAATCTAAGTGACAACGTTTTCTAAATATTTCGATTCCCCTTCAGTCGTTAACACTAATTCAGTTGGAAAGGCAACACAGACCTTCATCACTCTGTAATCAGTTTTCAAAAATCTTCTGCTCTCAGCGTAAACGACGATATTCCGATTTTTAATACCAGTGTTAGGTTATTTCTCTTATAGGCGTCAGAAACTTGGTGTGTCATGAATAGCACCTCCACCAAGGTGTGGACTTTCATAACTGGCTGACTTCTTCGTCTTCATCCTGAAGATCAGATGGCCGGTTAGAATGAATTAACAATAAGGAACTCGGTCAGATAAGGAACTAATCAAGCACCTATTGATAAACAAATATTCGGAATAAAATGGAGATGGATAGGACACACGCTGAGGAGGTTGGTCAACGACGTCGTGCACCAGACCCTAAAGCAGTACCTTCTGGGGGTATGACGAACTGTGTGTAAATTGCAGAACGCGAATTTGACTTCAGTTATTACAAATCCGTTGAAGAAGCTAGCCAAAAGTTGGGTGATTTCAATTGATTCGACTTTCTCTCAGCTGAGTCAAATAGTGTATGCCATTGATGTAACCGGCTGTAAACGAATGAAACAGTAGTCAAATGGTCAATATAAGTCGTTTTGCACTACTCAAATCAACCAATCAAGTAGTATAAATGTAAGTATACACTTAGTTAATCAAAATTTCAACTTGACTAGGATGAAACAAACAACTTTCCAGTACTCCCTGGTTTTAAAGGGCTCTCTAATTGATACTAATCCGTAGTCAAACTCGAAAAAACAAATCCAGTCTTTACAAGCCGACTCTTGAAAATTAATCTGATGTTCACCAGTGACGTGCTACAGGACGCAGTTTCCAGGAGTTCTAGTGAGACGTCGTGAACAGTTAGGTCCATCCAGTCAAGTGTGAAGATGGATTTCCGAACGATGACATTGGTTGGTGGTCACACTAAATCACGAATCGGTAAAAGTTAGAATTCATGGTCTGGACATTGAATTGGGTCCCAGTGGCTGAATGGTACACGAGCTGGCTTGCCGTGTAACCGGAAGGTCCTGGGTTCAAACACAATGTGGTGGATGCTCACTGTCTATGGTCCACTGGTTGTACAAGCTCTGTAGGTTAAAGGACCCGGTGGACATATTTAAAGAAAATAATGCAATTTACAAAATACCTCGCAATCACTGTGAGTTAGGTCAAATACATTAGTCAAACTAGTAGATCGGGGTAACCAGATTATCAGGATATAAGAATTTACTAAGGTAAGAATGGTTGACCCCGAGAAGACAAGTAATTTAGAGAAAAGCTCAGCAATCGCCCTACATGCATTAACCCTCAATCACACAACAGAGTGGGAGAGGATTAAAATTATAAAAAGTAATATAGGTAGTTGAAGAGAGACATGAATTGATTACTGAATACTTGTTCATGGAGTCTACACCCTACACGTGGAATAGGAATGACTCATCACTCATATCGGAAATATGGAAAATATTACTACCAATCAAGTCAGGCGATGGAAAATAGTGGAATTATATATACGAAGTTAGAAAGTTGTATGAGTAGTGCCTCGATATGGTTATGAGCAGTGATAAATTGTGCTCGAAGCGTGGCCATCAGTTCATATTATTTACTGGTTAACAACACTGTGAGACTTTATCAAAATAAATTTGATCCATAATGGAAGGATCAAAACATTAAAACATAACTATCATTGTTTTCAAAACATTATTCAAGTGTTGGCTTGTAGGGATTTGATTGGTAACAGGATTTCATCATGAGCTGACATTAGTTAGAGAACCACTGATAAACCTGGGAGTACTGGACAGCTGTTTCGTCCTAGTTTGAGACTCTTCATCAGTACGCACCCACCGGGATTCAAACCCAGGACCTTCTGGTTACCAATAAAATCCATACAAACCAACACTTGAATATCAGTGAGATGCTCACTAGAGACTTACCCTATTCAGGTGGGTAGTTACCTGGGGTTCTAATGAGAAGTCGTGACCAGTAGAGTGCAGCAGCTCGGGTGTGAGGACAAATACTCGCTGAAGACATTGGCTAGGGGTTGCGTTATGTCGTGAATTGGCAGAAGTTAGAATTCATGGGCCATTGGATCGGGTCTCAGTGGCTCAATGGTCTACGAGCTCGCCTTGTAACCAGATGGTCCTGGATTCGAATCCCGATGGGTGCGTACAGATGAAGAGTCCGAAACTGGGACGAAATAGCTGTTCAGTACTCCCAGGTTTATCAGTGGTTCTCTAACTAATGTCAGCTCATGATGAAATCCTGTAACCATTTCAACATTAATTTTTTTATTTGTAGTAGTAGTAGTAGTAGTAGTAGTAGTAACTACGCTAATCTACTCATTATACCTACACAATACCTATACCTGCCTATTCAGTGATTTCACAAAGGTCTTACCTCACCTCCTACGAACTCAATTTCCCTCGTCTACAGACTCTCAGAGGAGCATATGTATGCGTATACACACGTACACACCTACATGAGCTTTGTTTTACTCAGATGAACACTGTTCAACATGTTTATCCCTGAGTTCTACTCAGAAACAAAAAAAGAAAGAAAGCAGGAAAAACCTTCCTGTTTTGTTTCTTCATTCTATCTTTTCTATCTTTTTTTCACTGCAGTATCTTCCGCTTTATTCTATTGTATTCTATTTAAGATAAGAGTATATATATGTACAATATTCATTAGTGATAATGTATTGTTTTGTTTGTGTGTGTATGTGTGTGTCTCTGTGGGGAAGTAGTCAGTCTGTGGAGGAATATTCTACTCTATTTACTGGACATCTATATCTATTCGCCTCTCCGTCTATTCATTGTATATAGGTATATGTATATGTAGTATTCTGTTTATGAAGGCAGTGAGTCATGAAGGCCAGAACAGACAATAGAAAATAATAGTAATAATAACAATAATAATAATAATGATGTTCATGATAATGCCTGGAAATGAGAGGTATTGATGAGCTAAAAGCAGAGGCACAAGGAAAATAGGAAACTTTAGATTTGTAGGTTTTGTTACAACAGTCTAGATTTCATCAGTGTTGTCCCAGTTTATTCCAAGTAACATATTAAGCTGTGCCGTTCTGTGGGGGGATTTTAACGATGCTCAGCCAGGAACAAGTTGGAGAATAGAATGGTAGCCAAATAATAACCTTAACTTCACTGACTTTACTTCAATAAGGTCTTGAACAGAGGTAACCATGAAGTGATTCCGAAACCATACTCTCCGACCCCCAACACCCCCTCTATTCCCAACTCTTGCTTTGTATCTCATCAAGTAAAACTAGAAATCAGTATAAAATAATCTATGCTCGTACAACCAAGTACAGGAACTCAACGATAACATACTTGGCTCGTGTTCTAAGTGACAGAGACAATGTTAAGCGTGAAACCTATGAATTGCTCTGTTATTAACAACATAATTTTAGGCTATTTTATTTCTCTCTTATTTTGTATTCTTTAGTGAACTCCTTCTCAAACATACTTAGCTACCTAAAATATTAACATTGGCTTCCTTTTTTGTACTTTACTATATTCCTTCAATTATGTATCCATTGGTTCCGACTCTATTAGCACTATAAGTAGTACAAAATTGTCCTGTCATTAACCCTCATGTAATATTAGTTTTGTGGCTGTTTTTCTTACTTTCTATACTTTTCGGCAATATTAAACTGACAATCATTGGTTGTGAACGCCATAGTCACCACCATAAAAAATTTTGTATTATTCAGGATTACTCAAACTACCACCACAAACACCGCATTAGACTTTGGTAGACTTTTGTACTTTTTCTCATTTATAATTATTTTGTGTTTATCCTGTTTTTTTTGCTGTTGTTGTCTTCAGATTTATTTTTTTGTTTGTTTAATACTTATTTTAAGTGTCGGTAAAATTAGATGCAAATATTGTAGATATGTGCTGAAAATTCCACACTGTACCACTAGTACTGTTTCTGGAATAAAGCAAATTATTATCAACACTATGAAGTGCCTCAAACCTTAGTTAATCATTCAAGAAGTTATCCAAAATTGAAGGTTTTGGTGAAGACTTTGAAGTGGAGACAGGGGCAATAACAAGACTGTATACTATCATACAACAGAATTTGTGTGGAAATGCGAAGATGGCGGACAATGCCACACAAATTCAAAGGTCAACTGGTGAAAACCAACAATTTGATGTGAGAGGATAGCAGTGAAGACTACACTTTGATTAGACACAGAGAAGATGTAGGGGATGACGGTAACTAACCCAATAACGAGCACCGATCCTATCAGTAGGATCAAAAAAGGCAATACACAGCTCTTCATTAATTTGGAATCAGTTTGGGAATCTTCTGCACTCAGAATAAAGAGAACAAAATTCACATTTTCAACAACGACGTTAAATTAATTCTCCAACATTCCTAAGAGACTTGGCATATTGCCAGTGACATTTCCAACAGGCCACTATAGAATTTTATCAACATCTGCCCTCTTCACTGTAAACTGAGGATCAGATGGTCAGCTTAGAAGGATGAAGAACAGAGGACTCTGACAAAAAACGAACAAACAACCTTTTGCCTAAATAATATCATGAAATAGATGGAGATGGGACAGACGTGCACTGAGGAGAATGTTGACTGAAATTTCTCACAAAGCCATCGAGTGGAGCAGTCACTTCTGGGGTGACATGGAGGAGGCCATGTGAAGTGGGAATGAGAGACTGTGGACAGTTGTGGAGCTATCTGAAAAGGATTGCTGAAAAAAGGATGAAAAAGAGAAAGGCTGTTGAAGTCCGATGTTCCAATCGAAACCCTTTACGAATAATAATAATAATGATAGATATCAGTTGGCGAATCTTTGCCAACCTGTAGGGCTTTGAATAACTGTGTCTCCGTACATTGAGAATCATCAGCAGTGTTAATCAACGTCATCACTAGGACAGAATTATGAAGTTTAAGGTTGACACGACAGCCCACCGAGTATTCAGACATTGATCAATACTGGCTACAGGACATTAATTGACAGTGAAAGCAGTAAGAAGTTTTGCACTACTCGAACTGTATCCTGAGTCTGAACTGTCAACGGTATGACGTCTTAGCCTACAGTCAGTTTGTTGGGTTCATTCCTTTGTGGTGTGTTGGGTGATGTGCATTACTTAAGAGCCTTATGCAGCTGTCCATCTCTCGACTGGTTTTTAATAATTCTCTAAAGGATATCAGAGGTGACGAAACCTACATCGAAATAAATGTCTCATAGAAGACGCTACAACAGCTTGACAAATAATCCCACTTATCAACAAATTTCAGTGGTTTGACGAACTGATCACGGATTGATATTAGTTAGAGAACCATTGAAAACCTCCAGGGAGTACTGGACAGCTGTTTCGTTGGCCTAGTTTGGGAATCACCGTCAGTAAGCACCCACCATTAGAAATCGTATCCAGGACTTTACAGTTGTTTGGCGAGATGATATCAATCCGTCATCAACTCGTCGAAACAAATTTAATCCTTACAAACCAACTATTGAAAAGTAAACTGATGCTCACTAGAGACTTGCTGCAGGACGGAGTTTCTTGGAGTTCTAGTGAGAAGTCGTTACCAGTGAGGTCCATGCAGTCAAGTGTGAGGATCGACGTAACACCGATGACAGCATCCTAGCGGCGATTATTACCTCGGAATGTTTATTGTATCTCCATATAGGAAAATTATGTGCACGTTGGCTTCAATTTACTATTTGCACGAATCTCCCATATTGTCCTATTTCTGGCCTTCATATTGTGTTTCTTCGCGTTGCTTCCACGTCTCCAATGTACCTCTACTATGCTGTATCATTTGCTTTCTCTGGCATCAAATCTATCTCTCCCAGCTATTAGGTATTTTTATGCCGAAGAACTCATCTTTATATACTGTGTGTCTGTCTGGATTCAACATAGAACTTGGCACCGATATGCAGCAGTTCGAGTTGCCACGTTCCAAATAGCATACAGAGGTAGACAAGACGATGAGTGAAGAGAATCAATAGAGTTTTGACAAGTATAAGAGTGAAAGAGGATGAATAATGGTAGAAAGGAATATGAAAGATTACAGAGACTGAAAACATCCGAGTAAGCCATTGACAACGATTTTGAGCCATGTCACCTATTGTCTCCAGCCATTGATTCTTAGAGTCCCGAGGGCCTCAACCCGGAAGTCTACTTCTTTTCACCTGATTCAGTTTAACTGTCAAGGATTTCATGGATTGATGAGGCCATGTTTTTGTTTGGTCACCACTTACTCTATTCCAACCTTCACCTATATCAGCTAGTAATGTCCATCGCGGAGAAACAGCACGTGACCTAGACATCTCAATCTATGTAACTTTATAGCCTCGTCGATTGATTTTCCCTCTTTGCCCAACACTCCACGCCTAACGTCAACATTACTTACCTTATTATGCCGCCTAACGCGAGAAAGAGATAGTAGACATCTATGATCAAAAACAGTCAACCTTTTCATGTCTTCAACTCTTATTGGCCATTTTTCAGAGCCATAGAGAAGGACGTAGCGAAGTGCTGAGCAGTACACACGTCCCTTGGTTGATAGTCGGATGTCACGCCTACGCCTGCCAGAGATGGTGTAAGTTAGCGAAAGCAGCTTGGGCTGAGATTTCGTCGTCAATCAGTCCGTTGGTGCTGATACGACTTCCCGAATAGGTTAAGTGGTCAACATGTTCTATCACGCTGAATACTACTGATGAATCGTATCAGTAGTACACATCACATTAGTCATTATCGGAATAAACAAGGGGAAAAATGTAAGAAAAATGAGCAGTTTCGATCCAAAACATGTGGTTCAAAGACACATAAAATGCACACATAATTCTCCTCATTTTCCCCCACGATATTACCCACTTTCATCGATTTTTTCAACATTTTAGACAAACTAAACACTAAACCACTTTTCCTCACTTTACCCCGGCATTTCGAGAAACATCACAGTCTTCCCCTTCATATACACTTCGCCACTATTTCTGAATTGAATACTATCCAAGTTTGTACCCATTTTTACCTGCTGTCATGAGAACATTCTCCAGTCTACTAGTCTTGAGCCCCCTAATAGACAATTTTTCACAGCGTTGATAAAAGATTTGTCAGATTGTCTCTAAACAGTATAAATAAATTCATGAAAGAATATACACATGCCTTTTAGTTATCAAAGTAAATTTCATGTGTTATTGGGAAACTTCTATTTATTTTCCTCCAAAGTAAACATTTCAGTCATTTGAAAGAAAATCAATAAATATGCTGTAAAACTGATTGCATGAAAAACTGTTTAATTATAGCGTGTGATGTTTAAATAATTATTTTTCGAAACAGTTGTTGAAGGCGATAAAGCCAGATGTTAAAATGTGACGAATACACACATATGTATATATGCTAGACTGACTGAAAGGCTAGAGTGATGCATTTGAGTCCTACAGTTGAATAAAGATGAGGCAGTAACTCATCGAAGAAGACATTTTGAAATGGTCGCGCTATGTCGTGAATTGGAAGAAGTTACAATTCAAGGACCATTGGATCGGGTCCCAGTGGCTCACTGGTATACGAGCTCGCCTTGTAACCAGAAGATCCCGGTTTCGAATCCCGGTGGATGCGTACTGCTGAAGAGTTCCAAACTAGGACGAAACAGCTGTCCAGTACTCCCAGGTTTTTCAGTGGTTCTCTAAATGATGTCAGCTCATGATGAAATCCTCCATGCAATCCAACAAAATCCCCACAAAACCAGTACTTGAATAAAAAAATGCTTAGTAAAGTTTAAGGCCACTTGGTTGGATCGGAATAGTAACACAGTGACTGATCACGAACTATGAAAAGAAGGCAACAGAAATTACTGCATAGTTTTTTCGTCCCCTTGTGGAGCTTTTCGGCAGCAAGCACTCATCGAAGTTTGAAACCAGGACCTGAACTAGTGCTTAACAGCTGTGCATCGCTCCACAGTTCTCAATGGTTCTCTGAATGACAACAGTGCGTGATCAAACCAGAAACAGAATCAAATTTCTACAAACTAAATCTTGAGAGTTAATCTGATAATTTTTAGTGACTGGCTAAGTAAAGAAATTTTTTGAGCTGTGGGGAGAATTCGTAACCAGTGGGGCTCTCAGAACAAATACCTGCTAACGACGTTGGCTGTTGGCCGTGTTAATAGTCACGAATTGATAGAAGTAGGAATTTCTTCGTTGGCCATTGAATCAGGTCAGGTCACAGTGGCTCAATAGTTTACGAGTTTGACTTGTAACCGAAATAGCATGGGTTCTAACCTCACGGAGAGTCCCTAACTAGGACGAAACAGTTTTCCAATACTCCCAACTAGTTTTCCAACGGTCCTCTAACCGATGTCAGTTCATGATAGAATCCTGTAACCAGTCAAATCCCTGCATGCCAACACTTAAATCTACAGAAAGAGAGAGAGTAAAGATTTTCACACGAAGTGAGTAGTGAGAAGACTTGACTAGGTAACTAGTATGATGATTTTTGACTTATCAACAGACAAAACCTCGATGAAGTTTGAGCACACGTCAGTCAGTGTGACTAGTAGCTTAGTAGCTAGCATACTGTAATAATTTTCAGAGTTGTTCTCAAGCATGATTGCGAAATGACTTGAGTTAGAGAATCACAGAAAATCAACAAGGAGAACTAGGCACCTGTTTCGTCCATTAGGTGGACCTCTTCAACAGTCAGCTACCATCAACTTGCTCTATTCCCCCTAGTTTTGTTTATTACACCCAAAATACCCTTAAGTTGACCAAATGAATAAGAGAGAAAAGAATTACTTGGCTGACATGAATCATGAGTGTAGGGGTCTTAGAACTTTTGATTGCCATAGTTCAAGTCAACTAAAGCAGAATAAGACCATTGCCGCTTTTATTTCTATTCAGGGATTCTCATAGGGAAAAGTATTTAACATTTGAGGGTCGTAAGGTAAGTCAAACTCTTCAAGTGAAACAACTAGTTTCTTAAGGTATTCAGAAGACAAATATTGTGAGATTATACCATATTGAAGTTTCACTGAAATCACGTAACAATTAGTGAAGTGGACAAAAATAACAGTATACATTATGAGATTTGTTTGGACTCAGATTGAATTCAGTGTATATCTCGTTATAAACCAATGCCATTTATGGGATCGTTGAAAATCATTTGTGGATTGCACGATTATTTCGTCCCAGTTAAGGGGTCTTCAACGGTTTGCACCATGACACCAGTTGAGATTGAACACATGACATTTAGCTTATTAGAATATCTTTTTCACCACTACAAAGGCTGTAATCTAAATATCAATTTTCAGCTTATTTGGGTCTATTGGTTGGATGTCTTGAAATTGTAATGAGAACTGAGGTCCACTGAGTTTAATTGAAGTGGATGACTATGGATGGTATTGGTTTGTGATAGCGCTAAATCACGAAATGACAGAATTAAAATTCACGAGTCAGTGAATTCCCAACCAGGTGGATTAAATGGACAACGAGCTCACCTAGTCGCCTGAATGTCCTGGGTTCACTACCCGATCAGCTTGTGGGTGCGTACTGTTGCTGTCTAATTTACAAATGGCTATATAATTGTTGGTGACAAGGTCTACATTGAAAATAATCAATTGCAAAATATATCCCTCTATATTATTTCTTTATCGGCTTCATTCAACAGCGACATGAGAGAGCTATGTGTCAGATGATCCACAACGGATAACTCAGTGAGGTGTTCGAAGTGAATATGGGAGTAAGACAATGCTGCCTACCTATTATCACCGATGGTATACCCTAATTGTGGTGAACTAGATTATGTGTCAGACTGTGCCTTGAGAGCGAGAAAACAGGAGTACGCTGGACCGACCAGAAGACAACAGAAGATCAGGATTTTGCAGACGACCTATTTTTAATGTCCCGCAAAGTCGAAGACTTGCAGGCGAAAACCAGCAAAATGACTGGAGAAGCAGGACGTGGAGACATGACTCCAGATGAACACAGAGGAGACAGAGGCGATGAAGATAACCAACCAACGAACCAACAGTAACAACAACCAGCAACAATCACCATCAACAGGAGAGATTTGGAAAAACGTGCTTCCTTCGCTTATCTAAGAAACATCGTTTCAACTACAGGTGAAACGGATGAAGATGTCAAAGCCAGGGAGAGTCGTACAGGCAGGAGAGACCCGCGTCACTCTGATCCAGTTTAAAAGTCTTCTACACTGCCTCAACATATAGAAAAAGATTGGTATATTCAACACAAATGTGAAGCCAGTTATTCTATACAGGTCAGAAAGTTGCACTGTACGTCACGAAAAGGATTTCTAACAATTTTGCTTTTGTCAACAGCTGCCTTTGCTTGCTCCCTGCTGAAGATTGAATGGCCAGAAAGAATTAGCAACAAGAAACACTCAGTGCGAACAAACCGATAGGCGAGAGCCGATCGCTAAACAAATATGTAGGAGGAAATGGAGATAGATTGATCTGGCATACGTTGAGAAAGACGCCGAATGACATCGTGCGCAATGCAAACCATCGCTTAAGTGGAATTCTAATGGGAAGTGATGAATACGTCGTCGACGCGAGGGTGGCATGGAGGAGATCGTGTGGCGAGGAGGGGATGAAATACGATGGGCAATCATGGACCCAGCTGAAGAGGACAACAGAAGACAGAACAAAGGAGAGATGAGTCGTTGAAGCCCTATGTTCCACTCGGAACCCAAAGGAATTATATTATTAATCCCCACATTTCCATATGAATTTTCAGTGTGCATAAAATGGAGTCGTTTAGTCGTCAGCGCACGAAGGGGAAATGTAGAATTAGGGAAAAAAGGATACGGTGTACTGAACAGCTCCTTCCTCAGCCTAGTTTGGGAATCTTCATCAGTATTCACTCACTGAGATTCGAACACAGAACCTTCTTGCAACAAGGTGAACTAGCTCGTAGACCATTCAGCCACTGAGATCCAATCCAATGATCCATGATTTTTTTTGTAACAAACACTATTTTATCTTTTATTCCACACTACTTAAATTCAAAGTTATTATAGGCAACGCAGTTACTTTGGCGTAATCATAATTATGGACTACTTTACGAATGGAAAACGATGTTTGGTTAATAAAATATGCTTTTTTTCATAAAAATTGATTACTTGTCAAACAGTGCATTGTATTCTAATTATTATTTTTAACCTTATTAAATTTAAAGTGATTATATGATATCATCATCCAGAGATAATTGCCTTCAGCCTTTCTCCGCTCCGCTCCCCTCCTCTCATACTCACATTTCAGTCTCGGGAACCTTGGTAATTATAATAAGGCATCGCCTTTTACATAATAGGTGTGCCTTATTACCTGATTTAATATATATATAGGAAAATCTCTTCCATCAGGGTGTAACGGAATGAATAATTGCCTGGGAAATCCCTCCCAAACTATCTAATCATAATATTGAGATGCTTACTTTGATGTTTCAACTAACTTTGTAATTACTATCCACTGTTTTTCTCTCCTAAACTGTGTATCACTGTTGTCTTTATCACTGTTTAATGTCTAAATCGAATGCTTATCTTTGTGGTTGTGCAGTGAGATTGATAAACGATCGTTTCGCGATGTGAGTTTGTTTGAATGAATGAAGGACAATTCACGAATAATTACCAACCAGATATGAATGAAAAATAAAACACGTATCTCAGAGAGAAGTCTCTTTTCTTGAGCTGACATCAGTTAGAGAACCACTGGAAAACCTGGCAATACTGGACAGCTATTTCATCCTAGTTCGGGACTCTTCATCTGTACACACCCACCGAGATTCGAACCCAGGACCTCCTGGTTACAAGGCGAGCTCGTAGACCATTGAGCCACTGGGACCTGATCCAATGGTCCTTGAATACTATTTTCTGCCAATTCACGACATAGCGCGACCATTTCACAATGTCTTCTTCGATGAGTTACTTGCTCATCTTCAACCTGCTGTACCCTACTGGTCACGGCTTCCCACTAGAACCCCAGGTTAACTGCCTGAATAGGGCCAGCGTACTGCAGAAGATTCCAGAACTAGGACGAAACAGCTGTCCAGTTCTCCTAGTTGGTTTTTCAGTGGTTCTCTAACTGATGTCAGCTAATGATGAAATACTCCATGTAATCGAAGAAAATCCCTACAAAACTAATACTTGAAAGTTTCTTTTCGGCAAATTGATTAACTTAGTTGTACAATCGCAATTACATATAAAATGTTTATGTGTATGTGTGTTAATTAGTTTTGTTATGGCTACCTTTGAGCATGGTTCATTAAAATCGATCATTGGCAATTTACAACAGTACAAAAAATAAGTAGGTGACATTGTCATCATTTGTGACAACAGTTACGACCCTAGTCAGTTGCTATAAGTATTTAACAACTTCCATCCGGCAATAAAATTCATTCTAGAGATAGAAAAAGAATCCCAAATTGACTTTGTTGATTTGGAACTAACAAGACGACCCGATGGAACCTCAAGAATGTCAATCCATGGAAAACCTACTTGGAATGGTCAAATAACAAGTTTCTATAGTTGGATGCATGTGGAAACGAAATCTAATTAAATCCCTTGCCACTAGGATCGGACGCATCTGCAGTCCTGGAAGCAGAAATGGATCTTCTGAGAGAAACCTATATCCAAAATGGATATCCACCAAGATTCATCGATTCATCAAGCCAAAAGCTCAGATGGACGAAACAAATATGAATTTCCAGGGAAACTTAACTCGTGGTATCCTCAAGAGGAGAATTTCAGAATCTCCAAGAAGAACATTCTTTGCAGCAAACCTACGAGTAGTGTTTTTCAGTCGTTCACTGGTATGTAGAAGCCTTAAGTAGAAGATCTCGTATCTAGCCACTTCTTTGTGCATATATCAGTTCCCCTGTAGCTATGGAGTCAAGTACATTGGTCATTCAACGCGCACGCTTTTTAAGAGGTCTCAAGAACACTATTCCGAATGGCTGAAAAAAGTGGTAGTGGCTTTATAAGCAGTGCGCAATTCAAAAACCTTGTCAACACTGGTCATTCCATCTGAACAAACGCCCCCTTCAAAGTAATCTACAAAGTAAAGAATAACCTGCTGAAGGCAATTCGCTTTCGTCTCCTTTGTACTGCTGAAGCCTTAGCCATTCAGTTACAGGCCCCAATGCTATCGTCATGGTAACAACTTTGTTGATTTCTACTGACTTGATTTTGGTTTGTTTGTTTGTTTTTCTAACTCCATATAACCCTTGTATTTCTTCAGAACTCCTGTATATTTCCATACTTTCCTTCATTTCTATGTGCATCTTGTTCATTACTCACTCAATGAATTATTCACCATATTACACTTATTCAACTTCTTTTGTGAATTTACTGACACTCTCCAACAAATCTTCACTATCCTAGCTACAATTTAATTATTCATCACACTATCCCCAAGCCAACCTACCAATGAAAGTACAACGAAAATCGCCCTATAATATCTAAAAGACATCTCAGAAATCACTGTAACGCTTCAAACCTTCAGGAATTGATGTCACACACACACAAACCAACAAAATCACTTCATTCAGCCAGCCAGCTTTGTATCAACCAAAGGACAGACTCAACAGCGACAGAAGATAAAAACCGACATCATCCACAAAATAAATTGTAACAACTGCGAAAAACAATAACATTGGCCAGAGCGGACGTCCCCTTCATCTTCGTATCCACGAACATGAGCTAGCCCTCAAAAGACATGATATCCACTCCCTCACTCAAATCGCTGCATACAGACAACCACGGACATCGATTCGACTGGGACAACGTTTAAATATTAGACAGAGGAAACACTAAGAATGCTAGAGAATTTTTAGAAGCCTGCCTAGTGTTCCAGTGAATGGTCAACCAGTAGACACATTGATATAGACAAAATTTACCAATCGATAAGAAGGAAATCTCATGCACAAAGGGTCAAAGTTCAGGTCAAAGAAACAATCATCAGCAATACCAATACAGGTAGCCTAGAAGGTGTGAAAACACACAAAAGCAACCGACCGCGTTCAAGGTCACCCACCAGGAGAAATGAATAATAGTGAACTCGTGGAGAAATTCAGAAGCTCACTTGAAATTGAAGTATGCTCTGAAAATCTTGCCCAGAAGGGCGATGGAAGCTTCCCAAATAAACCACCACCCGTCTTAGAGAACACAACTATATCAAAACTATTCATCACAAACAATAACCCTAACTGATTTCTATTCTTGTCTGATAAACTTAATGTGTACACATACAAAAATAAGTATACATAACGGCGATTGTACAGGTAAGTGAATGAATTCTCCGAAAAGAGACTCATCTCTGAACTACATGTTTTGTTTGGCATGAATAAAGGTCATTCTGACCTTGGATAAACAGCCGGGAATGATCGGTGTAATTCTTGTAGATGCACTTCTGATCCCATCTTGTTTGGAATATTTATTGTGGAATCTCAAGTACTTCATAGGGCTGATTTTGGTGAATTAATTCTGTAGTATGGTCATCGGTTTGTACTCAGGAAATAATTGGATCTGTATAGCTGCCTAACGATATTGTTGAAGTAATTTTGTATATTATTGTGGATTGGCAGAAGTTAGAATTCATGCACTGGCCATTTGACCGAGTCCCAGTGGCCTAATGGTATATGAGCTGGCCTACCTTGTAACCAGAAGGTCCTGAGTTCAAACCCCGCGGTGTAGGTGCGTGCTTCCGAAGATTCCCACACTAGGCTAACCAAACAGCTGTCCAGTTCTGCAAAGGTGGTTTTCCAATGGTTCATCAACCGATATCACCTCATGATGAAATCCCTCAAGTATTATTCAACTGCTAAATAGTACCGTAGATTTTCAGCTTAGACCACAGGCTGATATGAGTTAGAGAACCATTGGTAACCAGTAGGGAATACTGGACAACTGTTTCGCCGGCCTAGTTTGGAACTCATCGGTAGTCCGCAACCACTGGATTTCGAACTCATGACCTTCCGGTTACAAGGTTAGCTTGTACACCATTCAGCCACTGGGACCCGATTCAATGGTGAACTCATGAATTCTAGCTTCTACTAATACGTGATTTTTTAGCACAACCGTAGATTTTATTTCAAATAATGGTCTCTTTGCTGTCTTAGGATCATTTTGTCACTAGGAGATCCAGACTACCTATACAGTAGAACGCGAATGGATTGGTTTTCTGAGCTCAGACTATGACACCTAGATTTCGGTAGCTATACACGGTAGACCTAGGATAGACGGAGAGATAGAGAAAGAGTGGGGGCTGAGAACTCTACTTTACTGATAAATTATGCCTAGATTATTGATTCGTGTTAATCCCAACGCTAATCCTTTTTTCATTTACAAATGATGCAAAAACAAACAAAAAACTAATCACTTTACTTGAGTTGCCAGGGTTTATTTCTTTTTGTCAATCAATAATCCAGCTAGAGACTACTCCCTTCCCCCCCCCCAGTGATTAATGTGAGGATTTCGGTTGAGTTGTTTTTTATTGGTCGGGGGGGGGAGAATGACAAAAATCGGTAAGTTTACTTAAAGTTTTACAAGTTTGAGGAAGATAAAATAGTAAAAACGAGATAACTCCTTATCCTTAATAGAAAAGCTACATTGGTTGATAACTCAGAAAAATTGAAAGAAAAAAAACAATTTAGAAACGTGGTGGAGTATTCTCAAGTTCGGAAAGGAATAGTCTTCAGTCAAATAAAGACTTTCAAGCTTTCATTACTTTTATGGATTTCCGTTAATTTCTATGCGGACTACGTCACGAGCCAACATCAAGCTAGAGGATCATTTAAAACCAGTGCAGCCTTCAATAATTGTTTCGTCCCTGTTAAAGACTCTTCGACAGGACGTTGTGACCATCAACAGATTACGTGTCCAGCCGGTGAATCAACCAACCAGCCAATGCTCTCATTTTTGGGTGAAGTATGAATGTTCTGAGTTTCTAATGAGACGTTATGTTTGGTGGGCGTTGGGGAAACAACCATTAATGTTTTAAACAATAGTCAACACATTTACTTGAAGTAATCTTGTGTATGGTAACTAGAAGTGGGGTCTAGGGTGTGCATTTCGTCCTATTTAAGACCCGTCACCAGGAAGTACCTAATTGTACGCTCTCACTGAGATTCGAACCAGAGGGTCCTGTGTTCGAACCTCACTGGGCGCTTACTGATCAAGAATCCCACCTAGGCCAACGAAACAGCTGTCCAGGACTCCCAGGTGATTTTCCGATGACCCACTAACCGATGCCAGTTCCTGATGAAATCCTGAAACCAATCAAATCCCTGCAGAATAACACATGAATATTAATTTTCGAAATTGTGTGATTAAGACTGATGTGATTATGAACAATAAATTGTATTCTAAACTTCACTATCCAGTGAATAATACTGTTTCACTGACTGTTTAATATATCTAACAAACAAATTATCGTGGAATTACATACTACAACACCATGTTATGTGGCATAGTTTTCCAATGGTTCTCTAACTGATGTCAGTTCATGATGAAATCCTCCAACCAATCAAACAAAATCACTACAAAACCAATAGTTGAAAGCTGATGCTCACTAGCCACTGGCCCTGTTCAGGTGGATAGTCACCTGGGGTTCTAGTGGGAAGCCGTGATCAGCAGGGTACAGAAGGTTGGAGGTGAGGCAGTAACTCATCGAGGAAGACATTGAGAAGTGGTCACGCTATGTCATGAACTGGCAGAAGTTAGAATTCATGAACTGGCTGGCCATTCGATTGGGTCTCAGTGGCTTAATGGTCTACTGGCTCACCCGCCTTGCAACCAGAAGGTCCTGAATTCGAAACCTGCGGTGTGGTTGCGTACTGATGAAGAATCCCAGACTAGGCTGATGAAACAGCTGGCTGTCCAGTACTGCAGTGGTGGGTTTACGACGGTTCTCTAACCGATGTCAGCTCATGATGAACTCTGCCAACCATTCGAAAAATAAATAAAGCCTACTAATCCTATAATTATGTATCCCTTTCCAACATCTATACATCTTATGAATAATTCTATTTATGACACTAATTGTTTTGCTACTTGACACTTAACTATGATTATAAACACAAATATTTTAATGGTATTTCATAGTACTATTATTATTTTTTCGCAGCCACACCTATGATTCAATTCCCTCAGCGGATTTTATTTCTTAAAAATTATATATATACCCTTGTACAGTTTGAAAAGAGACTCTTCATTAAATATTGTGTCCCTCTATAATAGAAATGTAACTGGCTACCATCTTATACTTGTTCCACAATACATCTGACATACCTCAAATTTTCCTTTACAGGCTCACGTAGGCTAAAAATTACGTAATAGTCAACGAAACAATGGAAGAAAGGGTTTGAAACTTGATAAGGTCAAAATTCATATTGAATGAGATGTGAGGTGGTTGAATGTCCAGCAGACAAATGTGAAGGGGGTGGAAGGAAAAATCTTTGGAATATGTAAGAATGATACCGAGTGAATTGACAACTCAAAGTTAAACTGAACATTTAGGGAAGAGATTAGGAGGCTAGACAAACTGTTTCTGCGCATAAATTTCAGGATTATATTGAGGAGTCGACAGATACTCCGCCACTCACAAATGTAGAAACCTAACACCCACTGAAAGACGTCTGCGGTAGGGCTGTATGACCTGAGTTCACTGTTAGCTTGAGAAATCGTGTTACACTGTCCTCTTGCTAAATGTGACCAGTAATATTCAGAGATGACTCAGGAAAATGCACCTTTTTGTGTAGTCAATAATAGCTGGCTCCACAGAAGTAAGTATATGTATAAATCACCTTATTTCTCATTCAATAGTAATTTTAACCTTATCAAATTTCAAACACCTTCTTCCAATGTATCGCTAACTGTTGCGTAATTGTCTAATTTTTTACTTGATTGAAAAAATGACTTCCGAGTGATTTTACTACTCAATAACAGACTACTGTATGTCTCTGGTAAATATAAGTACGATTGCACAAACTTTACTGGTGATTTCGTCAACAGAGAAAATTTCCTTCAGTGAACTGTCACTAATTTTCGCCATTACAATGATTATTGAAGTTAATGGATATGGATATTTGGAAAAAAACTTGGGCATTGTGGTGGATTTTAATTCCACTATGGATAAAATTTATTTTAATAAAGTCTCACAGTAATATTTAGTGATGATCACGTTTCCAGCACAATTTATTACTGCTCATAATCATTTCAAAGCACTACTCACACAACTTTTTTGCTTCATTTATATACATGAGTAAAATATGATGATTAGACATTTGAATAAAATCAATATAAGATAAAGTACATTCGGAAATAATATTAGTGTTATCAATCAAATACAGTCAGATGGGAAATATCTTCCACATCTCTGCCATCAACAGCTTTACCATATAAGGGGGTGGGACATCTGAGGCTCTACCTAGGATTCTCAATAAAGCAGGAATTAAGGTGGCATTCAAACCTACAAACTTACTCAATTTGGACAATCTCTATAAGTTAAAGGACCCAGTGGACCCAGTTAGACAAAATAATATAATTTACAAAATACCTTGCAATGACTGTGAGTTAAGTCAACTACATAGGTCAAACTAGTAGATCGAGGGTATTCAGATTGTGGGAACATAAGAATTTAGCTGAGGTTAGAATGATTAACCCCGCAGAGATAATTAATTCAGAAAAACCTCAGCAATTGCAACGCATGTATGAACACGTAACCATACAATAGGCTGAGATAGAGTCGAAATTCTAAGAAGCAATGTAAGTAGGTGGAGAGAGAAACAAGGGTTGATTACTGAATCCTGACTGGTTCATAGAGTCTACACCAAACATGTGCAATAGGAATGACCCATCACTCATACCGGAAATATGGGAATAACACTACCAATCAAATCAAACAATGAAAAATAATGGAATTATATAAACGAAAATAGAAAGTTGTGTGAGTAGTGCTCTGACATGATGACTGTGAGCGGAAATAAATTGTGCTGGAAACGAGGTCATCAGTAAATATTACTTACTGTATAACAACACTGTGTGACTTTATTGAAATAATCCACAAGGATCCTTGAAATACTAAGGCTCTATGTTTGACATCAAGCCTTGGTGATCCGCCAATGCATTTATTACACTCCTGTAGGCGGGAGAATCGTAAGCCCAACCAGCTTACTGGTTACTACGGCTTCGAATCTACAAGTGACACAGAATGGACATCAGCTCCTTCACGACTGTTGACCAATACCAACAGTTGAGTAAGCTAGGACGCTGGCTACCTATATCATCCATAGCCTCCAACCAGCCAGCATTAAGGCCTAATCACAATTTCCTAATAATTTGTTTTCAATCAACTGTAAAATATCTCTGTTTTTTTATTCCATTTTGTTTTTATATTATTGTCACCAATAGTGGGAGACTGTATATATCTCTGCTTATTTCCTACTCAAAGATAATCATAATATCTAGTGATTTCCGCCCACCAGTGATGAAGTAAACATTTTGGGGTACTGCAATGAAAGACCAAAACTACAAAACTACAAAACAAACAAACAGCTTTGTTTAGACTACACTAAATGCAAATGAATGATGATATGTTCTCAGATGTGATTTTCTGATTTTCTGTCTCATTTATGGTAATTTTGTTTATCTTTCAGTCGCCATTGCAAGCTGTAGATAAAAAAATATGAAAACAACGCTACTATGTAGGTATTACTAACTAACAACTACCCACCTAAATTTTGATTGGTTACACGTTCTGAATGCGTGCGTGCGTGTGTCTATGCGTCTGTGTTCAATAGGAAATTGGGATCAAGGTTATTATCAATGTTATTGTTATTTGGATGATGGGATACCTTAGGGATTTGAAATAATTTCAAAGGCGATTTCGTCACAAACCAATACCAGGCAAAGATTACTGTCAAAACTAGCGAAGGGGAATTGGACACCTGTTTCACTCTAGTCTGAGACTTTTTCAGCAGTGTGTATTCACAACCCTACCAGGGATTGAACCCGGGACCTTTAGGTTATAAGGCTACATATCAGGAATTCATAAGAATTATAATTCACGGGTCAGTGAATTACGGTCAATGAGGTCGGTCTAGTAACCTGAAGGTTTCTGGCAGGGTCTCAGGTTGTCAGTGCTGAAGACTTCCAAACTAGGACGAAACAGCTATTTCATGCTCTGTAAGCTTCAGTGATCTCTCCAACTCATACTGGTTTGTGACTCGATCTTCTCTGAAGTGACTATTACTGTCTTTATTGAAAACAAATCTATATTTGATTCCGCTGACCATACAAGTTTGAAGTGATTAGGTTCAAAGTGTTTCAAGCTTGATTACCGACTGATACCAGTTGGAGAACAGTTGAAAAACCAGAGAATAATGAAAATACGTTTCGTCTCCATTTGGCACACTTCATCCGCACTTACCCCCACCGCAGTCCTAGGGGGACAAACACAGGAACTGCAAGTAACAAGGCGAGCTCGTTGAGAAAAACAAATTAAGGTCGCATTCTTTAAGTTTTACAGTTTGCAGGTAAATTTACAGCAGTTCCTAAGGAACAATCAATCCATTCATATCATAACTAAATGATCTGCTGGCAACCACGAAGGGAGAAATCCCACGATGATGTGCAGACAAGTAGCAAAACTAGCTAGAATTTGGATGGTTCCAAATGATACACCTCTCCAAGATGAGTCGAACCACTCATACCTCTGACGAACCCTACTTGAAACTAGTAAGTCTGGCTCTCGGTATTTATCTCGTCTTGATCTGGTTGGTCAGCAAGGATACTTATCCAGCCAAGTGAGCGCCTTCAATCAGTCAGCCAGAGTATTCTTTAGTATTAGGGCAGTTAAAAAGAGCTTACTGAATTTATTAGAGATAACTGACGCTCTTCAGCATTGAAACAAGATATTTCATCCAAAAATGTACCACAACCAAGAATTTGTAGCTCTAGGTGTATTATTACTCCATTCTGGATTATGCGTCAGACAGTGGGAAACGAGAAGACAGGGATATCCTGGACCGACGTGAAGAACCTAGAAGACCTGGATTTCGCGCGTGGATGATTTATGTTTGATGTCACACAAAATCGAAGATTTACAAGCGAAAACCGACAAACTCGTCGAAGAATCAGCCAGAGAAGACAGGACTCCAGGTGCACATAGACAAGAAGGAGGTTATGAAAATAACCAACCAACCAACAACAACAATGGCAGCAACATCCAGCGCAAATCACCATCAACGGGAGGGATCTGAAAGAGGTTTCTTCATTCACTTATCTAAGGAGAATTTTCTCAAATACAGGAGGAACGGACGAGGATATCAAATCGAGAATCGGGAAGGCGAGAAACACATTCATCAACCTGAAACTAATCTGGAAATCTTCGTCACTCAGCATCAACAACAAAATTCGGATTTTCAATACAAACGTCAAGTCTAGATAAGTGAATGAGGTAACGTCTTTCAAATCCTTCCCGTTGATTGTGATTGGCAACGGATGTTGCTGTTGTTGTTGGTTGGTTGGCTATTTTCATAACCTCCGTCTTGTCTATGTTCAACTGGAGTCCTGTCTTTGCTACTTCTTTGACCAGTTTGTCGGTTTTCGCTTGTAAGTTTTCGATTTTGTGTAACAGCAAACACAAATCATCCAGGTTTTCTAGGTTCTTCACGTCGGTCCAGGATATCCCTGTCTTCTTGTTTCCCACTGTCTGAAGCATAATTCAGAATGGATTAGTAATAAACCTAGAGCTACTAATTCTTGGTTAAGGTGCATTTTTGGATGAAATATCTTGTTAAAATGCTGAAGAGCGTTAGCAATCTCTAATAAATTCAGTTTGTCTCAACTACAGGAGGAACGGACGAGGATTTCTAATCGAGAATCGGGAAGGCGAGAAACACATTCATCAACTTGAAACCAATCTGGAAGTCTTCGTCACTCATCCTGCATCAACAACAAAATTCAGATTTTCAATACACACGTCTGATCAGTTCTTCTATACGGATCAGAAACTTGGCGGGTCACCAAGAATATTTCCAACAGCCTGTTGCAGACCTTTATCTACAGCTGTCTTCGTTCTATACTGAAGATCAGATGGTCGGAAAGAATCACCAACAAGAAACTATGGGAACAAACAAAACAAGAACCAATCGCTCAACAAATATGCAGGAGAAAGTGGAGATGGATTGGACACTCGCTGAGGAGGCCACTGAGCGACATTGAGCGTCAGGCCATAGCTCGAGTGGAACCGAAAGGGAAGCGGCGAGTGGGACGTCGAAGGGTGACATGGAGGAGACCATGTGAAGAGGAGCTGAAGCAGTATGGATTAACATGGATGCAGGTGAAAAGCACAGCAGGAGATAGAAGCAAGTGGAGCGGTGCAGTTCAGGCCCTATGTTCCACTAGGAACCCAAGGCAACAATAATAATAAACATTATTCCCCTGGATTCTGTGTGGAACATAGCACTTCGACAGGACATCTCCGTTCCATTCTGTCCGCTGTAGTCCTCTTTAACTGGCTTCACAAATGATCATAAGCTTTCATTTATCACTCATATGATCTCCTCTATGTGATCCTCTGACAACCAACTCGTCATTTCCAATTTACGTTACACTCACTTTCGTCAGCATATTTTTTGGAGGATAAGATTTTGGTTTGTTCATTGCTGGTGTTTCTTGCTGCTAATCTGCTCTGGTTAATCTGATCTCCATTATCGAGTGAAAACAGTTGTTGATAACAGTATTCAAAAGCCTGTTGGATATGTCTCTGTTGATATGTGCGCCATATCGCTGACTTCACATTAGTGGTGAAAATTGGAATCTTATTCCTCATGCTGAGTACAGTAGATTTACATATTGATTTCAGATAAACGATGGTCTGCCTTGCTATTACGATCATGGTTGATGTTGACGTCCTTATCGATGGCGCCTGTAGTTAAAACAAGGTTGCCTAGCTAAGTAGCAGATTTGACTTCTTTTAGATTTCTCCCAGTGATACTGACCGGTGCCTGTTGATGTTGGTCGTCGGGGATCTTCACCACCTATGTCTTCTCTAGGTTCAATTGAAATCCTGCCTTCACTGCCTGCAACTTCTAGCAACTTGTTAGTTTTCGCCTGTAAGTCTTCCAGATTATGTGACATAAATCTCCACGTGGATTTTTTGTCGGTCCAGCGTATACCTGTGTTCTCGCTTGGCACAATCTCGTGCATGATCCAGTCTACCAGTCTATCTTATTGTTGTCTTTACTTCGAAGTCATGGCCGAGTTTTTCGCTTTGAATCATGTGATGTAGCATCACTGTATAGCTGCGGGATACGACTGACAACGGTTTAAGGTACTCCGTGGTGCTAAAGCAGAGAGACAGAGACTTGAGTAAAATTCTGCGTTCTGTTAGATAATGATGTATTGCGTTGCAATTTGATCCGCGGATGAACTCCTTTTTTGAATCCAGCCTGTTCTGGGGACAGTTATGTATCAGAAGCATTTCTTGTTTAGGCACTCCTGGATGAGGCGACTTTAATCCAACCCTAATCCTTCCTCTACCCGCTGACCGTAGACAACAGTCAAACTGACACTCTTATAAGAAATTAGACAGTTATTTTCGCGATGCTTCCACAGAAAGGTGTCTATGTTAGTATTCTCAGGCTTCTTCTCAAAACATATTTTTCTTATGAACATAATGTTTTCCAGATAATTCTGCCTTTTTTATCCTCTGATTGGTTGTTTCATGTTTAGTTTTTCGCATTCATTCGTTTGTTCGTCTGTTCACGTCGATCGTTAGCTGTTTCATTCCCTCCGCCTATTTTGAAAATTACAGTCATTTAAACATGATTAATTAGTGAGAAGATTAAAGAGTTTATTTTTTCTGTCATTCATTTCGTTTTGTTTTGAATGCCATAGTAACGTAGATATGATAACAGAAAAAAATAATAAAACAGATGAGACAGTTTGTAATTAAAAACTATGGTGATGTTTGACTGAAACTTAATGATTGAGTATAATTTTTTATAGTTTGGTTTGTAAGGATTAGTTATGTTTTACGAGTTGATCACGGACTGATATCAGTTAGAGAACCATTGAAAACCAGAAGGGAGTACTGGACAGCTGCTGTTTCATCCTAGTTTGGGAATCATCGGCAGTACGCACCCACACCACGGGGTTCGAACCCAGGACCTTCCGGTTACAAGGCAAGAAAACTCGTATACCATTCAGCCACTGGGACCCGACTCAATGGCTCATGAATTCTAACTTCTACAAATTCGTGATTTAGCGCGACCCCAACCATTGTCGTTGGTGGGACATCCATACACACACGTGACATCTGGATGGATCTCACTGATCACGACTTCTCACTAGAACTGCAGGAAGCTCCAACCTGTAGCAAGTCACTAGCGAGCATCAGATTAATTTTCTATAGTTTCGTTTGTAAGGATTAGTTATGTTTTACGAGTTGCTTAAGTATAAGCCTACAAATGGCTTAAATTCAGTTTATACAATCTTCCATAGAATAATTTTCTATTGAATGGAAATCCTCTGTCAAGGCTGACGTGTCTGCTACTAGTAAGGACGATTCGGTGGAACCTTAAGGTTAACATGATAGTCAAAGTGGGCGTACCCTTTTTCGACTTAGAGTCCGAGAACATAAACTAGCTATTTATCAACAATAACACGACATATACTCTTTCATATATATAGATTCATGTAGACTAGTATGGACATTAATCTGACCAGTAAATTGCTGAAATATCAACCAGTGAGAAAGTTAAAAGGGTCCCAGTAAAGAACAGACATCAAGGTCGAATGACCTTGAGTCAACCAATCAGATTGCTCAGCTTTACGAATGGGTGCTTTCATAATCTCCGCTGAAAGTTTCATCGTCGTTCGGGGTTAAGCTTAGGGTGAAACTTCGATGAAGATTAGGGTTGGAGTCAAAGTTGAAATGACGATTATGAAAACTACCCATTTGTATTACTGAGCGATCTGATTGGTTGGTTCAAGGTCATTTAACTTTGATGTTTATTTGTTACTCTTACCGGTAAAATTGTCAGAGAATTCCAAGCACTTACACGATTCCATGACATTTCATCCAACAGTTATACAATAATGCTGCATGGCAAGTAATCGACAACGTGAAAGTCACGGAATCCTTCAAAGTGAAGGTGGGAGTCAGACATGCTGGCTGCCTACTATCGCCAATGATTTTCCTGACTGCAGTAGATTGGATAATGCGACAGACATCGGGCAATGAGGAAACAGGCATAAAATGGACACTCAAAAAAATAGATGATCTGGACTTCGCCGATGATATATGTCTGATTCCCCACAAACTGGGAGATATGCAAGCGAAAAGCAAGAAGTTGGCAGAAGAAGCATCGAAGATACTTAGGACTTCAGGTGAACATAGAGAAGGTGGAGACAGAGGTGATGAAGATTTCTGGCCAACAGCAACAACACCAACAGACAACAATCAGCATAAATGGGAGGAACCTGAAAGAAGCAACCTCCTTCAACTACCCTAATAGAAACCAACAAATTGACAGAAGACGCTGGCAGCGAAGACAGGATTGCAGGTGAACATAGAGAAGGCTTTGCTGGGTGATGAAGATAACCAACCAACACCACCATCAACACCACCAACAACAACAGCTTATACTAATCACCACTGTTTCAACCACAGGTTGAACGGATGATAATGTCGAAACCAGCCAGAATCAGAAGGACAAGGCAAACCTTCATCAACATGAACCAGTTCAGAAATCGTCTGCACTAGTCCTCAGCATAAAGAAAAAGATTCGGATTTTCAACACCAATGTGAAGTCGGTCAGTTCTTCTGTATGGCTCAGAAACATGGAGCGTCACAAAAAACACTTTCAACAGCCTACTGCAGACTTTCATCAACAGCTGTCTTCTCTGGCTCCCTACGGAAGATCGGACGGCCGGTCAAAGAGAATGAGAAAAATGAAACTCTGGGAGCGACCTGAACAAGAACTTATAGCTCAAAGAATATATAGGAAAAATGGAGATGGGTTGGGAGCACTTGAAAGAGGCCATTGAATTACAACGTGCGCCAAGCCTTCGAGTGGAACCTGAATTGGTAGCGACGAGTTGGGAGTCACCTCGTGAGTGACATGGAGGAGACTGTGAGAGAAGATGACAGAATATGGGTAATCGTGAAGCCAGCTAGCTAGAAAGGATAGCAGAAAATAGAACAAAGTAGAGATGTGCTGTGGAAGCCCCATGTTCTGTTCGGAAACCAATAATATCTATATATATCAACTATACAGACAAACTTCAAACCTGTTTCAACTGTTTGAGACAGTACAAACTAAGTTTATGAAAAAAGCGTCGAAACAGGTTATTACAGCGAAGGGATTTACATTTATCTGTAGACTTGTTCACGCTTCAATGATTCAAGTCTACTATGCAAATATGGTTAATTCAGTAAGAAGACAGAATCAATACCTCCTCATCTTCTTTTATAGAAAAACTGGTTTATTCGCCTTGACTACCTGAATATCAAATTTTTTTGTTTGAATTTCCCATGCGCCACCTTTCCCGCTTTTTTTAAAATTTCCAGTTTCCACTCTTCACTTCATTTATGATGGACAGGTGTGAAATGAATTAAATTTTGTTCTGCAAAAGCAAACTAAAAACCATCTCATCACTCAGCCTGTAACTTCTCCCATGCTAAATATGAGTCGATAACAGAGCTGAGCTGCAGAAGTTTGAGAAGATTAAAATGGCATGAATTTTAAGAGAGGCTTCATATACACATATATCGCATATGTTAGTTTTCTTATTCTTTTTGTATTTTGATTGGAACATAGAGATTTAAGCAAGATTTTTTCAACACACTGGGATTATTTTAAGTAATTTTTATACAGATTCAATCTGACTTGGTGCTCAGATTATTCCCGGAAATTTGTACCATCCATAGTCTGGAAGTTTTCAATCTTAACATGGTTTTATTTGGCTTCTGGTGGCTAGGGTGTTTATATATAAAGCACATCGACGTTTACAGTGATAGACGCCATGTTTAGTTCCCAATGAAACACTATCTCTCACAGGCACATCCAGCTAACGAGTCCTGAGTAGGACGAAATACACGCTACCAGCATTCCACTACAAGCTGCTGTGAAAATCAAAATGATACTTTCCTACATTCTAATCTTATTCTATTCTGATTGTTCAGCTTTTTAGAAACCTTTAGAAAACAATAAACTTTACTATTGAGAAAGAAAGACTCTAGTATTTTATTTTTAGACGTCCTTATGACCAGAAAAGAGGACGGCACAATAAGAAGAAGTGTTTATAGAAAACCTACATCAACGGGCCAGTACACACATTTTCTCAGCCTTGTGCCCTTGAAATACAAACGCAATCTAATAAAGTGCTTGGTCCACAGAGCAAGAGAGATTTGCTCGGATTAATGTCTTGACGAGGAGCTTAACAATATTAAACGGTTGCTAAGTGAGAATGGTTATCCCGAAAAGTTTATTGATAAGAATATGAATCTGAAACCAAAACAGCTCAAGTTACCGACAGTTCCAAAAAAGGCCTTGTTCTTACAGATGCGTTTCCTAGGAGAAAACACCAGTGAAATACCAACACAGCGCCTAAGAAATGCGGTAAAGGGAGCATTCTCTGCTGCTGAATTACGCTGTGTCTTCAAAACCCCTCCCCTTTTGCGTTCGACAGTAAAGCATAAACTGTCTAATTTCGCCTCTTCCATGTATGTGTATCTACCAATTTAACTGCTCCTGTGGAGATAGTTAGTTGCATAGGCCGTACAATTAGGCGTGTTCCGCGTCGAATTTCCGAACATCACCCTCCCTGGTTAAGTAAAGGACAAACAAAATCTATTCGCAGCGCTATTCTGGCTCATCTTGTGGAGACAGAACACAAGATTGACGTTAATCATGCTTTCAGGGTCATTTACCGCATACCTACGAATCTCAATTTCGCCTTGAGAGTTTGATTTCTACATATTGCTGAGGCTGTGGGGATCCATATTAATAAGCCTAATTTATGCACCCAAAAGAAGTTAGTTCAGTCATTATCATTACCTTGGCCATCCAGGTTTGAATAATCCTGAATTTTTGTGAAATTTCCCTAATTTTAGTTGATATTCTATTCGCTGTTATATCTTTATTATTATTATAATTTAAGCATCTTTAATGTACTGTAATTCCATTGATAATACTTTACAAATCAATATTATTTAAAAAACGCTAATATTGTTATTAAGTACTAAAATATTCTGTGTATGTAAACATATGTATATATAATTGTAGAGCCTGGAAGAGGAATTTATCGAAAAGAATATTCTTTGCTCGATTATTTTGTGTTTCATAGATGTCTGAATGAATATTTTTGCAATATAGTTTTACTCCTTTCCAGAAATAAATGATTGTGAACAATGGAAACATCCATTTTTCTGCTAGTCACCTGTTTCTCTCGTGGTACAAATTACAGTGACTTTGCTTTGCTTAATACAACACACGCGCACGGACGCGCGAGAAAGAGTTAGTTATTCAAATCTTATGAATTCTCATGAAAGCATTTAACTGTGTTTATAAAAATGTGATAACAAGGTCAAACGGATCAATAGTTAGTTATAAGAAATGTTTAAATACAAGGTTATTAGAGTGAGAATATCGATCGAATCTAGATTTGAATTCTTCTACTAATGATTCTATTGAAACTAGCTAGTGTCTAGTTTCCTTTTGCAGATAAGTGGAGGATACAGATATGTCCGTCAACGGATTTATATCAGTAGGATCTTATCAGCAGACAGGCAAAGCATAAAATGGGATTGGAAGGAATCAAAGATTATGTAATAATAATAATAATTTGCTTTATTCCAAAACAGTGCATGTGATACAGAATGGAATTCTCAGAATTTTTTCACTACAGTATTGCATCCAGTTAGTACATTATCAATAAATAGAATTCTACACAGATTGAAGAAACCACAGTTCATTATTACAACAATACATTGGCATGTCGGTAGCAAAGCCAAAGCTGAACAGTGTTTGAAGGTGTTAGAAAAGTGGAAGCTGTCTTATTAACTGGCGTAAGCGAGAGAAAGAAACAAAGCAGCACATAACAGAAAAAGAGAGAGAGAGAAAAGGAAAGGAAAGAAAGAAAATGTTGTACCTATTGATGATGTGAGTTGGAAAGACGAGGTCCAGTTGTTCTACTGACTATTTAATGAATTATAGGTGTCACGTCTAATGCTTTCTTTATCACACAGAACACGAGCTAAGTAGGGTATGGTTGAGTTTTTTTACTTGCTGGTGCGAGCATATAGTTTTCTATATAGACTTCTGGTTTTACCTGATGAAATGCAAGGGGAGAGTTGTGAGTGAAGACGGTTGTTGTGAGTTAGATAAAATGGGCTTGGTCCATTTTTCACATGAGTCCATGTGCCTGTCGACCAGAATATTAACAAGCTGGTTAAGTGGCATGTGTTTCGAAATCCCTACTGAATGATCTTTACTGAAGATTAAATTGTCAGAAAGAATAAGCAACACATAAACTATGCAGTGGAACAAACCAACTAAGAGCCGATCGTTCAGCAACTCTGTAGGAGAAAATGGAAATGGAATGATCGGGCAGACGCTGAGGAGACCGTCGAATGATATCGCGCCGAATGCATGCCATCGCTTCAATGGAAACCAAATGAAAAACGATGAGCAGGTCGTCAGTATGAGGGTGACATGGAGGAGATGAGGAATTACGGCCAATCAAGGAGCCAGATGAAGAGAGCAGCAGAGAATAGAACAAAGTGAAGTTGTGTTGTTGAAATTCAATGGATTTCATGCTTTTGTTCATGTTTAATTGAACATTCTTAACTCCTTTGTCCTGCACTGAGGTTACGTATTATTATTATTATTGTCTAAAATAGCCTTTCAGCTGGCAGGCTATTACTGACACTGAGATGAAAATTCGAGTAGCAGCAGGGATCAAACCAACGTGCTCCAGCGATTCACCCGCTCAGCTGCAAGATTCAACTGACTTGGCCCAGATTTTCCTTCTGAGCATCAGTCATCATCCGTTACAGATCGTTAGCAGACTGCCAACTCAAATTATTCTCCCTGTTATAACTTCGTCGAAAAGGAAATTTTCTTCGCTGCAATCGTCTTTTTAATAATTCCTATGATCCAATTTATATATTCCGACCTGAGAAGGTTTACATGACGAAGACTGATGAACTGGATTTTACCGTTTTTAAAGCGACAAGTGCTAGGTTCCTAATAATTATGATAATAGCAATGATGACTATATTCCAAATAGTAATTTTGCTACTATGTGGAATTCTTAAAATGTACTGAGCTATTGGTATTAGATGGTTGGAGGCAATCGGCAGGAAGCCTTGGACCTAGGTTTCGTGCTAGTTGGCACTCATCAGCTAAGCGTATCTGCAACCTTGAAGGAACTGATGTCCCTTCTGAGTTTCGAACCCGCGTCACCCAGTGCTGCAGTCAGAGACGTTACCACTGAGCTATTCAGGCTCGTGACTGACCTCTTGTAGAACTGTATTGGATACTTTTGATTGCCCACTAGTTAGTAACTAGTGTAATGTGTCTAGTCCTATCTTCGGCGCAGACTGAATTCTACCAGTCATGTTTGCAATGTGGCCACCATACTAGGTGGCTCGCCATCACGGTGCACTGTGAATTGTTGGCATTAGATGGTTGAAGGCAATCGGTAGGAAGCCTTGGACCTAGGTTTCGTGCTAGTTGGCACTCATCATCAAGGCGTATCTGCAACCTTGAAGGAACATGACTGATAGAATTCAGTCTGCACCGAAGATTGGACTAGACACATTACACTAGTTACTGACTGGTGTACAATCAAAAAGTACTGGACTATCCCATAGTAAAGCTCTCTTCAAATTATATACTAAGGTGAACTAGAAAACTGTATAAATTAGGGATTAAATATTCTTGATTAATATAGATGGAAGGAGTCGTTCGTTTACTGTTATTCAGTCAGTTAGTAGAATCATGTCTACTAACAGTTTCTCCATCATAGGAAATGTTTGAAAAACAAGGTACTGTGCAGGTATCATAGTCACTTAGATGAGCATAAAGTCTTTTCTAATTGCTTCTTATACCATATGAAGAGAATGTAGAGGACAGTGAGGAATGAAAACGGTACCGAGAGTCCAAAAAATTTAATTTTTTTAATTCCATGCATAAGTTGAAACGTCTGTCAAAAACAGTATCAGCTAGTTGGCCTATACGCATATTACTTACCCTGTGTCGTATGCTACTGATAAGAGTTATCAGTAGTATATATAGAGGGATATTCAACGACATAAGAACATCAAATAGTAAGGAGATACACTTGATATATGAGAAAGCAAATGATGATACAACGTTGCAGAGATACACAGGAGACGTAAACGGAACACAAAGAAACATAGTATAAAGGAAGGTCAAAAGTAGCAGGCACAACACGTAAGATCTGTGCAAATGATACGTTGAAGATACGGTATACATGATTTTTTTCCTTCACGCTCCTTGTGGAACATAGGGCTTCAAGCTAGAGCCAGCTTGTAGTTTCTGTAGCAGTGTTTATTTTACAGCATAGGGTTGCTAGCCTCATGCCCAACCTTTCCTCTTCACCAGCATTATTTCTGGCTTAGCGAGGTAAAGGAGTGCGTCGGCCTGGCGGGGATCGAACCCCGGACCATGTGCATGGTCGGCGAGCGTCCTAACCGCTATGCCACCGACGAAAGAATACTTCTTAATGAAGGCTTTCATCTTCTACCGTAATGTCCCTACTGACACTCTTCGCGACCTGCTTAAAACTTGAGCAACCGAAAACTTCCATCAATATATGTTGCATATAGTTTCCCTTCTTTACCCAGTACAAATCTAGTAAAATATGAACTCCAACAGTATTGTTTATTCTGGCGAGTATTTAAAACATTTACAACCTACTGATTCGCAAGTTTCTGTCATACATAAGAAAAAGCATTCTCCTTGATGGCATAATTATACTAGTACATGAGATAACCGCTCCTGAGTGGTTTACTTGGTTAACAAAATGTACTGCTAAACTTTTTATAACTGAATTTAATTGAATTTGAGATTTTCCCGTCCACTGATTGGACCAAAGTGCTCGGTCTCCGGTTGACATGTCGGCTTCTTGTGCAGACTCTTTGACAATGTCTGGGCATTTAATTAGAATTTAATTGGTGGATGGTGACTAGCAGTGAAATCCAGGATGCGCATTTCGTCCTATTTGGGACTCGTCATCTGGATGTACCTGCATTCCCCAGTGAGTGATGATGTTCCCACCGAGGCTCAAACCCAGTGCCCATTGTTTCGAACGCCAAAGCGTTATCCACTAAACCACTTGGGGCACGAGAGCCACTGCCTCTTGTGCAATGGGTCATGTTAATTTAATTTAATTTCTCAAAGGAGAAATAGAACTACTTCACATGGTCTCCTGTCAATTAGTCTTTTATTTAAAGATCTTGAGCGAAGAGAAATTATCATGCAATAAACTTTGCTGAGAATAATGTACATTATATAAACATTGTTTAGAATAAAGCTATTATTATTATTTTTAAATCAATTAGTACCCTTTATGAATTTAGATAGAGCAATAAGAAGACGTAATCTGTCTGAATCGTGTCATGTATTTGCCCAAGACGTTTTGAACAATCTGATCACACACGGACTAGTCGTGGAAATACATTTGAAATTAATAAAGACTTAAGAAGTGAGAAAATAGACTCAGGTGAAGTTGGAAGGATATATTATAAGTGGAAATAACCATTACGACCATTAAGCCAAATAAGAGAGGTAGAAGTACATCTACCCTGGTCGGTATCAGAACAAAGTTTACCGAGAAAGATTGAGTGTGATGACGAAATGTTGCTTTGAACGCATAACGGTGGTTTGAACTTCCTAAATGCCAGCTGAGAATTCCACAAACCTTAGGATACGCATGAAACACGTTTTATAGATAGGTTTAAAAGGTAAGTTAACGTCAATTTTATGTCCTGTCTCTATAATATGTTTCGCAATAGAGGAGCTAGGTGTCCTGTTCTCAGTATTAATGGGTTCTGAAGATTCCATTTGTTTCTGGAGCTTTTTAGGAATGTGCTCTGAAGTCAGCCCTTACTTGCAGAGATCGATGAGTCCTCCCTATGTATGTATGTCCACACGTACATTTAAATTGGTAAATAAAGTGGGATGTGACATTATTTTCACCATGTTCAAAGGGCTTAGATGGATGGATATATTGGCTTTACATTCTCTATTATTACGATATCAGCTGCATAAAAAGTCTAATTAACCATATAAGCGTTCAGTCTTTGTCGAGTTATCAAGCTGCTATGATGCTTCATATAGGGTAGCTTGATGTACACGTCTTTCTTAGGGGCAAGTTATTGAGTGGGTCTTGGTGTTCCACTGACTACTTTATGTCTCCTGATGAACTAGTCCAGATAACTGTTATTAACCAGAGTTTGTGTCAACTTTCTTTCTTCTTCATCAAGTGTGTCTTCAGTGCATATTCGTTGGATTCTACTTAAGAGGCACCTCACTTACTAAGGCTCTTTTGTAGTGAACATGGCAAAAACTGTGGTAATTAAGATACTGTTCTGTCCAGGTAAATTTTCTGTAAATAGATCTTTTTATTGACCTATCATTTATTATTATTATCATTGTTATTATTACTAGAGTTCTTCGCGCTGTTACAAAGTCTTTCTTTAAGTATTACAGGAAAGAATAAAGAGGGAGAGGAGCAATAAAGAAGAATAGTCAAAATACAAGAAATTAAAAAACCTATAATAGTAGATACTAAGTTACTTAACTTTCTTCCTTCTTATCGGGAATACAATGACTTCCCATGAATTTAGGTTTATCCACGCGATAAGCGGCAAATAGGATGAACTGCAAACCCACCATCCCACTGGTAGCCACTTACTATCACAGGGAACACAAAATAAGGGCAAAAGTACAGGCATCATGGAGGCGTCTACTCCAGGCGACAGAAGTAGTTAGATTCAGTCAAATATTGGCAACAAGTGAGAAACCACACATTTCTATCAACAATCAATGTCACAATGAAGAATTTTCAACATGAGTCCCTTCACTAGTGAATTGACTGTGGTTACCGTACTCTCAAACCCTAATTTCCTTCGCCCTGACTTCAGGTTAGGTGAAGTCTAGGAGTGGTTTGAGGACGATTCTGTCAGAAAACGTATATTAGGCGGTTGGATGCAATCGGCAGGAAGCCTTGTCTGACCTAGGTTTCGTGCTTGTTGGCAATTAGCAGTCAGCAAGCTGTATCTACAACCTTGGGGTATTTATGTCCCTTCTGAGATTCAAACCCGTGTGACATAGACAGTACCGCAGTCAGCGAAATTACCGCTGAGCTACTCGAAGTCACGATTGGCCTCCTGTAGGACTATACTGGATACTTTGATTGGATACTAATTAACCGGCGTCATGTGCCAAAGTACAAACGTTCAATAATAATACTACGTCTCTGACTGCAGCACTGGGTGACGCGGGTTCGAATCTCAGAAGGGACAAAAGTTTCTTCAAGGTTGCAGATACGCCTTGCTGACGAGTGCCAACTAGCACGAAACCTAGGTCGAAGGCTTCCTGCCAATTGCCTCCGACCATCTAATATCATCGAATCAATGTGCACCATGATGACGACCTACTTAGAATGGTGGCCACATTACAAACCTGACTGATAGAATTCAGTCCACACCAAAGAAAGGACTAGACACATCACACTAGTTACTAGTGTCCAGTCGAAATAATGCTACTACTTAAAAATGCATTTAAGTAGACAAATACTAAATGAAAAATTACAATTTTACAATGAACTAACCTTGAATTTATTCTCGAATTCAGATTTAATCGTATTCACCAATGTAACAGCAATAAAACACATGATAATTGCAAAATTAAACAAAATAATAATAAATAATCCTGATAGCTTGTAAGTTTATTTATTTATTTCTTTTTAAATAAAAATAAATTTCCCGCCGAACGCTTTATATATATATATCTATTCAATGTTCAATGAATGCTTTTATTTTATTTTTTTTTAATTTTGTATATCAGTTCAAATGTATGTAGTTCACCTTAGTGAAATTTTAACACGACACGTCGTAGTCAGTCATTCAAATGGCTGAAACACTATTTGTATACATCTATATATCATATTTACTGTTGTATGAAAATGGGCAAGAAGAATTCTTATTCTCAATAATAATAATAATAATTTTGCAGACAGAGAAGACAAATCACACAAAGAGGGAGAGAGTAGGGGTAGGTGGATGAGAATTGGATGCTTACCACTAGCCAATCAGACGAAAAATATTAATATATAAATGAACTCACCTGATATTAATTGGTTGTTCTTGTTCTCCTTGTTGTTAGGCTAAAGTACAGAGATGACTAATAATTCTGCTGTGGATTTGTTGACTGACTTGTATGTTATACAACTAACTCACTAGGCTGGAAAAAAATTTGTTTCCCTAAAGGCATTCTGATAAAAAAGGAAGGGATATTAGTGTTGTTGATTCATTCAGTACAAATATTTACATTGATCAGCATGCAATACAGGGGAAAAGGAAATAGGATGTAGGCAAGAGAGAGACATAACAGTTTATTGATCCTATGTTTAATTGGTTTGTGTCTTAGAGGAATTTATGTTGATGGGACGAGTTTGATGCATGATTCAATCTCAGTTTACACTTCAAGTTTGATGACCTCTCTGTCTCCATGCCTGTCAACTCTCAGTCAGACTGTTCCAAATTAAATAACTTTCTGTCGGAAATTAGTCACTCAGTGGTCCTCTTCAAACGGTCTTAAGCTGAATCCGTCTAAATGTCAGGTAGTAGTCAATTTCACTTTCAGACGAAAATGTGACCTACAACAACTAGCTAGCTCACATGGTCCCACTATCATTGACGGCATAGAGGTTGAAACTACATCTAATGTCAAGTACCTTGGACTGAGTGTATTTCCTCCAATCTTTCCTGGTCCTCTCACATCTTGCTAGTTACTAGAAAGATGTTTCGCTTAACGTTCTACGTTAGGAAATTAAGCCAGTCTGGTATAAAGCAGTCTTTGCTATCTCAGTTTGTCAACTATTGTATTCTAACCATCCCTCTTTACTGTTCCCCATTCATCTTTCCTGGACTACTTAAGAAAGACTTTGCTTTGCTGCGTAGGGCACTAAAAGCTGTTAGTAGGGGAAGTGGGATTTCGTTAAACCAACTGGTTAACACCATTGTGGATAGACATATAATGTCATGTAAGAAACTAGCGAATTCTATATTGTCAGACCCCGAACACCCTCTCTATACGCAGCTCTCTCCTTGCATTTCATCTGGTAGAACAAGAAGCAACTATAGGAAGCTATATGCCAGGACTACCAAGTACAAAAACACCACAATACCTTATCTGGCACAGCTATTATGTGATGAGAAAACTGTAAGGTATGACACGATCAACTTACTGCGGCACTCTAACAATTAGTCTCATTAGTTTTTGTTTTCCTTTCTTCGTTACTATTATATTGTTGTTTACATCTTCTATTGCACACTTATTTTATATTTCATATCCTGTGGTGCATTGTTTAAATATGTGAATGCAATGCCATTCTTTTTTATTTCTTTTATTTCTCTTTTTTTCTTTTTGTTGTTGTTGCTTTTTATTTTTAAAATCTTATAAAATTAATGACGTAATTAGATGCACTATTGAAATGCACGCTGAAAATTCCATACCTGTACCACAAATACTGTTTGGAATAAAGCTATTATTATTATTATCATCAGCAAGTGACTTCCGATAATGAAATATTTATTTGAAACAGAGGTTGCCTCCTCCTAAACTAAATGGTCTCATGCTGAATCCCTCACAATGCCAGACCCTTGACTTCTCCCTTAGGCATAAACCAGATCTACAAACATTAGTAAGCCTGTTGCATTGAGGGGACTAAAAATGAAACTAAGTCTGATGCAAAATACCTCACTCTAGTTCTATCTTTTGACCTTACTTGGACATCTCATATCCTAACGATTTCTAAGAAAGTGTTCTGTCTAACCAACCTACTACATTAAGAAACTTAGACAATCTGAAATCACCCAACCTTTACTTTCGCAATTTGTCAACTCTTGTATCTTACCTATTGTACTTACTTTAGTGCTGCCCGTTAGTCTTTCCTGGGCTACTGAAGAAGGACTATACCATCCTGAGAAGGCTGTTGAAGGTAGTTAGTAGGACTAGTGGTGTAAAACTCAGTCAGCTCGTCACTACATTAGTTGAAAGGCATCTGAATACATACGAGAAATGGTCTAAAACCATATTCTCCGATCGCCAACACCCCCTCTATTCCCAACTGTCGCCTTGTATCTCATCAAGTGGAACCAGAAATCAGCATAAAATAACCGATGCTCGTACAACCAAGTACAGGAACTCAACGACACCATACTTGGCCCGTTTTCTAAGTGACAGAGACAATGTAAAGCGCGAAAACTATGACTTGCTTTGTTGTTAATGACATAATTTTAGGCTCTTTTATTTCTCTCTTATTTTGTATTCTTTAGTGAACTCCTTCCTAAACGTACTTAGCTACCTAAATGATTAACACTGGCTTACTTTTTTGTACTTTATTATATTCTTTCTTTTGTGTATCTACTGGTTCCGACTATATTAGAACTATGAGTATTACAAAATTGTCCTGTCATTAACCATCATGTAATTATTAGTTTTGTGGCTGTTCTTTCTTATTTTCTATACTATTCGGCAATATTAAACTGACAATCATTGGTTGTGAACGCCATAGTCACCACCTTAAAAATTTTTGTATTATTCAGGATTACTCACACTACCACCACAAACACCGCGTTACACCTGACAATAAAAAACAAACCAACAAACCTGAAATGTTATTTTATGATTGTTTAGTGTAGTTTCAACCAGTTAACTGATCATCTTATCGATAAACATTCTCAAATATCATTTCATAACTTCTTGTATGACTATAGCTTTACTATCACCATGCATAATCATATCACAGCTTCCACTACCCAATGATGAGATATTATTTTATGTTGTTTATTTTCCTTTCTACTTCTTGGCATTTTTTTCGCATTCTTTTAATTTTCTTTTGTGTTTTTTGTTTTTTTGCTGTTGTTGTCTTTATATTTATTTTTTTGAAATACTCCTTTTTAAAGTTGGATAAAATCAGATGCAAATATTGTAGATATGTGCTGAAAATTCCACACTGTACCACTAGTACTGTTTCTGGAATAAAGCAAATTATTATTATTATCTGACCAGGAAGCACTGTTTCAACTTCAGGCTGTAGGAACGGCTAGCCCACGAATTCTAAATTCTGCCAATTCATGACATAGAGCGACCACTTCGCGATGTCTTCTTCCTCGATGACTTACTGACTCACCTTTAACATGCTGCAACCTACTGGTCAATACGAGTTGAAGACATGAAAAGGTTGACTGTGTTTTTATCATAGATGTCTACGATCTCTTTCCCACGTTAGGTGGTTTAATAAGGTAAGTAATGTTGACATTAGGCGTAGAGTGTTGGGCAAAGAGGGAAAATCAATCGAAGAGGCTATAAAGTTACATAGATTGAGATGACTAGGTCACGTGCTGCACATGCCTAACCATCGCCTCCCCCGACGGGCATTACTAGCTGATATAGACGCAGGTTGGAAAAGGGTAAGTGGTGGCCAAACAAAAACATGGCCTCATCAATCCATGAAATCCTTAACAGTTAAACTGAGTCAGGTAGGGAGATGCAGACTTCCGGGTTGGGGCCCGCCCTTGGGACTCTAAGAATCAATGGCTGGAGACACTAGGTGACATGGCTCAAAATCGTTGTCAATGGCGCAGATGTATTCAGTCTCTTGTGTAATCTTTCATATTCCTTTCTACCGTTACTCATTCTGTTTCACTCTTATACTTGTCAAAACTCTATTAATTCTCTTCACTCATTTTCTTGTCTACCTTTGTGTACTATTTGGAACGTGGCAACTCGAACTGCTGCACTTCAGTGCCAAGTTCTATGTTGAATCCAGATAGACTGGTCACGGCGTCACATTAGAACCTCAGGTTAGTGCCAGTCGCTAATGAGCATGATGAAATCCTCCAAGCAGTCTCACAAAATCCCTCCCCAAAAAAACCAATACTTGAAAAATTTCCAGATTAATTTACGGTGAACACTGACAAAGTCCTCTTGAGCGGAGAAGAAGTTCTGTTCTACGGTGACTTGTAACACAGCAGTACTGACTCTGAGGGTAATAAACTAGATTAAGAAAATATGTTTCGACGAATTTTTCCGTGTACGTAATGAAATATCAAAATAAAGGCACATTGTTCTAAAAAATATCCAAAATGAAATAATTAGCATTGTCTATTTGCTGGACACTGGTCTAGTCACTGACTCTGGAAGATCTGGATTGTGCAGATGATATATGTCTATTGTCACACAAACTTGAAGACTTGCAAGCAAAAACCAACAAACTAGCTGAAGAGGCAACAAAAACAGGACTGCATATGAACACAGAGAAGACAGAGGTGAGGAAGATAACCAACCAATCAACAGCAAAAACAGCAACCAGCATCAATCACCATCAGTGGGCGAGATTTAACAGAGACTATCTCCTTCAATTATCTGGGAAGTATCGTTTAAACTGTAGGCGGAAAGGACGAATATGTTAAAGCCAGTCAGAATTGGAAAGGCAAGATGCAGTTTGGAAATCTTCCACAATCAGCCAACATAAGGAACAAGGTTCGCATTTTCAACACCAATATCAAGTCGATCGGTACTTTTTATGCGAATCAGAAACTTGGTGTGTGCATCACGAAAAGTATTTCCAAAAGTTTGCCGACTTTTATCAACAGCTGCCTGCTTTGCTGGCTACCTACTGAAGATCAAATGGCCAGAAAGAATAAGCAACAAGAATTTATGGGAACAAACCAACAGGCGATAGCCGATCACTGAACAAATATGTAGGAGAGAGTGGAGATGGATTGATTTGGCATACATTGAGGAGGCCGCCGAATGACATCGTGCGCAATGCAGGCCATCGCTCGAGTGGAATCCAAATCGGAAGCAACGAGTGGTACATGAATTCTAACTTCTGCCAGTTCACGACACAGCGCGACCACTAGCCAGTGTCTTTGGCAAGTATTTTCCTCACACCCTACCTGCTGCACCATACTGGTCACGACTTCTCACTAGAACACCAGGTAATTGGTGGTCACGCTTTGTCATGAATTGGCAGAAGTTAGAATTCATACACTGGCCATTGGATCGGGTCCCAGTGGCTTAATGGGCTACGAGCTAGCTGGCAATAGTGTTAAACGTCAGGAATCGATAGAAATTGGTGGTAATGGATCACTAAAATTCATCTCAGCAACTAAATGGTCTACGAGCTTACATTGAAGCTTGGAGGTCCCTGGTCCAAGCTCCCATACGTGGGGCCGCTGACGTGTACAGTTGAAGAGCCCCAAACTAAGTGAAACCAGTTCGAGTTTAAAATTAGTACAAATAAATTGCCTTCGTGAGAGAAAAACTATCATCCCATAGAAGTTGAACATTTTGATGTTCCTTACTTTATTTTTCTTCACTCAGACTAAATTACCGTCTATGAAACGATCTAAGGAAACAAGAGATTTCCGGTGACCGACCAGGTTTTTAAATGCTCACAAAATACACATGTGTGGTAGCATATTCCTTCCACTTACTCTTTCTCTTCGCTCAAACTCAGTGAATTGAATTTCCAATTCTCGTTTTACCTTTGTTTATTAAAATCACACCTCTGCGTGACCTTATATTTCTCTTTCTTTTTGTAATTAATATTATTTCATGCAAATAAAATGGTTTCTTCAGGTCATAAAGAACAGTAAACTGACTAATATTCATATGTGAAAACAAAATGATTGATTACAGGATCAATTATAAACTGACATGATTTAGAGAAAACCAGCTAGAATTACTGGAGAGCTGTTTCGTTCTTGTTTGGAACTCTTCAACAGTACGCGCCCACTCCAAACTGTTCCCAGCTGGTTTTCCACGTCAGCTAATGATCAAAGCTGTAGTCAATCAAATCTGTGCAAAAGTGACACAGGGTAGCTAATCTCTTTCTCACCAACAACTGGTCTTTACAGGAAATTACTCCGGAGATTCTCGTGGGAGGTCGTAACGAGTGGGGTTCACCAAGTCAAGCAAAAGGACAATTAATTGCCTGTGAAAATGGCTAGCGCCTGCGTTGAATATATCACGAATTCGCAGAAGTTGGAGTTCATAAACCATTGGGTTTGGTCCCCTCGACTGAATGGTCTAAGAGTGGAACACCCTGATTTCAAACTCCAGTGGGTGCGTACTACTGAAGAGTCCTAAACTAGAATGAAACAGCTGTCCAGTCTTCCTATCTGGCTTTTCAATGGTTCTCTAAGTGATGTCAGTTTGTGACCGGTCCTGTAACCATTCAAATCCCTGAAGGCTAACACTATAAAAATGATTGAGGAGAATAGAAATGGATGGTTTTTAAACATCAGGATGACTAAACGTTATCTTAACTCTCGTTTCATATTTTCTAATTTCATGGGTGATAAGATCCTTCGAATGCTTTGAACCGATGTTGCATTATTCGTACTGCATATGTCAGCCAATGATTCAATGAACCAATATTATTTGACAGATTTCTCTCTCTCTCTCTACATGTCCACCTGATTACATAACTTCCAACTATTTTCTAACTATCTAATACTAACATTTGGTTGTGTCCATGTACACATGTGGTTCTCTATGTGGTTCTATGTTTGGTTCTCTATGTGATTACCTATATCCATGTGGTTTTCTAACTGATGTCAGCTCATGATGAAATCCTCCAGCCAATCTAACAAAATCCCTACAAAACCGTTACTTGAAAATTAATCTGATACTCACTAACGACTGGCTCCATTCAAACAGTTAACCTGGGGTTCTAGTGGGAAGCCGTGACTGGTAGGGTAGAGCAGGTCAAAGATGAGGCAGTAACTCATCGCAGAAGACATTGCGAAAGGGTTGCGTCATGTCGTGAATTGGTAGAAGTTAGAATTCAAGAACCATTGGATCGGGTCTAGTGGCTCAATGGTCTACGAGCTCGCCTTGTAACAAGAAGGTCCTGGGTTCCAACCCCGGTGGGTGCGCACTCATGAGGAGTCTCAAACTAGGACGAAACAGCTGTCCAGTGCTCCCAGGTTTTCCAGTGGTTCTCTAACTGATGTCAGGTCATGATGAAATCCTCTGTGTACACATGAATTAATTTTTCGGAGACTATTTCTTGTGGTGACTTCAATCACTGGAGGTCTAATATGGGGGATAGTGACTAGAAAATTGGAATTCAGGATGTACATTTCATGCTATTTGGCACTTGTCACTGCATGAACCTTGATGCTCTCCCCCCCCTCAAAGCGTGCTGATGTTTCTACTGAGGTTCCAACCCAGTATTCACCGTGTCAAACTTCAAAGTTTTACCAACCAGTCCACCTGTGCCACGATAGCCACCTCAATTTGAACTTCTTGTCGACCGATTTGACCGAACATCTTGGGTCAGAGCCTCAGGGGGGAATCATCACTCACTAGGGAATGCAGGCACATCCAGATGACCAGTCCCAAAGAGAACGAAACACGTGTCCTGGATTCCACTGCTAGTCACCATCCACCAAATTACCTGAGGCTAAATCCTCAGGCATCGTTGAAGCATCCACACGACGGACCGACATGTCAACAGAAGCCGAGAAGTTCATTCCACTCAGTTAAAGAGAAAGTTCAAATCATGATTAAATAATGGGCGGCTAAAATCATTTGTCTGACAGTGCAACTGTCCTGATAAGCACCTATTAGCTGGATATGATTGCATCGCCCTTGAGTGATCATGTTACCAATGAGGCTACGACTAAGCACCAATCCTTTTGTAAATGCCTTTAAAAAATGGATAAGAAGAACTAAGATCATATACGTTATCTGTTGAAACCTTGACCATAAAAAGGCTGAAACCATTTTACATATTCAAAAATCATTGGTCGTCGTCATCAGTTCCAAGTTTGATCACGGATTGATTTCAATTAGAGAAGCATTGAAAACTCGGGTATATTGAATACCTGTTTCGTCCTAGTTTGAGACTCTTTAGAGGTACGCACAAATAACTAAATCAGAGATCGTACCTTGTACCTTCGCATCCTAAGGCAAGCTAGTTGATTATTCGGTCACTGGAACTGAATCCACTGCACCATCGATTCTAACCTCTTCAGGTTCACTGTATGCAACGCAAACAGGCAAGAAGATGGCCATACAATTGACCGGAAAAAAGACAAGAGATATGAACCTGGTGGATCATTTGTGTCTAGTGTCACACAAACTAGGAGATATACCGTTGAAAACATACAATTTTGAAGAAATACCAGTGAAAACGGGACTTCAAGTGAACATGCAGAATTCCGCCATGTCCTGTTCAGAATGCTTTTCTTGACACTCAGTGCAAGTTTCTGATTCATATGAAAGAACTGATTGACTAAATATCTGTGTTGGAAATTCAATTCGTGTTCTTTATGACCAGTTCACAAGATTTCCAAACTGGTTTTAAAGTGATGAAGGTGTACCTTGCCTTTCCAATTCTCACTGGTTTTGACATTTTCATCTGTTCCGAATGCATGTGACCGAAACCGTGCCTCCTAGATAGGTGACGCCAGTAAGTAGCCTTTGTCAAACCTCTCCTTTTGGGGTAATTATTGGTGCTGGTTGTTGTTGTTGGCTTTTGGTTGGTTGGTCATTTTCATCACCTTCGTATTCTCAGTGTTCACTTTGAATCCTGTCTTCACTGCCTGCTTCATCTCTTAGTTTGTTGGTTTTCGCCTGCAAGTCTTCAAGTTTGTGTGACATTCCTGTCTCCTCGCTCCCCGGGCACAGTATGAGACCACGGCTAAGAGTATGATCCGTGATAATAAACACTCAGTCTTATCTTACTCTTGTATTTATTTCGAACACCTTACCAAGGTTTCCATTGTGGCTAACCTAACACGTGGCATTGTCACATATCTGTTGAACATGGTTGATGAGGAGTTCAGGTGCTCCATATATACTTGGAGTGTTTTCCAAATTGCTTCTCAGTCAGCACTGTTTAAGGCTTTTCCAAAGTCAATGAAGTTGTTGAAAAAGGTGTGACTGTCATTCGATACTTTGTTCAATGGTGATGAGTAGGGTTGAGATTAGCCCACCATATGATTTACTTTTCCTGAATCCACCTCGTCACAGCTGAAAAAGTTCTGCGTCCAGTCCATCTTTTTATTCCCTCCAGGATGATGTGACATAGTCTTTTACTTGACATCAACAAGAGCACTATTCCACACCAGCTTTTGCAGAGGCAAGCATGAGTCGCCTTTCCTTCCTTTTAACCCTTTTGCAGTAACGGTGTGAGAACATCTGGCCCAGCCTCTGGCGCCGTTTCCAGTACTTTGGGGGGGGGCGGGGGGAATTCCGTCTGGTCCTGCTGCTTTCCCGGACTTCAGCAGCCTGAGTGCTAATCGAAACTAAGCATTATTAGATATTATTATTGCCAAATGGCTCACAAATATCCTCCCACCTATCAGAAACAACCTCTGCAAGCATAGTGTTTCTGATTCGTTTGAATTCGTCGACTCAATAAATGATGCTAATGTATCTGGGAAGAAAATAATATCCATGGATGTCACTTCGCTTTTCACCAACGTTCTCCTCACTGAAACTATCTGCTTTATATGCAAATTCATTGAGGATAATAACGTAGACGTATGTGTTCCGATCCACTACTTAAAGGAACTACTATTGAGGTGCACTCTAAGTGTTCAGTTCAAGTTCAACAATACGATTTATAGACAAAGAGATGGAGTGGCAATGGGGTCACCATTAGGTGCTTTACTTGCAGACTGCTTCTTGGCCAGTTTACAGAATAATATTTAACGGCCTACCATCGACAGTTTCCATCTGTACCGAAGATACATGGATGATACTTTCATCATATGTGACGACAATACCTACATTGAATTGATAACCAAAGAGTTCAACAGCTGCCATCATGCCATCAAGTTCACGTCGGAATCAGAGAATAACTCGGAATTCCATTTTTTGGATGTTTTTCTAAAGAGGAGATCGGATGGTTCTCTTCAAAGATCGATCTACAGGAAACCAACATGGAATGGTCAGTACACAAATTTCCATAGCTGGGTCCCTTTGAGAAGAAAGATAAATCTGATCCATTCCTTATCCCCAAGAATAAGGAGGATATGTTCAAGTGATACAATCGTTGGGGAACTGGAGTGACTCAGACAAGTCCTCATAGAGAATGGATATCCCCCAAGATTTATCGAGAAAAACATGAAGCCAAGGGAAAAACCTGAAAGAATACAGACGGTGCCGAAGAAACTACTGTTTATGAGTGTTGAATTTAAAGGTGATACCGCAGCTGAGATCCTGAAGAATCGCTTATGCAGATCACTGAGGAAAGCCTTCTTTATGGCTGAGCTACGTATCACCTTCTACAGCCGACAAATGATCAACGGGTGTGTGAAGGATAAACTGTCGCTTTGGGCCACCTCAATGTGTGTTTATAAATTCACTTGCTCGTGTGGAGCTAGTTATATTGGTCGCACAAAGCGCACGCTTTCCAAACGCATCTCTGAGCATTATCCGGCATGGTTAGCAAAGGCACAATGTAAGATAATTACTAGCTCAATTCTCGAGCATTTGGTGAACTCAGGCCACGTAGCTCCACTAGAATCGTCTTTCAAGATCATCTACAAAGTGAAGCCAAATGGTACAAAGGGCGTCAGGTTTCGACTTTTGTGTATGGCGGAGGCTCTAGCAATTCATCAATACAACCCTGAACTCTGTATACAGAAAAAGTTTGTCCAGTCTCTTATTCTACCTTGGTCTTAACCTCTTCACTAAACGTTCCCCGTTAAAAACATTTTTTGATTTTTTCTTTTCATTATAATTTCACTTTTAGTTAGCTTTTGCTTTAATAACTAATTCACTATTATCACTCTCATATGCTCCTTTTGTATATTTTCACACCCTCTTCACACTTGTTAAATTGACACTCAAATACCTTTATTCTCACTTAATAGCAATTTTAACCTTATCAAATTTCCATCTTTTTGCCGTTGAGTACCATGTAATTTTCAACTTTTAATTTTCTCTTCTAAAGCCACTTCTGAGTAATTATATCAATTATGTCACCCCCTATTACTCAATAATAGACCACTATATATTTTTCTAAGTATAAATACGATTGTTCAGCCTCTGAAGATGATTTCGTCGATAAAGAAAATTTTCTTCGCTGAATCTGTCTTTTATTTTCTTCATGACTCAATGGGTATTTTCGGTGATATTATTATCCTTTAAGGCAATCTGTAGTCTACATTATTCCTTCTTGAAGTCACTAAATTATCCGCTAAGTTACCTAAAGAAAACCACAGAACATGTCAATTATCCTTGATAAAATACGTTTTATTTTTACATAAAAAGGGTTAGCAATCAACTTATTGAATCTATCGATTCTTATCTAAAGAGCGGACAAAACTAAAAAACACCAGAAAATCAAATACACTTAACTTGAACAATCTCTGCCATTTCTATCTATCAGTCTAGCTAACTGATTCTATAAATCATCATACAGTCTCTCTCTCTATTCTTTTTTCTTGATGTGGTTAACACATTCCATATGACAAAAAGCAAGCCTGCATCTGATTGCGTTGCGTTGCGCTGCATTGCGTTTCAGTTTTTGCTAGCTACTTCGTTTCTTTTTCCCGTGTCAGCAAGTATACATGGAAGGCTGCTGAGTATAAGTACTGGGGGGAGGAGAAGAAGGATGAGGAGGTGAGGGAAGAAGAAAGAACGACATCCATGATATCGTTTCGCTTTTTCTACTTCTTCTTTTCAGCTTTCTGGAAGTTTTCCTCTAGTTTTACTGAGTTTTTGTTTGTTGTTGTTGTTGGTGGTGGTGGTGTTGGTGGTGTTTGATAAATATCTCTCACTAATTTATTCCGTTTTATCTTAGTCTGGTCTGTCACGCATAAATATGCGCTTGGAGTACACGAACTCACGAACACACACACACACAAATGAATAGGCATCTGTGAAAGGATAAAGTCACACTTGCCTTCTGCTTGTCTAAGCTGTATAAATAATGGTGAAAACAAGTCATTCATAGAAAAAATAAATAGGGGAAGATAGAAGAGACAGAAACATAGTTATGGAGACGTAATGCAAATATACACACATATTAATATATATTTCGATATTTATAGGAGTGATAGCTGAATTGGCAAGAAGAATGATCTTAAGGCTTCAAGTTTGAGCTTTGCTTTGACGTTTTATTTGCGTTATTGTTGATGATTTTACTGGTTGGGATTGTTAGCCTCATATGCTCAACCTTCCTTCCTTAATGGGTGTAATAATAATAGTAATAATAATAAGTTGCTTTATTCCATAAACAGTACTTGTGATACAGAATGGAATTCTTAGCATTTTTTACTACAGTATTGCATCCAGTTAGTACATTATCAATAAATAGAATTCTACATAGATTAAGGAAATCTCAGTTCATTATGACAACAACATATTGGCATGTCGGTAGCAAAGGTAAAGCTAAACAGTGTTTGAAGGTGTTAGAAAAGTAGGAGCTATCATATTTACTGGCGTAAGCGAGAGAAAGTGACAAAGCAGCACATAACGGAAAAAAAGAGAAAAAGGAGAGAGAGAAAAGGATAATAAAGAAAGAAGACGTTGTACAGATAAATGATATGAGTTGGAAAGACGAGTATAAGACGACTATTTAATGAATTATAGGTGTCAAGCCTAATGCTTTCTTTATCGCACAGAACACGAGCTAAGTAGGGTATGGTTGAGTTTTTGTACTTGCTAGTGCGAGCATACAGTTTTCTATATAGGCTTCTGGTTTTGCCTGATGAGATGCAAGAGGCGATTTGTGAGTGAAGAGGGTGGTGTGAGTTAGATAAAATGGATTCAGCCCATTTCTCACATGAGTCCATGTGCCTGTCAACCAGAATATTAACAAGCTGGTTAAGTGGCACGTTGCTTACCCTGCTGACAACCTTTAACATCCTGCGTAATATGTTATAGTCTTTCTTCAGTAGCCCGAGAGACACTAAGGGGGGACAATAGAGAATAATACGCAGAATGCGATAGTTAACGAATTGTAGGAGTAAGGGTTGGGTTATACCAGAATGTTGTAACTTCTTGATGTAGAAGGTAAGACGGAATATTTTCTTAGAAATCGCTAAGATGTGAGACGACCAGGAGAGATCAGCAGATAGAATGACGCCTAGGTATTTAATTTCCGACTTGGTTTCTATTTCAGAGCCATCTATGTTCCCCACCTCGTGAGAGCTAACCAGTTAGTTTAGGTCAGATTTATGCCTCAAGGTGAAATTGACTGTTTGGCATTTGGAGGGGTTTAAGGTAAGACCTTTTTTCCTTGGACCACTGGCTGATTTCTGATAGAAAGCCATTTAGTTTAGAGCAGTCACTTTGACATTTGATAGGCAAAGATACAGTCAGGTCGTCAGCATATTTGACAAAATTAATGTCATTTGAAGATGGTAAGTCATGTAGAAAGAAAGAAAGGAGAAGTGGGGAGAGTACAGCACCTTGGGGGACACCAGCTTCAGTGAGCGCAGCAGAGGAGGATTTACCTTTGTATACGGTGTACTGCATTCTGTTAGAGAAGTAGGAATGCAGCCAGTTAGTGACGCAGGACTCAATTTTTGCCATGGAGAGCTTATTTAGCAAGAGACATTTAGGTACAGAGTCAAAAGCAGAAGTGAAGTCGAGAAACGTGCAGCGGACGTATTTGGCACCTTTATCTAATGATGAGACGATACTGTTGTGTAAGACGGCTGCAGGGTCTAAAATGCTCCTACCCTTTCTATAGGCAAATTGTTTGGGGCCTTCAAAGTTTTTAAGGGAGGGTTCAAGTTTAAGAAGTACTAGTTTTTCCATAAGCTTTAGAAACGTGGAAGTGATGGCAATGAGTCTGAAATTTACTCTTTTGCTATTCCCAGGTTTAGGGACAGGGACTATTTTAATGTCTTTCCATGCATCTGGTAGGACATTTTTTGGAGAAAGAGGTATTTAGGATGTTGTACTTTTGGTTAGCCAAGTTTTAGGCTTGCATTGGCCAAGAATCGAACCTTGGGTGGCTTGTGTCGTTGGTACCCATGACGCCAATGGGTATCAAACCTTGGACGTTGAACTTACGAGGATCCTGTGGATGGCATTGGTAAGAGATATCTCTTACCGTTGAATGTGGTTTCAGCTCTAAGTAGGTCACCTTGAATTTCTGTAGCCACATAGGCGATAATATAGACCCCCCATTGTTGCCTGAAGTTTCGCACAACATAGTTGTTTGTGCACACTCCTTACGTGTTTTCTTTTTCTTACTGCATTCAAAAATTATACTCTCAGGTGGTGTCAATAGGTGGTTGAAGCCAATCGGCAGAAAGTATTGGAACTAGATTTCCTGCTTGCTGCCACTCACCAATTAGCAAGGCGTATCTGCAACCACATTGAATGAATTTATATTCCTTCTGAGATTCGAACCCGTGTGCTGCAGTCAGAGACGCTTCCACTGAACTATGTGAGCTTGCGACTGGAAACTTCAATTGGACACCAAAAAAATAATGACTGCAGCGCTAAGGTACATGGGTTTGAATCCTAGAAGGGACATGATTTTATTCAAGAATGCAGATATGACTTGCTGACCAGTCCCGACAATCCCGAAACCTAGATCCAAGCAATGCTTCCTGCCGATTGCGGCCAACCTTCTGACAACCATAATTCAGAGTCCACTGTGATGGCTAGCCACCTAGCATACTAACCATGCTGACAGCTTGACTGATAGAATTCAGTCTGCACCAAACAAAGGAATAGAAACATGGCACAGACTAATTCTTTAGAAGTTTCGCAGAGCTATAATTTGTGGTAGAAACGTGGTCATCAGTAAATATTACTCACTGTATAACACTGTGTGATTTTATCAAAACAAAATTTTCCATACATAATTGAGTTATACACTACCACAGTGACCGAGTTTTATCCTTATATCATTAGTATCACGAGGTTGACTATGAACTCACTTCATTTGAAGAACTACGGAATATTAGGGAGTACTGGGTGCATGTCTCATCGTTATTCGAAACTCTCCAGCAGTACGTATACATGATTTCAGGACCTTTTTGGATCCAAGGCGAGCTTACTAATCATTCAGGCAGTGGGATGGAACCCAGTTAATTTTATATACTTATTTCTGGCATTCGTGATGTATAACACCACAGTCAATCATTGCCATTGGTGAGCATTTGTCCTCACACTCGGTGGTCATGATTTCCACTTCAAATCAGTCGAATCCATGCGTAGCAACAGCTTAAAATTTAGTATTCGTCTATCAGCTGTTTTGACCACTTCTTAAGATATTAGAGGGTCTCTGCGTCTTCTTCTCTTGAATTCACGATCTACTGGTTTTGTTTATATTGCTTTATTGAAAAGGGATGTTATAATGATCAGTTATAGTTATGTTTGTTAGTGCATTAGGTTCGCAATCTACTTGGTTGTATAACCGGTTATATCACTTGTCTATGCGTGACATTTTACCGTTATCCCATCACGTAGTGGATTCACCAATATCTCATCTCACTTTAAGCTCAAATTGATTAAACGTATCCTAGAAAATGAAAATGTGCCTCAAGCGTAACAGGTGTGATCAGTATTTAACTTATCTAGGTCAGTAAGTTAAGATCCGAGGACTTAAGAAGTTCTTTGAAGGTGAAAACGTCTACCTATGCTTGACAATAAGGTATTTGTGATAACTTTGAATTAAATAAGGGAATTCATTGAATGTTTAATGCCTGACTGGCATTAAGTTGGATACTCTACGTTTCTTTGATAGATTCCTTGTAATAGTTGTTTGATTCAGCACATTGTGAGTGAAACTCATACCCTCTTAAATGAAAAATGCCTAGGACAATAGCGACGCGAATGACCTTGGGAAACCAATCAAATCTTTTCTTTTCCGAGGTGAATTGTATTCACTGGCTGACCTTTGATTCCACTATTGTTTTATCTCAGTGAATGTTACGTTTAGTGCCAACCTAGGATAAAAGTTTGAGGTTATGTAGGATTTAGTTCAAAGGATATAATTACGGTTGGTACTAGGTTATGATTTAGGACCAGAGTAAGTGTCGCCATTAGATTGAATGTGCATTTATTAAAACCTACAGTTCACAGCATTTCAAAGCTGATTACCCTGTTTCAGCCAGGTTGTATTCATTGAAACTTTCTAAACATTATTTGTTATTCCCATGGGTTCCAAGTTGATCATAGGGCTTCAGCAACACATCTCCACTTTCTTCTATTTTCTGCTGTCCTCTTAAGCTGGCTCCCTCATCTCTTCCTCCCCAACACATCATCCCCCTTATGTTACCCTCAAGCCAACGACCCACTCGACGCTTCCCAATGGGATTCCATTCGAGCTATGGCATGCACTGCGCGCGATGTTATTCGACGGCATCCTAGCTTTGTGCCCGATCATTCAGTCTCCATTTTCCCCTACATATTTGTTGCGCGATCGGTTCTCGTCTGCTGGTTTGTTCCCAGCCAGCGTTTCTTGATGCTAATTGTTTCCAGCCAGCCGGCCATTTAATCTTCAGCATGCATCCAACGAAATCAGCTGTTGATGAAAGTCTGTACCTTGTTTGAAGCCATTTTTGCGGCACACAGAGCAAGTTTCTGACTCGTATAGAAGAACTGGCTGACTAACTTCGCAAGTGTGTTGAACAGAATCTGCATCTTGTACCTTACGCTGGCTGAGTGCAGAAGATTTCCTAACTGCTTTCAGGTTGATGCAGGTGTATATTGTTTTCCTGATTCTGACTGGTTTTAACATCTTCATCCTTTCCTCTGCCTGTAGTTGAAATGATGCTTTATAGATAAGTGGAGGAAGTAACCTCTATTAAGTTTGTCGTCTTTTTAAACATGGCTTTCAAATTTATAATCTCAATTAATAATGCAGCTATTCTTCGAGTGTTTTTGTTAAGTTTGGATCACTGTTCTTTATAGTTGGTTGCGTGAACCGAATAAGTGAAATAAACTCGCGAATGATACATACTTTCGCATCATTTTGACGTGGTTAGATTCTCTGATCCAGACGGTTTAATAGTGAGACCTTCATTGTCTTCCAAGACACCATTTTCAGTGCAGGTTGAAATATGAAGTGGACTTTTGTTATTTTTTCCCCGTAAACGTTATAATAATTACTCGTGACAACCAATATTGTGATTGCTTGAAAATTCGCATTATTTTTAGGTGGTTGGAGGTGATTTGCAGGAAGATTTGCCTGACCTAGGTTTCTTCATAGTTGGCACTCACTAGTCAGCAAGGCGTATCTGCAACATTGAGGGAATTCATGTCCCTCCTGAGATCCGAACCCACGTTACCCATTGCTAACTACAGTGAGAGACGTCATCACTGTGTGTCTGTAGCACAGCAGTTAGTACTCCCTTCGACCAAGCATATGGTCCGAGTTTCGGTCTCCGGCCGACGCACACTTGAAATCAATGTTTGGCCTGCTAGATTTGGGCTACCGATATCACATGCTGAAAATTCCATGCTTGTAGCAAAATACTGTGTGGAAAGAAGCTCTAATAAAATACAAATATATAATTTGAGGTTGCGATTGACCTCCTATAGGGCTGTAGTTCCAATGCCTTATTCTGATTGGCTCCAACCATCTAGCATCAACAATTCAAAGTGCATCGTGATGGTAGTATTCACTTCGCACCAAACAAAAGACTGGACACATCACACCAGTTACTAGTGTTCAATGAGATTCGCATTAGTATTGGTTAATTTCATAGACTTAGAAATTGAAGCCAACTTTGAAGAAACTGTTTCGAAAGACAATGAGAACTTCGTATATAAGACGTGCAGCTCAGAGAACAAAATCGTAAAAGAATCATTCACCTGAGATATAAATCTTCTTTATTAGTTTTGAGTCATATTATTTAATCAGTATTGCTCAAGTGCCTGTCTTTATCATAGTATCAACATTTATGCAGTTGTATCAATAAAACATTTCTTGAATTGGAGATTTCTAGTGAGACTTGTCCATGAGGTAATCCATTGTCGCATCACTAAGTAGAATATTCAGTTTAGGGAAGTGATTCTCAGGAGCCACACATCTGTGATTATTGTTCTGAAAAGCTAATATACTGAGAGATAGGTTGTCAGTTAAAGTGAGGTCATCCAAGTTATCTCCTAAGGTCTTAAAGTCGCACTGCTTTAAACGAGCCAGTTTATTGAAATGTTGTTACAAGACTTTATAAAGAATGAAAAAAGTCCCAGCAGGCTCCTGAATTCACCAGGTAGGCTTTAAAATTCTTTCATAATACTAAACTGTGGATAAAAGTCTCAAATATGTGTCAGTGGACAGTACGTTCGATCGCTGATTTCTCCATGGCTGTGATCCTTCTTTCAATGCCACAATATAATTTTCATGAAGGGACTTCTTATTGTTTTCACTTATTTCTGTTCTCCTTGCGTTTATCTTCACACAAAATCTCCCCACGTCTCTTAAGGAATCTAGTCAATAATATCTTTGGTACAGGTGTCGTTTTCTTTCTTGGAGCCTAATAGTTGAATTGCAGACGTTTCAATATCTTTCTATTCAACTTCTTCTACATCAAATGAAATATAAAGTAAGCTTTTAGAATTCTTCATAAGTGTATTAATGGCGTCTCCTCTGATCATTATGGGGGTGACTGGTTGACTCCGATGATTTCTCTACCCTTTTGTTTGCTATCCAACTCATAGGACACAACTACAATAGCATCAGAATTGAGTAATCTGCTTTACCTGCACGCTTCTGCTGCTCACCTCCCCCAGTGTCATAGCCAACTTTCATATATGAAGTTAGATTAGTCATTCTCAAGTTAAATAATTCGAGGTAAAGTTTCCTCACGACCTCCACTGAAAACAAAGTATGTTCCGACCATAGTATCAATCAAGAAATCAAGCTGAGAAGAAATATGAGCACTACTCAGCTCAACCATTTGTACTTCTTAGTCACTATCAAAGTGATTTAGACACTAGATAGTAGTTTTATGGTTTCTGTATTAAGTGGATAATTGGGAGCTCACGTGGTAATGGGAAGGTCTTAAGTTCGATTCCCGTTGAGTCATGGGTGCTTTCTGGTGAAGAGTTCAAAACTGTGATGAAACAGCTACCCAGTACTCCCTTACTGGTTTTCAATGATTCTCCAACTGATGTCAGTTCATGGTGAAATCTTGAAACCAATACTAATAACAACAATTGGGTTTTATATACGTATCTCCGAAAAACACAACATACATCCATGGCTCAAGAAGCTTGGGTTATGTTGAGTGAAAGCAGTTGTCCAACTTGCCAAAGGGTTCTGACACTGTATGCTTCAACGGGGGATTAGCAGTTTGGTTTTACGAGATTATTAGCAGCGTTTCTCCAGCACCTGTCTCTGTTAATGGTGGCAGATTTAAAAGAAGATGAGAGACCCACCCATAGAATAAGACAATGAAAGTGATGGAGATGGACGTAGGTGATCATAAGGAAGATTCTTTAAGCCTAAAGAAGTGTGTGTGAGCTGTTATTATCTTACGGTTCCACACAACCTAGGAACTGGTTTCTACTTAGAGTGCCTGGAATTGAAAACCCTGTGGTATTGCTTGACGGCAGTTCCCAAGGAACAACTGCTTAGTGCCGGTCATGCATGACCTGTTGGAGTTGTTTTTGGAGTTGCGTTCGTAATAAGGTCTTATCATCGTCTAGGGACCTCCACAAGGTAAGTCGGGATTTACAACTTTTGGGACAGGCCATTTTCTAACAATCCCTCGTCTCCCCTGAGAGCGGACAGCCAGAGTAGATGACTTGCTGATCATCTGAGGGAAACACTTTACTGCTGTTACACCTATGGTGGCCAGTAGTATATCTTCGTCCATAGACACCTGACTTAGTGTGTACCACTTACACTATGATAGTAACTACTTGTAGCCTGACAGTTATCCAGAAGATCTTTCTGGCATAGTATCACCCTCCACTGTTGCTTGTTAGGTCATTACGGTGTGCAAGCAAGACCACCACATCACGGTAACATCTATCAGTTGAGCTGTTTTAGGTAGTCCTGTCCACCAAGTGAAATAATCCAGAAAAGAATTTCAGAAATCACAAAGAACGTCTAATATCATCAGAAGCACATCATGTCTGAGTAGGAATTATGGACTAAAACAGAATCTGACCTGGTTATGACACCCTCCTCCCCATGAAATGACAAACCAACACAAATGTGATAAGCAATTTCATTATGTAAACACATGCTGCTTTTATAATCTTACACACTTATCAAATCCAGAAATCTACACCTTTACCAGTTGACCAACTCGACCACGCGAAAATTACCCCATGCAGAGGAACAATGATTAAGTTGTTATATATGAGCTGAGTGGATTTTTGAAATCTTGTTTTAATATTATTGCTTTGATAAAGCTATTAGCATCAAATAGAGGAACGTCAGTAAATACAATATCGATTTGTTTTTCATTCATTGGGAAATACAAAAACCTTGATTATAATGAATATCATATACCCAATGCCCAAATTTTTTTCAAACTGTTAAAAGTGAACTTGGTTTGGACATATATAACTTAAAGTGTCCTAGTTTGAAAACCCCTACGGTGAAAACCCACTAATGACTGAACCCCGAACCTACCAGTAGGAAAACGAACTCGTAGACCAATCAGCAAATGAAAATCAATTCAATGACCCATGGATTCTAACTTCTACCTATTCGTGCTGTTTATTTTTTTTCCCTTCGCGTTCCCCAGTGGAACATAGGGCTTCATGCTTGTGGCTTGAAGTTTCTGTAGCAGTGTTTGTCTTACAGGATGGGGTTGCTAGCCTGATGCTCAACCTTTCCTCTTCACCAGCATTATTTCTGGCTTAGAGAGGTAAAGGAGTGCGCCGACCGGGGATCGAACCTCGGACCATGTGCATGGTCGGCGAGCGTCCTAACCGCTATGCCACCGACGCATATTCGTGCTGTATGCACCACGAACAACAGCCAAATTTTCTTCAGTGTGTGTTTATCCTCAAACCCTTTGTGGGTGGACCCCACTGATCATGATCTCTCAGTAGAACTCCTGGAAGGAATTGTCGAAGAGCCTCAAACGTGAGCGAAACAGGTGTCCAGTACTCCCTACTAGTTTTTACTGGTTCTCTAACTGAATTAGGTCAATCCGTCATCTTCATCATCATCATCTAACCGGATACAAATAAAATCCCTACAGACAAAACTCTTGAAAATACTTACTTCTTTGTCCAATAGACCATTACACACACTTTGAATGCATTCAATTTAAACACAATGCTTCATTTTCAAGTATTATCAATTTTGGCAAGATTTATTCTCCCCGCCAAAACTCTCAGAAAAACAAAAAACAATAAAAAACAAACTTAAGGATGTATGCTTTGTTTTTCATGATTATTTATTTATTTATTTATTCAGCAGAATTGCTTCCTTTATTCTTCTTCACACCCTAAGGAGAAGAAGGAAAGATAGACATGGAGAGCGAGAGAAAGAGAGCAAGCGAGACAAAAGGGCAGAAGAACAGACTAGCTATTCATTCATTTGTCTGCAGGTCAAGTGAAGCAAAATTGTGAGCATTTATTCTACAGCCAAAATGATGATGATAATGATGATGATGATGAGCAAAACTGTTTTGAATTCAAGGTCATTATCACCATTATTTATGTTCAATGTCGTATATGCATTAAAACAAAACGTAAACAATGAAATTTATGACAATTTGTGATAATAATAATAATGTTGATGGCCTATAATTTTCACTTAAATAAGCATAAAAAATGGGTTTTTTTTAAGATGCCCTCTTCTATTTTGATTAGTATTTATAGCTATTATTATTATGAATTAAACGGTGAAGTTTTTAGTCAGTAAGGTTAACGAGTTCTTATGTGAATAAAGGAAAACAATTAGCTAGACAGATTAGTAATAGTATAATTATTGATTTTCTATTTCATTTCAAGTAAAGGTTTTTTGTAGGGGTTTAGTCTGATTGGTTGGAGGATTTCATCGTGAGCTGACATCAGTTAGAGAACTATTCGAAAACCAGCTGGGAGTACTGGACAGCCAGCTGTTTCGTCAGCCTAGTTTGGAACTCTTCATCAGTACGCACCCACACGGTGGGGTTCGAACTCAGGACGTTTTGGGAAGCCGTGACCAGCAGGTTACAGCAGGTTGAAGGTGAGGCAGTAACTCATCGAGGAAGAAGATATTGAGAAGTGGTCGCGTTACGTAATGAAATGGCCATTGGATCGGTTGGGTGCCAGTGGCTTAATGGTTGACGGGCTCACACGTCTTATAACTAAATGGTGTTGGGTTCGAAGCCTGGAGGGTGCGCAGTATTTCATTTCAATTTTTAAATTCCACCATGAACAAAACATCTCAGTTATAGACAGCATTGAAAATCAGCCATGGAACACTTGACAACCGGCTATTTCCTCTCAGTGTAGGATTGTTCAGCAGTGTTTACATACATTCCCAACCAGGGACTGGATCCGTGAACTCAAGGCAATATGATTAAGCCAGTTGAGACTAAAAGAAGATAAAAGCCTAAAAGACAGAACACAGTTATCCGTAGAGGAGATAATAATAATAATAAAATAACAACATATTTCACATTCGAAGGGAAAATATACCAACAAAATGAAGAAGTGGATATGGAATCGCCTATCTCACCAATAATAGCTGACATATTCATGGATTTTTGGGAAGAGAATGCCCTTAAACCATTCAGGTCATCACTAAAATGTTGGTGGAGATATGTAGACGACACACTAGTAATAGTGAAAAAAAACGACGTTGAGAAACTCTTCTCATACATAAATAGGCATGTCGACTCGATAAAATTCACTATGGAAATAGAGAATGAAACTGGGGAACTGCCTATGTTAGACTGCAAAATAGAAAGAGTAACGGATGATAGCATAAAAACGATGCTATATAGAAAAACTATACACTCTGGAAGATTCCTTGATTATCACTCAGCTCATCCACTCACGGTGAAACGAGGATTAATACAAGGTCTTGCAGATAGAATACGTAGACTTACAACAACGCCAGAGGACCAGTGTAAAGAAATAAATGTCCTATTCACAGTGCTACTCGACAACAACTACCCAAAAGAATTTGTCAAAGATAATATGAAAAAGAGAAAAGAGAGGGTAAAACCGGAGAATGACAAGATGGAAGAATGCAAAAAAACAGTCACAATACCATATAAAAATGGTACATCAGAGACAATTCGAAAAAGCTTCAAAAATACTGGGATTCGCACAACGTTTAAACCGACGAATCTAATTAAAAATAAAATAAATCAACTGAAAGATCCCATAAAAATGATGGATAAAAACAACTTGATTTACAAAATATATTGTGCTGTGTCCGACTAAATATGTGGGGCAAAAGCTCAGATCACTCAAAATAAAAGTGTGTAAGAGTTGGACTTAGGGTTTTGCCTCTAACTGACAATAACACTCTTACAAATATCCTTCACCGTTTATAACCTTAATTAGTACTCTGCCTACGTGCAAGTACTAAGGAAACGGAATTGAAGTTAGAAGACTCAAAATGCCAAGTTTAACCGGACCGGAAGTATATTTACACAACGAGATATGCAATTTGATAAGGAATAAAAAAATACACACTTATCTGGATGTGAGACGGCTGTCGGCTCAAAGAGTGTACTAGGTGAAAGTACAGCGAGGGAGCGAGACAGTAACCGTACAGGAGGAACCGGAGTACAAAACGGAAGTGGAAGTGAAGTTCAACATGTCAGGTTTCATTCATTCAAACAAAAGTTCCAAGGTACAATGTACACTACAGGTTATCCCCCCCTTAGAAGGTTGGTGGGATAACAGCAAGCTTCGATATATAAAAGTAACAAGGTGGCGTACAATCACGGTGAATGAACAAGGAAATGTGAAGATAGTAATAAAATAGCTGTTTTTCTTTTTTTTTTTTAAGAAAAAAAATATATATTGAGAAAGGAAGGAATGAAGGAAAAAAAAATTAAGGCAAGTTATGAGCACTATGTACATGATCGCTGGAGTAAGATGGAATATAAGAAGGAATAACGCTGGTGCCTTGGTGCGATTTTTTTTTTTTTAATTTTTTTTTTTTGAACATCGTTTATTTATACGTATCTTTTTTATTTTTTTGTTTTTATTTTATTTATTTATTTAGTTTTTTTTTTTTTTGACGACTCACTAATACGAGCTGGGTTATGTGGAGGTGTGATGGTTTACCTCCATTACCCACGTTGTTATAACTGGAAGGTGACTCATTAAGTCTAAGTTTCCTCTTAGACTAATGCTCCATCCTTCCTCAACAACTAAAACTAGTAGTAACACCAAAGGCAATCAATATACCAGCGTATTAGGAGGAATAAAGTAAAAGCAACAGAAAAGAATAGAAGAAGAGGTTAAGATTTAAAAATCAGCATAGGGTGTTAACAAAAAAAAATTAAGCGGAATAAATGCGAAGGAACTAGTGTAACATGGAAACGGTACGCCAAATTGAAATAAAACAAGGGAAATTGCTAACACTGTGGAAACTTATGCAAGGTACAGAGAAGAGTGTGTACAACCAATAGCTATGAATAAGTATAATCACCATTTGTTAAAAAAAAATGTAGCGAGCTGCATAATTAAAGTGATGCAAAGTAATTACAAGTATGGGTCACAAAATAAATAAGATTCGTCATGACATAACTCGAGTGAAAATAGTAAGATCTGTGAAAATAGATTGAGCGGATTAAACTGTACAGCATAGAAGTGACGTATTTACATACCAAAAATATTTCACGGTCCGTTTAACTATACAGTGAAAGTTTTTGTTTTTACATTTTATTATTTTTTTTATTTATTTTATTATTATTTTTTTTTTTTAACCGGGTCCATATTTTTGGTCGTTTGGTTTGTAATTCCACGAGTATTGGTAGTCACCATACGACGATAGAGTTGATTGATGTAGTTAGCTGTTCGAGTGTAAGGCCGAAAATAAAATGCTAGAGCACTCTGTAAAGAGAAAGAAATCTAACAAGGTTAGTAACTGTAAAAGCGGCTACTGCCCACAAACTAAATCAAAAGGGTAAATACCATGGAAAATGAATGTAAACTGCGACAAAGAAAGAAAAAAAAATGAGAGTATGAAATACTCTTATACGTAAAAGTGTTTAGTTAACGAATTCGCAGTATCGCTTAGGCCAGTGCACACGCCGACCGGCGCGTGTAACTGTTGCCTTACTTGTCTCATCCGAGGAACTGCTAGGTTTAGCAGGTTTGTTGACCATCGGACTTGGCTGGGGTGTGAGTGCGGGCGTAGTTGCCGGTTGCGTAGGCGTCAGAGGTACCGAGTCTTCAATGTAAGCCGCTTTAAGTCGGTCTACACTTACGGTGTCTTGCCGGCCAAATCGATCAATAACAAAAAATTTTTCTTTTCTACTGACGACCTTGAATGGTCCATCGTAAGGAGGTTGTAGGGGTCTACGGACGGTGTCACAACGCACAAAAACGTGGGTACAGCCATCGAGTCTAGCGTCTACTTGCACTCTCCTGTTTTGTGTGCGAGTGGGAGTTGGTTGCAGGCGTTGCATTAGGCGCTTGAGGTTCTGAGCATAACCCTGTACATCCGTAGCACCTGGTTCACCACTTTCAGGTGAGATAATTTCACCCGGTAGACGGAGGGTGGTACCAAACACCAACTCTGCGGAAGTGCACTGTAAGTCTGCTTTGAGTGTGGAACGGATACTAAGTAGCACTAGGGGAAGAGACTCAGTCCACTTAGTATTCTCTGTAGCCATTAACGAAGCTTTCAGCTGACGGTGAAAACGCTCCACAAGTCCATTTGCTGCTGGATGGTACGCGGTTGTTCGGATGCGTTTGCACCCCAGTAGCTCTAAGAGCTTCTTGAAGTGGGTTGATTCAAACTGCTGTCCACGGTCTGTAGTCACCGTAGATGGATATCCGAATTGAGATACCCAGCGTTCCATGAACACTCGGCAAATGGTTTCCGCAGTCGTATCGGGGATGGGAATAGCTTCTGGCCAACGAGTGAACCTGTCGACACATGTCAACAAGTAACAGTGACCATTTGATGGTGGTAGAGGACCCACTATATCTAGATGAACGTGGCTAAAGCGAGCGTCGGGTGTGGAGAAGGAACCCACTGGAGTGATGTTGTGCTTGTGGACTTTGGCCCGTTGACACGGCACACAGGCACGTGCCCAGATACGCACGTCTCGATTGATACCAGGCCAGACAAATCTAGCTGACACTAGTTTGTCCGTTGCCCGGATACCTGGGTGGGAAAGGTTGTGTAGGCTATCAAAAACTGTACGGCGCAATGAAGGTGGAACGATGGGTCTCGGGGTACCGGTGGACAGATCACAGAGGATGGTACCCTCGCTATTAACGAGCGGGATACGCTTGATATGTAAGGAGGTATTTGACGACAGCTTATCAAGGTCTAACTCTGTAAGCTGACGTTGCGCCATTAGTTTCAAGTCAATGGTTGGAGGCGCCGATATGGTACATATCCGAGACAAGGCGTCTGCCACAGCATTGTCAACCCCCGAAATATGTCTAATATCCGAGGTGAATTGAGAGATATAATCCAAGTGACGCAGTTCGCGTGGGGAATACCTATCCGTAGTAGTGTGGAGGGCATACGTCAGTGGCTTGTGATCGGTAAATACTGTGAATTTCCGACCTTCAACAAAGTGGCGAAAATGTTTGATAGCCGCGTATATGGCGAGGAGTTCTCTGCCAAAGGTGCTATACCTCGCTTCGGCGGCGGACAACTTCCGGGAGAAAAAGGCGACTGGTATCCATGAAGTATGTACCAGTTGCTGTAGAACAGCTCCAATGGCTGTGTTAGATGCGTCGACTGAGATGCTAAGTGGAAGATGGACGTCAAGGTGGACTAGCATGGTGGCGTCTGCAATTGCCGACTTTATATTCTGGAAGGCTTCTCGAGCCTCTGATGTCATGCTAAATGTTTTGTTCCTGCCCTTTAGTAGGTCTGTGAGTGGCAGTAAGATATGTGCACATTGGGGAACGAACCGTCGATAATAGCTCACCATGCCGAGAAATGTGCGTAAAGACTTCATTGACGCAGGTTCCGGGAAGTCGCGTATTGCCTGTACCTTCTCAGGTAGCGGGCGAATTCCCTGCTCATTAATGACATGTCCAAGGAAGGTCAATGAATTGACGCCAATCTGACATTTGGACATGTTTAGCGTCAAACCATGGGCTGTTAGCCGCTCGAAAACCGTCTGTAGATGAGTACGGTGGCTAGCTTCGTCTGGGCTAGCCACGAGAATATCGTCGAGGTAAGCATGTGCGCAATCTAATCCTCGCAAAACATCGTGAATAAACCGCTGGAATGTTTGTGCGGCATTGCGGAGTCCAAACGGCATTCGAAGAAATTCGAAAAGACCAAACGGGGTGATCACTGCCGTCTTAGGAATATCATCTGGGTGAACTGGAATCTGGTGATAGGCCCTGGTTAAGTCAAGTTTACTGAATACCGTGGCACCCTTGAGAGACGACGTAAGGTCATGAATATGTGGTACGGGGTAACGATCAGGTACGGTCTGTGCGTTAAGCCTGCGGTAGTCACCACAAGGCCTCCAATCTATCCCGTTAGGCTTTGGTACCACGTGTAAAGGGGAAGACCACGGGCTGCTGGAAGGACGGATTATCCCCATCTCTAACATATGTTCGAATTCAGCCTTCACGGCTTGTAGTTTTTCTGGGGACAATCGTCGTGGCTTAGCGAAAACCGGTGGACCAGTAGTCACGATATGATGAGTGACAGTAGACGTCACACAAGGAAGTTTAGAAACCGGTTTGAACAGATTGGCAAAGGACTGAAGAACTTCAGCGTAAGGGCCGTTAGGGGCAGGGGTTGAGTATACTGGGCTTAATGCAGGTGTGAGTGTCACAACACCGGAGATCGAAAGGCTTGTAGCTGAATCGATCAGTTTGTGTTTGCCAGTATCAACCAGTAGCTGATAGTGTTGCATGAGATCCATGCCAATAATACCAGTAGTTACATCTGCTACAAGGAAAACCCATCGAAATGACCTACGTAGGCCTATGTTAAGGTCCAGGAACTTTTTGCCATACGTTGCGATTGGCGAACCATTTGCGGCGCGAAGCTGTAAGGAAAGTGGCCGCTTGCGCTCTTCAGATGTTGGTGGGATCACGCTAACTTCCGCCCCAGTGTCAACTAGGAAGCGTGTCCCAGTGGTACGGTCGGTAACATAGAAGAGGCGACATGGAAGTGGTTCGCCAGCGACGTTAGTCGCCAATACGTGCTGGCTTACAGGTTTCCCGATTGCTGGCCATCAAAGGTGCACGGGCGAGTGCACTTTTGGGCCTTATCACCATAACGCCGGTGATACCAGCACACTCCAGGTTGGGAATTTTTAGGCCTACGACATCTGCTGCCAGCTCGTGACGAAGATCTGCCCCGAATCGAACTGGTACGGCTATGTGAACGACCTCTAGATCTCCTATCGAGTTTTAACTTATCTATCTCTTCGTACAGCTTATTGAGGTGAGCCACCACATCAACGTTGGATGACTCCACGGCAGAGGAGGTCCTAGTCTGCATGGAACTAGGGGTAACGGCAGCCGAGATACTCATGTTTGATGTAGTAGTCTCTACTACTCTATCGGCTGCCTCAGCTAGCTCAGATAAGGGGGAATGGTTGATTGGGGCTAAAATGGTCTGAATCGTTTGTGGTAATCGTTGTAACCACAGCTGTTTCAAGAAGGCATCGTCAATTTTGAAGTCGGCCACCAACTGCCTCATTTGACGTAACAGTTGGGTGGGCTTTCTATCACCTAGGTGGACGTCTCGGAATAGCTCCTGCACTTTCTGTTGTTCGGTAAGTGCCACGCGCTTAATAAGCGCCTGCTTGAGACGCTCGTACAAGCCGGGGGATCGGTCCGCAAGGACATCAGATACATCCTCCATGACGTGCTCAGGAAGACTTACTATAACTAGGTTAACCTTAGTCTCCTGTGAGTGTATATTACGAAGTGCGAACATAGCCTCGATGTGTTCGAACCATCGGGCAGGATGCTGAGTCCAGAAGGTGGGGAGTTGCAAGGTAATAGCCATTTCTGAGGCGGGACTGACGTCAGTCATTTTGCACACGGGACGATATATTAATAAAATGACAACAAATATGATAACAACAAAAAAATACGAGTAAAAACAAGACAAATAAAAATTTACAACTCTGTATGACAAACAAATTACCAATATGAAAACGGACTATTTACACGCTAGGCTAAAAAGTAGGCAACGGTGAAAATTCGGGCTCACCACTTGTAAGAGTTGGACTTAGGGTTTTGCCTCTAACTGACAATAACACTCTTACAAATATCCTTCACCGTTTATAACCTTAATTAGTACTCTGCCTACGTGCAAGTACTAAGGAAACGGAATTGAAGTTAGAAGACTCAAAATGCCAAGTTTAACCGGACCGGAAGTATATTTACACAACGAGATATGCAATTTGATAAGGAATAAAAAATACACACTTATCTGGATGTGAGACGGCTGTCGGCTCAAAGAGTGTACTAGGTGAAAGTACAGCGAGGGAGCGAGACAGTAACCGTACAGGAGGAACCGGAGTACAAAACGGAAGTGGAAGTGAAGTTCAACATGTCAGGTTGCATTCATTCAAACAAAAGTTCCAAGGTACAATGTACACTACAAGTGAATGCACATAAATGCCTGACTAAGGGTCAACCAACAGGAACACAAGCTTACAAGAATTTAGAAAAAATTTTCATGGGACGAAAACTACAATATTGATTGGGACAATGTTTGTATTCTAAAAAGTAATATAAACAAATGGAAAGAGAAACTTATAACAGAAACTATATTCATTAAGGTCACACCAGATACACGTAACAAGGGTGACTCAGTACAACTATCAACAACCTGGAATATAATTCTGAATACAAAAACATGAAAAAAAAAAGAACTATATATATATATATATATATGAGTACAAATCATAAATGTGTGAACAAAACAATTCCAACAGTTGGTGTGTGATCACGGACAGTAATTTTGCTCGAAATATTACTAATAACAAAACTTATCATTGCATGTAAACCAGTGATCCATTCCACAATGCTGAAACTTTTTACTGATCACTCAACTACTTTGGCCAGAATTCAGTGACCTGTAAATTCCAACAGATATAGTAGGAGAACGCATCACAAAAGTATTGAGAGATCTACTGAAGAAGAAATTGAGTGAAAATGACTTAAGACTTTGAGGGTCTTGATTGCCTAACATTAAGTACAATCAAAAGTCGACAAATATCCTGCTTATGTAACTCTGCGGAAGCAGTTACACATTAGGAGAACAGAACACCTGCTCATTTCTCAATATGTGTGAAAAAGAGTTTTATCCCAAAGGAACAAACGCTTTCAATAGTACCATTGTCAGGCCTCTCATCAATAGGGTTCGCAAAGTGGACAGTACGAAATCCTTCAAAATAACCGATAGAAGAAAGCTCTATCCAACGCCTGAAGCACTATTTTATGTATTCAAAAAGAGGCAGTTATCAGTATTTCCTTGCCCTGGTAACTGGATGTTTCAGGGTTCTTTGTTGTATTTCACCTAATCTCCACTATGATTTACGAGTTCAACACTTTAATACAGCAGAAGCCATTTTAATTCTCATAAGTACGTCATATCAACGATATATACATATAAAACGCTCTTGGGTCACTAGTAGAACGTATAGCTTCAAAATCACATCTCTATTTCATTCTGTCTTCTCTCTTTAGCCTGCCCTACAAGTGTTCATACGCTTCCATTTCCTCCTCACACCATCTCCTCCATGTTACCTTTAGACACACGCCAAATTTGTCATTTCCCACAGAATCTGTCAAATCTATCTCTATTTTCTCCCGCGTATTTGTTGATCAATAAGTTCGTGGTTGGTTTTTTTCCAGATGTACTTGTTGCCAATTCCTTCTGGTTATTCAATCTTCAGCATGAAGCCGGCGAACGCAGCAGTCGATAAAAGTGTGTATTAGCCTATTGGAAATGCTTTAAGTGACGCATCGTGTTTCTGACGCATAAAGAAGAAAAATTTTAACTTTTGTGCTGAAAATCTGAATTTTAGCCTTTATTTCTCTCTTGCGTTTGCCACTCTAATTGGCTTAGAAATCCTCATCCGTTCCACCTGTGGTTGAAACGATGCTACCTAGGTAAGTGAAGAATTCTCCCAGTTATTAGTGATTGGTTCTTGTAGTTGTTGGTTGATTGTTTTCATCGTCTTCATCTTCTCTATTTTTCATTTGAAGTTCTGTCTTCGCCGTCAGCCTCTTCCGCAAACATAGTGATTTTTCATTATAATAAAGGTTTTTGTATTTCCCAATCAATGAAAAACAAAACGATATTGCTGTTTCTACTGACGTTTCGCTATTTAATGCTAATAGCTTTATCAAAGTATTATTAAACCGGAATTTACAAAATAGACTTCTTAGGTCAAGTTAAAGGGACATATTGAAAGTCAGAATAACAATGAAGATCATTAAACCAAATAACAAAGGTAATAGTACATCTGTTATGGTATCAAAATAAAGTTTACTAACTTGATCATCGTTCGTTAGTCTGGGGTCATTTTTCGTTGTCAAGTTGGTCATTTGGTAAAGATAACAAAATCAAGTGTAGATTTTGGATTTGATCAGTGTTTGAAATTATAAAGGCAGCGTGTGTTTACATAGTGAACTTGCGTATCACATTCGTGTTGATTTTGTCACTTCATGGGGGAGGGAGGTGTTGTACCTAGGTCAGATTCTGTTTAAGTACATCATTCCTATTCAGGCAATTTGGATTCCACTTGATATGAAGTGCTTCTGATACTAGACGTTCTTTATGATTTCTGAAGTTTTTCTGGATTATTTCAATATTGTCAAAATCCATTTTGTGGCCTGATTCTATAGCAAGGCTGATGATTTTTCAAGCTTTTCTAGTTCAACAGGATTTCTCGGTGGTCGAAGAGATGCTCTACGGTGTTCATTTCTTCTGATTTTGATTTCTCGAGATATTTGTCCGATGTATATCGCATCATATTCCAAGCATTTTATTTTATAGACACAATTAGATAGAGAATCTTTAGGGATCTGGTCTTTTATATGGACTAGGTTGTTTCGTAGTGTGTCTGATGTTTTAAAGAAAACTCTGTCGAGCTTATTGAGTACTCTTCTGATATCATCTGACGTCTCTGCTCTATATGGAATGACCACTGTTGAGGTCCATGTTTTCGGAATGCGTTTTCGGTTTAATAATACTTTGATAAAGCTATTAGCATTAAATAGCGAAACGTCAGTAGAAACAGCAATATCGTTTTGTTTTTCATTCATTGGGCAATACAAAAAACCTTAATTATAATGAATATCATCTATCCAATGCCCAAAAATCTTTTCAAACTGTTTAAAGTGAATTTGGTTTGGACATATATATTGATTTTTGCCTGCAAATCTTCGAGTTTATAAGCCAATAGACAGGAATCATCCTTCGGTATAATCTATTCCACCTCCTGGTTTACCGCCCCAATAGTTTTCTAGCTTGTCCTAGGCCTGAGAAAAGAAGGAAGACTTGGTATGTGGCTATCTACCCTACCCTGGAAAATCAGTACAAATGCTACAGAAACCGTAAAGACAGAAAAGTGTGAAAAGATATATGAATATCCGAGAGCAGTTCATGGGATACTGAAGAGTATCAGACTAGGACGAAACAACTATTGAACGTTCTGCAGTTACAATAAATCTCAAACTGACGTTGGTTCAGGGTGAAATCTGTATGAGTTTGAATGAAACTCATAAAATTTAATATTCGTGTCAAAAATATATGGTATGCGAAACTGAATTGTTCCCTAATTCATCTTGTGAATTATTCCTAATATTATTGTTACAAATTCAACTATCTCAATCTTTTTCTTCATTTTTAATTATCTTAAGTGGTTCAGAACAGCTGACCTCTCACTTTAAAGGGTCATATCACACATTCCCTAACCCAATCATTCACCCCAAAATATTATTCTCTAATGGATATTAAAAAAACGATCATTTGTGTAACAATTGCATAATTAAATTATTTCCTTTTTCTGTTTTTGAATCTCTATTTTTCAGATTCTTATGACCACTATTCATTCATTCATTTTGTAAACCTTGAAACTATCCTTATCTTATCGACTAACAAATAACCAGTGTTTGGTAAGATGATTTGAGAAAGCCTTTGTAGGGAATTTCATTTGATAGGTTGGAGGATTTCATCATGACCTGATATCAGTCAGAGAACCGTTGTGAAAAACCGACACTAGAGTACTGGACAGCTGTTCCGTCAGACTAGTTCGAGACTCTTCAGCGGTACGCACCCACACTGCCGGGTTCGAACCAACGACCTTCTGGTTACAAGGACAGCCACACCATGAATTCTAACTTGTGCCAATTCATGACATAGTGTGACCATTTCGCAATATCTTTTTTGATGAGTTAATGCCCCACCTTCAACCTGCTGCACCCTACTGGTCACGACTCCCCACTAGAACTCCGGGTTAACTGCCTGAATAGGACCAGTTACTAGTGAGCATCTCATTGTTATTCAAGTAGTGGTTTGTAGGGATTTGACTGATCTGTTACAGGATTTCATCATGAGCTGACATTGATTGGAGAACCATTGAAAAACTTGGGAGTACTGGACAGCTTTGAACTGACAGACTGATAATAGTAGTATGTTTGGGGGCTATTCATGATGAAATGAAAATCTCGGCAACGCTATTTTTTGAACCCGCTATATGAGTATTACTAACCAACAACATACTAAGCTGCGAAACCACACCATCAAGCAATTCACCACTCTACTTTATTCGTCAAATGTTAGGCCCATGTTTGTCTCGATTAGGTACGTATTTCTGTGTGTATTGTGTGGTATAGTTTCCGCGGCAATTGTTCTGGCCAGTAAGTTGATATATTATTATTTACTGTTATTATTGTTCCGTTAGGTTCCAAGTGGAATACAAAGCTTCAACAACACATATTCACTTTGTTTCATTCTCTGCGATTGTCTTTAGCTGGCCCAGTGATTGCCAATAATCACTGATCCCTTCATCAAAACGATCTACTCCATGTCACCTTCAAATTGATGCCCCAGTCGTGGTTTCCAATTCGAGTTCTACTTGAAGAGTTGCGTGACGCACGATGTGCACTTAATTCCTCCCTTACTGAACCAAGCTGCTACATGTTCTCAAATCCGTAGACGAACCTGCCTAATCGTGCGCCCTAAATAACTTGAACCACAGGAACAGTTGAAATAGTATATGCTTTTCTTTATGCATATACCACCATTATCTCCTTCCATTTCACAATCGATTTCAGCCTAGCACGTCTGACACAAGAATACGACTATTTATTTTGAGACCCTATACGTACTAATCTGTTATTCTACGGTAAAAAATGTATCTGCCACGTAACTGGCCATTACTGTAACGACAACAAATATTCCATTTTACATTTGTAAGGGTCTGACTAGGAGAAATTATTGGAATGAATTTTCTTCATTCAGACTGACTTATAATCCCTTAAGATACATTTCCTTCTTTCCCTTGGAGAAATGCACCTCCAATATTTCGAAATCCCATTAAAAATTTGATGGAGTACAGCTTGCATCTCAAGTATGTAACTGAATTGGTAAAACGATAAGAATTAGTGAAAATATGATGTATTACTTCGTTAAATTGGAAATTTAGATAGCCCAATGTTTCAAGTAGGTCATCAGTGAAGCTGATGAGTACGAAATATGATGAAGATGTGTTGCGAATCGTACTGTCAGTCACCAGATATTTGATATGACCGGCAACACAAGAACAACTTTGCTATAACTATTGATAATAATCCTGTTTGTCAGGCACGATTAGGAAAAGCGATTATTAACTCAACCGAAGACTGGATATGACTGTTCGCCCTCAAAAAATGCCCTACGCTGCATTAAACTCACAGAAGGATTAGAAGACAAGAGTGACCGATACCGGTGAGAACCACAGGTAGTGCGATATATATACTACAAGTAACCTACATGAGTGGTTGTATAAGGAGGAGAAATCAGCTAACATACCACATTGAAAACACTGGCTCTCCTACGGTCGCCAAAGTTAAGCAGCACTGAGACCAGTCATTACTTGAATGGGAAACCGATCGGGAACACTGAATGTTACAGGCTCTCATGTCGGCTATTCAGTGGCAGAATGATTGCAAGCAACGCACGTATACAAGCTTCGAATCCGGACTGACTCAATATGGTTAAGAGGGAAGGGTGGGCATAAGACTGTCAACTGAACCCTGTAAAAACAACAGCTGTGAAACTTTATATACTTTATATTCCACTCGGGAGACAAAGAAATTGAAAAAAACAAAAGGGTTGGAAGTCACAGTATTTCTATTCAATTTATAACAAATGTTCTGCCTCAGTCTAATAGTTTAAAATATCAGTCCTCGTTCGAGTCAGTTATAACCTGGGGAATACAGTTTTTTAAGATTACACAAAACAAGGGTTAAGTCCCAATAATTGCGTATCGCTTACATGAGTTTGTATGTATAAATGAACAAAGCGAAAAGACTTCAGCCGACTGTTGGCTTTGTTTAAGAATTTCCTAGTTTTTCAGAAGAATGGATACTGAACAAAGAGTACTCTTTTCGATAACATCATCATCAGGCTCTACAGTTATATGTACATTATAGTGGATGAATGAATGAATTAGTGTTATGAACAACATTAATGCTGTTTAAATAGCATCGAATCAATAATATTGGTAGACTACAGCTCAATGGCATCAACGTAAAATAAGCTGAATGTCAGAAAAATTAGGAAGGATAATATTACAAATTCATGAATTTATAGTCTCCACTGAAGGCCATGGCAGTAGTAGTAGCTGGACTTGCTTCTTTTGAGCACAGAGCACTGGTTGTTTGAGGCGAGTCGCAATAGCCCCTGCTGTTTGCAGCATGAGGTACCTGAATGCCTTCTGGCAATTTATTAGGCACCCGATAGATGATAGAGAAGGATTATTCAATGCTAGGTGGCTTTGTGGCCGGTTTGCACCAGATGGTCCAATATCGAACTGTTAATGGTTTTAACTACACCTTTACTTAACCATAGTGGAATATGTTCTCGAGCACGAAAAATCAAGTTCCTAGGGCAACCTTCTTTTTAGTTACCTAGAGGTTTTTGACAAAGACGTTTGCTTCGCTTGTTTCTTCTAAAAATTATCATGACAATGAATCTGGAATTCATGAAGTCATGGCGTTTCTTCTGAAAAATGGGAGTTGGCAGCCATCAGGTCAGTAAGGAGGGAGCTATTCACTAGATTACTAGTGTCCAACTCGTCTCTTCTCATTCGAATTTCACTCACAGGCCTGTAGGCTGACGTCAGTTGGTGATCTTCTCAGGATACGTCCAATCCACCTCCATTTGCTTTTGAATATTTGTCGAGTAATAAATAGATTGTTGGGCAGTGCTCTGCTTGTCACAGTTCCTTGTCACTTGCACTTTCCTACTGAAATTCTGACAATAAGTATCGAGCAATAAGGACAGCTGTTGATGAGAGTCTGTATTAGCCTGCTGCAAATGATTTAGGTGACGCCAGTGCCAAGTCTCTGAAGCATCAAGGTCAATTTTTTGTGTAGTCATTATTACTTTCTATTGCTATGGTTATTGTACATTGTTTTATTGCATAAGTGTGACGCATCTCCTAAAAGTAATGGGTCACACATTGATTAGGCACTGGGGAGTAATCGGTGCCGAATCATAAAGTGTAACTGTAGTTAGTTGGCAGGATTACATAAAACTAAGGCAAATCTGTAGATCAGAATAAACTGATATCCTCTAGGAATGTTACTGATGTGATTGGAATTCGACTTCAGACACGACACCAAAATTCAACTGATCATTTGGAAATATCCCTCACACTGAGATAGACACAAAAGTCAGATTTAACTTCGAAGACAACGACGTTTTACTATTCAAAATACATGGTATGTGTAGTTTGCGAAACCTTGGGAATCCAAGTCATACATAAATAAACAAATCTGATTGGTTGTATGATATCGTGACCTTCAAAAATTCAGGCCATAAATCAACCAATCAGAAACTTTCTAATCAGGCTATCATGTTAGTGCATGAATAAATCATGACTTCACGGCCAACAACGATAGGTTATCCGTCCTATCCAGGAGACTCAAACCCGTGATGAAGTCACCAAGACTGCTGTTAAGCTATTATCACTGATGCTAGAACTCATGTAGAGCTGGAGAGTAACCAACTTGACATATTCAGTCCTTAGTGTGGGTATTGACTGAATTCTATCGATCATGTTTGAATGCTTCCTTAAAATGATAACTGCTTAGTTCACTTCTGCATCAGAGTATCCTTCATTGAAATATGGGTGTACGCAAATAAGAGTTCACAGACAGCGAAAATGGCAAGTTCCCCCTAAAGCCCTAGTGCTTGACAAACATGCCCTTAGTCCGGGTGTAGATTCCCAGACTGAAACACTCATAAACCTTGACTAGCCAGCAGTAATCCTGGTAAAAAAGGAAGGTTGGTGGTGAGACTAGCGACTCCACCCTGTGAGATAGCAACATCAGCCCCCACTGAAACTCTACACCTCACGCTTGAATCCCAATTTATATGAACTGTGTTCAAGATTTGATCGAATAGTTGCAAAATAATTGGGCTCCGAGTGAGAAGTAGATATTTGTAAAAAATTAGAATTGTAAAATCTCAGCGAAATTGGAATGATTAATTTCAACGTTTCTTTTGGCAATCTGGTCTGAACTTCTCCAGGGAAATTAATCGAAATTAACCTAACACAGTTTCATTTATAAAAGGACATCTCTTGCTTTTAAAAACTTTGTCCAATCATATGAGTAATGAAACAGCTATCAACATATACAATAAACAAAATTGTATGGACCGTGATCAAAATTTGGCCTCAGACTTTCAAAATTAGTCTACTTTTGTTGAAATATATGTGTATATGCAGTATACAATGGTGTGTGGGTGAACGGTCATAAAACATTTGTTAGCGTCTCCATAAGAAGATATAGACAGTTGGGAATTTTGACCAAGTATGATTAATTGTTGATACATATCCAATTTTTATTTATTAGTCAGGATTTGCCATACATCAGCTAACATCACACCTTCACGTCTGTTCAAACTGTTGGGATTCACTCATATATATTATGTAGGGCTTCCGCAGTCACTCTTTCTTTATATGAACCAAAACCTTTCTGCAGAACTTTAGTCGATTTTGTGTCCCGTTTCTATCGAATGCAGTGCAATCGCTGATGTGTTTTCTAGCTTCTTCAAGTCTTCAGAGGTCTTTGGAACCACCTTTAGACAGCGTTTATGCTCTTTCACTCTTATGTTTACTTGTCTGGAAGTTTCTCCTACATATACGGCGTCACAGTCCCAACAACTGATCTGGTATACACAAGTTTGTTGGTTCTCTTCTTTTATTTTATCCTTAACCTTCACCAGTAATGAGCGTAAGGTGTTAGTTGCACGAAAATACACTTATGTTGTTATGATCGTTAAGGATTCGCTTTATGTCTCCGGATGTTTGTTTGCGGTAAGGAATCACTGCTGTACTAATCCGATTCTTAGCAACAGGTTTCGTTCGATCCATCCTTATCTTCACATTTTACATATCTTTTTATGAAAGCCTTAGGATAATTATTTGATTCAAGGTGGGGATTGAACCAATTGTAGTTCCTTGCTAATCTCTTCCTCATCCTCCTCAGTAACTAGACGTTTGTCTCTGTTAATCAGATTCTTGCCCTTTGGAGGTTGACATTTTATAGTTATAATTTTTGAAGCCCAATGTTCCACTTGGAATGGCTACAAAAATGAAAAAATGTCTAATCAATATGCTTTAACTTACTAACTAAGTGATACTCGGCTTAATGACAAGCTTCAGCTGTCAAGAAGCTCAAAGTCTACTGAAAAAAATGCATGAATGAGCGGTACTCATCAGAACAAAATGAATTTGTCTTCAACCAACCTCAAATGATGAGGAGAGAAAACTGACTTCCTGTGTGAATATGCATTTATTAAATTCATTCCGTACAAATGTTAAAACAAAGAATAGAAGACAAATTCAATTTTTCCGCATAAATAAATTAGGCAAAAAGTGTAGTAAATGGTCGGTAACTTATAAATATTAATTAAAAATAAATCAATAAGTAAAAATCGATAAAAACTCTACTACAATTTATATACATATAAATACATTTGCATCGGTGGTGTAATGCGTAGAATGCTAGTCAACCTCTTATGTGATCGTGGTTTGATTTCTCACTGATGCATTTCTACACCTTGGCTTGTTTATTAGGTCATGGTAAGTCCAGGAACGTGAGTAGTTTGGGCGTATAAACTACACCATCGATGCTGAAACCTTAAAGCTTGAAGGCCGAACAGTCCTACTTGTAAACTGTCTTCAACTATTGTCCAATATAATGACTCATCTTCTACGAGTTGATCACGGATTGATATCAGTTAGAGAACCATTGAAAACCAGGGAGTACTGGACAGCTGCTGTTTCATCCTAGTTTGGGAATCTTCGACAGTACGCACCCACTGGGGTAAATGGAAGGTCATGGGTTCGAACCCTAGTGGTTGCGTACTGTTGATGATTCCCAAACTAGGATGAAACAGCAGCTGTCCAGTACTCCCTGATTGGTTTTCAATGGTTCTTTAACTGATATCAATCCGTGATCAACTCGTTAAAACAAAACTAACCCTTACAAACCAAACTATAGAAGATTTATCTTCTAATTAGAATCGAAATAGTACATGAGTGAGAGAAACAATACACCAGTGGGGCATGGAAGTTATCAATTTGAAGTTATATATGTTTATAATCTCATAATCGTAGTCCTTTAGATTACGATTTGAACAAAGGACTTCAGCGACACATGTTAATTGAATTCTGTTCTCTCTTATCTTCTTTTTACATGGCCTTCTTCACGTGATTCCTAAACACTAAACGCGTCGCTTCAAGTTCCGGTTCCACTCAAGGCTTTATCGTGTGGAGTCAATCACTGAACAGCCTCCTTGGCGTATATCCACTCCATCTCTCTTTTCTTCCAGACAATAGGTCCTTGCCTGAGTAAGTCTGTGGCAGCCTTGTAAAATTACTCAAAATAACCTCCAGTGTGTTTGGAAAATTAAAACAAGGTATTTTTCTGAACGTTTCGCTGTGTAGGGCTACAGCTTCTTCAGTAGAATTATTCGGAATCAATGTGAATTTTTAATTATTCGACCTGACTCAGTGATCATATTATCTCAGGAAATACGTAACATCTTTCATCTGGATATTCGTAATCTGTCGTAGCCTTGAAGCATATTGAACATTGGTAAGAAGAGGGAAAAAACCAAAATCAATATTTTAAATCGTTGGCTATTAGAGTTTACGTTGTGGACACGAAATAACCTTATTGGACAACTTGTTTGACCAAAATATGCACCACTGAATTTGGAATAGGTTTATGGGTTGATTACTTAGGGCAAAAATATAAAAAATAACATTCTTTAACACAAGGGTGACATTCATTTTAGCTAATTGCTGCGCATGCCATTGATTTTCTTCATGTTTCGAATTCAAAAAGACAATTGCAGCGAAGAAAATTTTCTTTTCGACGAAGTCATCATCTAGGCTGTACATTCGTGTATTTATATCAAATGGATGGGAAAGTTCCAGAACAATTTCTGATTAGGGGTTGAACTAATAAAAATTACAATTAGGAATTAGTATGCCATAATAAACAGGGGGATGGCTAAAACTCAAATACACGAATGTACAGCCTAGATGATGACTTCGTCGAAAAGAAAATTTTCTTCGCTGCAACTGTCTTTTTATTCCCTATGATCAAATGTGTATATTCCGTGGTTTCGAATTCAGTCAAATGTAACCACACACTACTGGTTGACTGACATGAGTAGTTGAATACCACTCACATCAGCCAGGAATGCTTTCTAATCAAATCCAAGTGATCTAAATACGAAAGGGCCATTTCACTCGTTCACGATCGAGCTCAGCCAGTTTGATCAAGCTCATAGAGTCAAATCAATTCAAATCATCTGGATTCTGGCTAAATACCTGGACCAACTGGTAATACTTCAAATGAAATCCATGATTTGAAAATTAATTCACGATTTTGAAGTAATGGTTTGCAGTGACTTTGTTTGCTTAGTTGGAGGATTCCATCATCAGCTGACATCAGTTAGAGGACCATCAGAAAGCCAGCTAGGAGTACTGGACAGCTGTTTTGGTCACCTTGTCTCGGACTCTTCAACAGCACGCACCCGCTCCCAGGGTTTGAACCCAGGATTTTCTGTATACAAGGCGAACTCGGAGACCATTAAGCCACTAACACCAGATCCAATGGCCAAACCATGAATTCCAACTTCTGCCGAATCATTACATGGTGCGACCTCTTCGCAATGTCTTCTTCGATGAGTTACTGCCTCACCTTCAACTTGCAATACCCTACTGCTCACGGCTTCCCACTATAACGGCAGGTAACTGCTTGAGTGGGGCCAAACCCTAGCGAGCATCATATGTGCAATTTACACAGTTCGGATTGAGGCCTCAACCCATTTTTTTATACAAAGCAAAACTATTCGAATCTCTGAAGTGTTTGTTCTGCCTCACACCATCAAAAGGAACTGGAAATGAAGTTTGGATTCATGACGTGACATGAATTGTTAGAGGCCAAGAAAGTGAATTCAAAAACACCTGGATAGAAAACCACCGTCACGATGAGGTCGATGAAAGTACAAAATGAACGGTTATGCGCCAGTTATTCAGAATAACAGTTGGGCAGCAATCTCTAGTTTGAATTCAGTCAATTACTCCTTGATTCTTTCATTACAACAAGAACAAACAGCACCAATCGTCATCAACGAGAGAGATTTAACAGAGGCAACCTCCTTCACTTATCTGGCCAGGAAGCATCCTTTCAACTACAGGTGGTACATATGAAGATGTCAAAGTCAGTCAAAATCGGAAAGTCAAGATACGCTGTCGTCAACCTAAGACCAGTTTGAAACTCTTCTGCACCCACTCAGCCAGCGTAAAGAACAAGATTCGAATTTTCAACACCAATGTTAAGTGAATCAATCAGTTCTTCTATATGGGTCAGAAACTTTACGACCACGTCACGAAAAGGAAGTCAACAGGCCACTGTAGACATTTATCAACAACTGCACACTTCGCTGGCAGAAGATCAAATGGCTGGTCAGAAAGAATAAGAAGAAAGAACGTCTGGCTGGCAAAAGACCAACAGGTGAGAGGCAAGTGCACAACAAATATGTAGAAGAAAATTGAGATGGATTGATTGAGCATACGTTGAGAAGGTCGTTGAATGACATCGCGTACCAGACCATCACTCTAGTGGTACGTGTGAGGGTTTCATGGAGGAGATGATAGCTTATGTGCAATCGTGGTCTTAGCTAAATGGGACAGCAGAGAATAGAAGAGAGTAGAGGTGTGTTTTTGAAGCCCTAGTTTCCCCTCAAAATCCAAAGGAATAATAATAATGCAAACATATATAATACTATATTATCTTACAGTTTTCCACTTTCGGTTCGTAGTTATCTGATTAATATCAAATTTGATCACAAACTGACTTCATTCAGTTAGAGAACTAACGAAGACTACGAAGTAGTCCATGGCTATTTCGTTCTTGCTTGCGACTCTTCTGAAGTACTCACCCATGACTTCACGAGAGATTTAGCCAAAGGTTTTTAGCTTACAAGATGACTTAATCGACCATTCCATCACTGGGTTGAAGAAGTACAGTAGTCCAACACTTCTCACTTATTCCGCTTTATGATATAACGCAACTGCCAGGAGATGTCATATGCGAGTACCTGCTGTCATACTGCACTTGGTAGATTCCTGCTAATGATCGATTCCACATATAACTTCACACAATTTCACTCTGTAGTCAGTCAATTACGGGCACTAACTAGACCAATAATGCTCAATTGTTGGTTTGCACAAATTTGATTGGTTTCAAATTTGAGATTCAATTATAAACTGGAATTCATTTAAGTTTCTAAACTCAAAATAACATTCTCTCCAAAAAACATTCATTCCCTACTTATTATCAGAGAATAAAAATAATTCGATTTTTCTTATAATTACACAGGACAAAAAAGGGATTTCTGGGAAATAGTATTTTTTGCCTTTTTTTACTTTCCTATCGATGTTGTTTTTTCTTTGTCATGCCTATTCAGTAACTACGTCATTCAAATTATACAGAAAATGGTTGTAAATTACTCGGAAAGTCAACAAAATAATAACTCAATTACCATTTCTACTTCATTCAATTTAAGATCTTCCGATTGATTGATTGGACTGATATGCTCAGTCTCAGGTGACATGTCCGCTCCTTGAACAGATGCTTCGACGATGTCTGGTCATTGAACTTCAAGTTACTTTATGGACGGTGACTAGCAGTGGAATTCAGGAGTAAATGCACATTTCGTCCCAATTGGGACTCGTTGGCGCCTGGAGGTACCTGCATTCCTCAGTGAGTGACTGATGGTATTCACACCGAGCCTCGACCAGACATCGTCGAAGCATCTGTTCAGGGAGCTGACGTGTCAGTCTGAGACCTGACATATCAGTCCAGTAAATCGACGGGAAAATTTAAAATTGAATTAAATATAAATAACAAGATTCGTTGTACAAGAGGTGGTGGCTTTCATGGCCCAAGTGATCTAATGGATAACGCTTTGGCGTTTGAGTACTGGGTTCGAGCCTCAGCGGGAACACCTCTACTCATTGGGTAATTGCAGTTGACGAGTCCCAAATGGGACGAAACGCACGCTATCATGGATTTCACTGCTAGTCACCATCTACCAATTTACAATTTCTACTGATTAGGTGGATTTATTTCTTTCGAAGTTGATTGTGAGTCGTATCGATCAGTAGGAGAAGTCATCAAAACAAATCGTGTCTCTAGTATTTTGATGAATATTACTGACTAGCTTGAAATATGATATTAATGCATACGAGTGATTGGTTGAGACAAGTGTTTGATTTTAGTGGTAGGCAACTACATCTTATGTCGTCAGTAGTATATAGAGTCCCATGTTCTGCTCGGTTTCTTCATTACCATTTATGGTATCAAGGAGGCCATAAAGATTTTGCCTTTTTGAATAATTTCTGATTCCAAAAGATACTGTGATGAAATTCCTCTTCCTTAAATTGTGTAAGGCGTGAATTTGATTCAGGCTTAGAGTATATATTAGCTATCTTAACTGACTAAAGTCTGGTGGTGTAATGCATAATGAAGGAATTACGGAGTTCTGTGTGGAAAGTAGCGCTTCAGCGACCCACCTCCACTCTCTTCTATTCTCTACTGTCCTATTTAGCTGAGACCACGATTGCACAAAGGCTATCATCTCCTCCATGAAACCCTCACACCAAATAACCACTCGAGTGATGATCTGGTACGCGATGTCATTCAACGACCTCCTCAACTTATGCCTGATCAACCCATCTCAATTTTCTTCTACATATTTGTTGTGCAGTTGACTCTCACCTGTTGGTTTGTTGCCAGCCAGGCGTTCTTTCTTCTTATCCTTTCTGGCCGGCCATTTGATCTTGTGCTAGCGAAACGTGCAGCTGTTGACAAAAGTCTACAGTGGCCTGTTAAAATCCTTTTCGTGACGTGCTCGCCAAGTTTCTGACCAATATGAAAGAACTGACTGATTCACTTAATACTGGTGTTGAAAAGCTGAATCTTGTTCTTTATGCTGGCTTACTGAGCACAGAAGATCTCCGAACTAGTCTTAGGTTGATGAAGGAATTTGTTGCCTTTCTAATTCTGTATGGCTGACTTTGACATCTTCATCCGTTCCGCTTGTAGCCGAAACGGTGCTTTCTGGCCAGATAAGTGAAGGAAATGCCCTCATTTAGATCTCTCCCGTTGATAGTAATTGGTGCTGGTTGTTGATGGTGAGGTTCATCGGTTATCTTAATCACTTACCTCCGTCTTCTCCACGTTCACTTGGAGTCCTGTCTTCACTGCCACTTCAGCCAGTTTGTTGGTTTTTGCCTGAAGGTTTTGAGTTATTGTGATATTAAACATAAATCATCCACACGCGAAATCCAGATATTCTAGACTCTTCTTATCGGTGGTCCAGCGTATTCCTGTTTCGTTGTTTCCAACGCACAGTCTAATGCATAATCCAGTCCACGACAATTAGGAATATCACGGGTGATGATAGGCAGCTTTCTCTTACTCCCGTTTTCGCTTCAGATGCCTCTCTGAATTTTCCGTTGTGGATCTCCTGACACGTGGTACTATCATATAGCTGGCTAACGAATGAGGTTGATGAAGACTTCGGATAAGCAACGAGAATCTCTGTTGGCAAACCAACGAAGAACTCACCACAGAATAAATGTGGTAGCGAAAATGGGGATGGATAGGACATAGCTTGAGCAACACACGTCTCAGGTCCAACAGTGGAACCCGAGTTAGAAAGAATGCATTTGGCGTGGGGCGAAGGGGACCATAGGGGACATCGCGTAAGGACACATGAGGAATTTTCGAGCTAGTAAAAAAAGGCTGCAGAAGACAGATTAGAATAATGTTTTGCTGGCGAAGCCCTATGTTCCACTAGTAAATCAACCCAACACTTGAATATCAATCTGATGCTCACTAGTGACTGGTCCTATCCAGGTGGGTAGCAACCTGAGTTCTAGTGGGAAGTCGTGACCAGTAGGGTAAAGCAAGTTGGGTTTGGTGACAAATAATCCCTAGCGATGAAATTCGCTAGTGGTCGCACCATATCATGAATTGGCAGAAGTTGGAATTCGTGCACTGGCCACTGAATCAAGTTCCAGTGGCTTAATGGTCTACTAGCTCGCCTTGCAACCAGAAGATCATGATTTCGAACTCTGGTGGAGAAGAGTTCAAAACTAGGACAAAACTGCTGGCGGTCCAGTACTCCCAGCTGGTTACCCAATGGTCATCTAACCGATGTCAGTTCACGACGAAATCCTGAAATAATAATAAATCAATATGTACATTCGTGACATCTTAACATTAGTTTTTATATCCCTTAATCAATGTTTCAGAGGATTTTTATCGTACATCACACGCTATTAAACAGTTTTTCATTCGAAGTTAGACGGCATATTTATTGACTACCTTTCAAATGACTGAAATGTTTGCTTAAGAAGGGGGAAAAAATAAAGTTTTGTCAATAAAACATTAAAATTACTTTTATAGCCATAGGGCATATATTTTTATACCGGTGTATAAATAGTGTCTAGAAGCAGGCTATCAGAGGTCTTAACAATGTTGTTATGTTTTTCCCCTGTTAGAGGAATTTCATTCCGTGTAGCTTACTTAGTAGGGTGTAAGACTAGTAAGTCGGAGAACGTTTTCATGAAAATGGGCAAAACCTTAGGTAACATTCCATTCAAAAAGTTGGCAAACTAGGGGAAAATTGAGGTATTTCTAGAAATAAGGTGGGAAAAGTGGGTGATCATCCCGCCCTGTCCATCTGTATCCGGGAAGAGATCAACATCGGTGAAAATGATAAAAAAGTGGTCGAGGGAACCTAATGAAAAAGAGGAGAAACAAATAAAAGAATGGACTGATCATTTCAAAGGACTCTTGAATCGACCATCATTTGCAGCTCGTCCAGAAATACACCATCACTAACAGCACGCACAGAATTGCCTGCCAGTGGACACTAATCCTCAAATGAAATCAGAAATCCTGAATGCGATCTAGATACTGAAGCATCGGAAGACAGCAGGACCAGACTAAATTCACCCTCTACCGAAGCACTGAAAACAGACCCAAAGACTGCAGCAGATGTGCTCATACCCTAACTTCCAAAGGGTTGAGAGGAAGGAAGGTTGCCCAATTCACTGGAAGAAAGGCTACTTTGCAAAGCTATCAAAGAAGAGCGAATTACGCCTATGCAAGAGCTAGCGCCGAATAATACTGATTTCCACACCAAATAAAGTGCCAAGTCGCATCATTCTTGAGAGAATAAAAGTCACACTGGACGCAGAACTCCGCACCAAGAAACAAGCTGCATTAAGGAAAGTCAACTCATGTCCTAATCAAATTGCAGATCCCCGCATCGTCATCGAACTAAGCATTGAATGGCAGTCGAACTTCTACCTCAACTCGATCGATTTCTAAAAGGGATTTGGAAGACAGCACTGACCGATAAGTAATTTGAAAACTACCTCAACACTATGGCGTGCGGTGCCCAAGTCTTTGTTAACCTCATTCATTAGCTGGACATGACAACGCCAAGTATGAGGTGATCCACAATGGAAAATTCAGTGAAGCTTCTTAAGTGAATACATGAATAAGACAAGGCAGCCTGACTTTTACCACCGACGATATTCCTGATTGTGGTGGACTGCATTATGCGTCAGGCTGTACGTTGGGAGCGAGGAGACAGGAATATGCTGTACGACCGACAAGAAGACTCCCTTTGGAAGAACTGGATTTCGCAGATGAAATATGTTTAATGTCATATAAACTCGAAGACTTACAGGCGAAAACCGACAAACTGGCTGAAGAGGCAGCGAAGACAGGACTCATCTATGTGAACATATAGATGGAGATTATGTAGATAACCAACCGAACAACAGCAATAACAGCCAGCACCAATCACTACCAGCCGGAGAGATTTGATAGAGGTTACCTCCTTCACATATATATGAAGCATCGTTCCAACTACAGGCAGGTGGATTGGATGAAAGTGTCGAAGCCAGCTAGCCAGAATCGGAAAGGAAAGGCAGTACACCTTCATCAATCTGAAACTAATTTGGAAATCTTCTACACTCAGGCAGCATGAAGAATCCCGACTTTGAATACTGTAAAAACAGCGGTTAATGAAATCTTTGATAGTTAGTCTAAACGGTGTAAAGAGTTATAGACAGCCTGGTTGTGGATCCCCATGATGCTAAGAACTGGACGCTTCAGACTATTAGTGATATGGCTCAAAACTGTTCTTCTAAATCCATATAATTTATGTTATTTTGTCTTTACAGAGATACCCTTTGAAATCTCTCTTTTGTCTCTCTTCGTGTGCTAAATGGAGTGTGGCAACTTAAACTGTTGTTGCACTTCTGTGTCACTTTCTAAGCTACAATTTCAGTTAGTTTTTTCAGTCAGCAACGCCAGAGTTATCTTCACGAAAAGATTATTGATTCAATAATTTCTTGAAAGCTGATAGATTAGTCTTTCTCTTCTTGACTAACGCTTTTTTATTTGTCAGCTAGACCTTTATCTGTCTTTGCTCATTGTATTGTATAACCTTTTACTTAAGAAAGTCTTTATCTCTACAGATCATATTTTTGACGTCTAATTGAGTTGAACATTAAGGATAGGATGATTCAGTGAAGGTTTATTTATGCAGTTTAAAGTAGGTCAATCTTTCAAGTATTGGTTTCTGTAGGGATTTGGTTGATTGGTTACAGGATTTCATCATGAGCTGACATTGGTTGCAGAACCAGTGGAAAACCTGAGAGTACTGGACAGCTGTGTCGTCCTTGTTTGGGACTCTTCATCAGTAAACACATACCGGGGTTCGAACCCAAGACGTCCTGGTTACAAGGATAGCGAGCTCGAATACCATTAAGCCACCGGGACCCGATCCAATGGCCAGCCCATGAATTCTTACTTCTGCCAATTCACGATATAGCGCAACCCCTAGCCAATGTCTTCGGAGAGTATTTGTCCTCACACCCGACCTGTTGACATTTTTGTTTCTTGCATATTTTGATGAGTTTTCGTTAGTCTTACATCAAAAATTTTGAACTTTTAAATTTTTCTGGATCACAGTTGTGTACTTGTGCAGTGGATGCGTAAGCGGTTCACTGGTAAACTACTTGCCTCAACACATGGGAGGTTTAGTGTTGATTCTTCGCCAACGCACTCCCAAAGTTTTCCTGGCTTGCTATTATTATTATTAATGTTATCTTTCGCTTGGGCTCCGAGTGGAACTTAGGACTGGCTTCAACAACACATCTCCACTTCCTTGTGTTCTCTGCCGTATTCCTCAGCTGGGTCCACGATTCACCATACCCTGTCATCTACTCCTCCAGAACACACGATCTCCTCAATATCACCATCGCAACTAAGCTTCGCTTCCCACTGGGATTCCACTTGAACGATGACCAGTACTGCGTACGATGTCATTCGACGGCCTCCTCAACGTATGCCAGATCAATAAATCTCCACTTTCTCCTACACATATATATATGGATGAAGCCCGTTTTGTGTTCAAACATTATTTGACATTACTTTGAACCTGCCACCTTCGGTTATTCACTTTTAGAACAAAGGTTCATTCTAATTTGTAAAATTTATAACCCGCTACTTTCCTACCTAATTTTTTCACTTAATAACTGTGATCGTGACCTGCAAACAGTTTAACTTAAGGCTCTGTTAACTTTTGCGTAAATATATTACTAGCCTCAAACGTAGTAAACATCTTTCTGTTTCTTTAACTTGAGCGATCACCTCTTGGTTGGATTGTTGCCAGAGTTTCTTGTTGCTAATTATTTCTGGCCCACCAGCCGGCAATTTAGTCTTCAGTGTGGAGCCAGCCAGCCAACCAGCCAGCCAGCGAAGTGGGCAGCTGTTTTTACAAGAGTCTGTGACCCCTACAGAAGAATTGATTTCATGTTTTTGTGTTGAAAATGCGAAAATTTGTCCCCTATAGTGACTTAGTTACAAAGATCTCCTAATTGATATCAGATTGATAAAGGTGCATCTTGCCTGTCCAATTCTCATTGATTTTGACATCGTCGTCACCCCTTGTGACTGCCCTTAGTTGACACCTTGTTTCTTAGACAGATAAGTGAAGTCAGGAAGTGTCCTGTGTCAAATCTTTGCTATTGATGGTGACTGGTGCTGTTTTTTGTCGTTGCTGTTGGTCTTCTCTATGTTCACCAGGCTAACTAACCCTTAATAACCTGAGGGAGGTATGTTCGGAAGACATTTTTCATGATTTCTTTCCATACTGAAACTTTATCAGAAATTATAATATCTCCATGGCTTTGAAAAGAATGTAAGCTATTCGAATAATTTTAGCAGATAGTTTATTGGAAATCTGTTTATATATGCACTACACAATATGTTTCATTTCATTTTCACTGCATTATGTTGCATTTTCGTCGTTAGGTTCACAGTATACGTAAGGGCACTTTTTACTCTGTCACTTTGTCAAATACTTTAAATTTGTCTGTTTCCAGTGAATTGGATTGCGTACAATAATAAAAACCTTTGGATGGTTTGAGGCAATCGGCAGGAAGCTTTGTCAGGACCTTGGGTTTCATGATAGTTGGCAAGGCTTATCTGCCACGTTGAAGGAAATCATGTCCCTCCTAGGATTCGAAGCCACATCACCCACTAAGTACTGCAGTCAGAGACGTTACCACTGAGCCAGCAATCTGGGCTCGCGATTGACCTCCTGTAGGACTGCATTGGATACTTTGATTGGACGCTAGTAACCAGTGTGTTGTGTCCAGTCCAGGTTGCAGATACTTCTTGCCGATTGGTGAGTGTCAAAAGGCATAAAACCTAGGTCCAGACAAGGCTTCCTGCCGACTGACTTCAACCATCTAATAACAACAGTCCTGAGTTTACCGTGATGGCGATACATCTGGAGTGGTGGCCACATTGTTAAATTGACTGATAGAATTCAGCCTGACGCAGACAAAGGACTAGACACAATACACTAGTTACTAACTAGTCTCCAATCAAAAGTAATAATTACCATCAGAAGAATAGGAATTGGAGTTCGTATACCCAACTTATTTTTGATTGTAGAATGTTTCATTATTCATTATTATTATTATTCCATTAGGTTCCGAGTGTAAAATAAAGCTTTGGCAGCAAGTCTCCATTTCGTTGTGTTCTCTGATATATTTTCTGAATGGCTCCACGACGAAATCCAATGGATCACCTCTTCTTAGTGACTTATAACTTGGACAGACTTCTCTGAATCATGATCAGAGTTGTATATGAAGTCAAACAAGATGACTAATTCGCATTTATGACATCACCTCTTGGTAGGGTTACTTATTACGGAATGACAGAAGTTGGAAAATGCAGGCTACTGTGCTGAGACCCCTCTCATCGTAAGGTAACGCGTTCGCATCTTAATATGACCTTGCATGCGTCCCACTCAAGAATCTGTCCATATCTCATTGATTTCATTATTATTATTCCCTTGGGTTCCTAGTGGAACATAGGGCTTCAACTGCACGTCTCCACTTGCTTCTGTCTTCTGCCGTATTTTTCACCTGCATCCATGTTATTCCATACTAATTCAACTCCTCTTCACACGATGTCCTCCATGTCACACTTGCACCAACGAACCACTCGCCGCTTCCATTTCGGGTTCCACTCGAGCTATGGCCTGACGCGCGATGTCACCCAGTGGCCTCCCCAGGGAGTGTCCAATCCATCTCCACTTTCTCCTGCATATTTGTTAGGCGATTGGTTCTTGTTTTGTTTGTTCCCATAGTTTCTTGTTTGTGATTCTTTCCGACCATCTGATCTTCAGTATAGAGTGAAGACAGTGTGGATCACTTGACATGTGCCGTTGCCGTACAGCTGTTGAATAAGGTTGATGAATATTTGGGGTGCGCCGTAGTACTTCAGTAGTTACCAAATTACTTCGCGGTCAACTTTGTCTATCGAAGGCCTTCTCAAAGAAGTCTATAAAGTTGAGGTAGATGTTTGATTGCCATTCCATGCTTTGTTCGATGATAATGCGTAGAGTTGCAATTTGGTCAGAACATGATTTGCCTTTCCTGAATCCACCTTGTTCTGGTCGGAATTCTGTATCCAGTGCGTCCTTTATTCTCTCCAGGGTGATGTAACTCAGAATTTTACTTTGCGTTGTCAGGAGCATGATTCCTCGCCAGTTCTTGCAGAGTCCTAAGTCGCCCTTCTTTGGCAGTTTCACAAGGTAACTTTTCCTCCAGTCAGAAGGCACCTTTCCTTCCTTCTAGACCTTTTGCAATAATGGAGTCAGCATATCTGCTATCGTCTCTGTGGCCGCTTTCAGTGCTTCCGGGGGCATTCCATCTGGTCCATCTGCTTTTCCAGCTTTCAGAAGCTTGATTGCATTCAAGACTTTAGCTTTTGTTGGAGGATTGGTGTCAACTTGCAGTTGTGTACGTGCTGTTGTTGGTATTTCTGGACGGGTTGCAGGTGGTGGTTGGTTCAAGAGTCCTATGAAGGGATTGATTCCATTGATTCTGTGAATATTATCGGCTTATAATCAAGTCTAACTTTAGTAGGTCTTATTTGTAAGTAAAATTATAGCATAAGTGTTTGCAGGAGCAACCTCCGAAGCCCGTAGAATTGACGAATGTTCATCATGTATGACTGACACATTTCAGCTATTTCTTCAGTATTATTACTGGGTTTTTAGTTTAATGCCTAATTTTGTAATATTAAGCTTATTTGCTTACATAGTGACTTAGACAGAGGCAACAACCACAGGAGATAGTATGTCAATCAACTGGACTGCTGTCCAGACCTACTAGTTTAACTGATTGACAGGCTCAGTCAGACACCATATCAACCTTAAGACGAAACTATTTATGGATAATGGCTAAGTGAATGGATGCTCCACTACTCTTCTTTGCATAGCAATGGTCATTTTGATTGATTTGTAGGTGAGAATATTTGACATTGTTGTCATAGTTATTCAGAATATGTTTAATGTTAGCTTCTGTATGGTTGATTTAAGAGATGCAATGTGTATGAAAACAGAACGAAATAGAATCTTATCATCGTTAAATATGATTAAAAAGTCATTCACGCGTGAATGATTAAATTCCAAGTAAAGGACTGTGTTCTTACTGAGACTTGAAATCGGCACCCATCGTTTTGAACTCTCAAGTACCGTCAACTAGACCACTGAAAAAGCCAGGTAATTTTCGTGCATCTCAAAGAAGCTCTGAGAACATCTCATCACAAAATGGTTACCCACAAAGTTTTATTAACAAATATCGCAAGAATGAACTCAAGAAGCTTGATACTGCTACAGTCAGTAAGAAGCCTATTTTCATCAAACTCGAATACAAGGGCGACGACATTATGAGAATGATAAATAAAAGGTTAAGCGCAGACCTGTCTAGGACTTATCCTGCAGCGTTATTAGTCTCTCTATCCCGAACAACCTCTTCACAGGAGCAGTCAAAGATTGACAAGTACCCCACACATGTTACCTTCAACTGTGTATACCAATTCACATGTATCTGTGGGAGCAGTTACATTGGAAGAACAGAGAGGAGGGCCTACGTCAGATTCTGCTAACATGTACCAAGGAGCCTCCGGTTAAAGGGACCGAATTATTTAAGCTCTTCAATCGCCAAGCATCTGATTGACACAGGACATCGAGTAGATTTGCTGGGATCATTCAAAATAGTTAACTGACAAAGTTTCTGAAGTCTTCTCAGGTTTTCTGAAGCTATAGCAATAAAATGATTGAAGCCTGACTTATGTGTCCAAAAAGAATCCGTTGTTGGACTTCAATTACCTTGGTAACTCACTTCTTAGTAACACTTTGTTTTCTAATTTTGTTAATTTCGTAAACTTATCTTTTCACTCCAACCCCCCCCCTTTATGTTTCGCTTGACTCTCTTAAGAGATAATTTTTCTTCATCTTCTGAGTTCTGCTCACTGTATTACATCATCAACTTCACATCTGACCTCGTGTGCACCGTAATTTTCAAATTTGGATCTTCTCTTATCTAATTACGTAGCTATTGCTAATTGTCTTTTGTTACCACCTTAACAACACAACTGTTAACTAATTTTTTCAAGATATTCTCTCTACAAAGATATATATACGTCGTGACACTTTAGACATCCTGTAAATCTCAATGCCTTATTTTACTATGACGCTCTGACACTATGCTTGCTAATGGACAAAGGTTGTACGCAGCTGATGAAAGCCAACGAAATAAAAATGGATCCAGATTATTCTGCTCCAATGTTTCTCATTTCTTTGTTCAAACAAATGACTTTGTCTTGCTTGCTGACCTCTCAGTTTCAGAAGCCGGATGCAATATACTGGCGAATTTACTCATAGTCTGATTAACATTATATTGTCACTAATCTGAGTATATTGTCGAACCCTGGCTCTCAGCCTTCATCCTCTATACGAGAGCTTATCTTCACCTATTTCCTTTGCAGTCGAGTAGGCAGGCGTCTTGCTATTACCTCTAGGACATAACTCCAGTTCAGATCGCTTATGCAATTCATCGAAACTAACGTATTCTTGAAGGTCATCAGATTATCCAGAAACTCAGTGAGTGCCTTGTAATCATCTCGTAACTGACTACCATTACCTTTAACAGCCTCGTATACATTCCTTACAATCATCGGAGGTCTTCCAAACCTTTGATGCAGGATACGTATAGCCTCCGTATATCCCTCCGTAGGTGGCAGAAACTTGCAACACTGTATTGCACTCGCCGCATTACCAGCACAGTACCTCAGTAAGTACATTAGTTCCATTTCATCACTTAGTTTCAAACCCTCTAACATGACTTCGATTTCTTTCACAAAGTAAGGAAAGTCAGCAGGATTCCCTTCGAACTTCACTGGCTTTAAGCAACTTATCCCTCTGGCTGGTATATCATGATTATCCAACATAACATCAGATATAACATTACACACATTAGACAAATCATCAAGACTTACTCTGTTGTCCGCCTCCAAAATGCTTCATCCTTTCTTTGGCCCAGGCATTATTGAACGTTACCAAACGATCCAGAAAAGTTTCAAATCACATTCGTCCGAATAAAACTTGCAGACACGACGAAAGACGAATTGCCAAACAAATACAGAGAATAATTCCGGGAGATGATCAGAAAATGTTTCAAGTTTTCCTGTTGAACGTCTAAATTTTTCACTGAACTGTGAGGATAGGTCTGTGTTGACACTTCAACCTATACTAAGGACTCTTTGATGATTCCTTGAATTACTGGCATGCATCAAATTTACTCCGCGTCTTGATGTTTAAATCATTCAACTATACTTCTGTGCTCGTGCACAGTTTAGAACTAGCCTTTCGCTTACTAGTGAACTTTTCTCAGGGACAAAATGAAACTATCATAAGAATTTGGTTTATGCTGGTGATGCGGCTTGGCGACATGCCTACTTAAATCTTGGGCTACCGAGAATCCATCCATCACAATACTAAATTTAATTTCTTGTGTTAAATTCGTTTTACCTTTGCGAATTTTTAAAATGCTTAAAACCTGCGGATATGCAAATTTTGCACAAAACTCAAGAAAAAGCACCATTCTGGGTGGAAGCTTTTTAAATGTCATCTAGCTGATGTTATGATCTCAAATACTAGAAGTGCAAATGATGACCGCTTCTCTGTTTTCAACTCAAACGATGTTCTCAAGTGTCACGAATCCCTGAAATCTATCCAGTCCCTTGGTCCAGATGGTGTGCCAGCGATTATTTTCAATAAATAAACTGACATTTTACGTTATCCTCTCAATAGTATTTTCAGTAAATCATTTTCCAGTAACACTGTGTCTGCATCTTGGAAGGACATTAAAGGCATTGCTGCGCCCAGATTATCAAGTGGACCAACTGTTAGGTTCAGGCCTATTGCCAATACTTATCCTTTTTACAAACGATGGGAAGACTGCTTTGACTTAACCTTGGACCTTCAGCGAAGGCTTTTAACTGCCCTAAACAGTTTGCTTATAAACATAGTAGGTATACTTTGGATGCCACTGTCGTCTTATATCATAATATTGTCTCTAGTTTAGATAGAGATGCCAAATATGTTTGGTTTGTCTTCCTGGACTACACATCTGCCTTCGACTCTGTACCTAGGACTCTTTCGTTAAACAAGCTTGCTGCGTCGCAAGCATAGTGCTGGATTACCAAGTGGTTGCATTCCTATTTTTCTGATAGGAAACAGTACAACACCTCCACTGCCCTGGCGTTCCTCAGGGAGGTATTCTTTCTCCTTTTATGTTTTCCTTCTTCTTACATGACTTGCCTCATTCTAACGAAGCCAATTTTGTTAAGGATGCCTAAAATCTGGCTGTTTCTACGCTGGTGGTCACCTTTTAGTCAACTTTGTATCAGAAATTAGTCTGTGGTCCTTTACAAATGGTCTTGGGCTCGGTTCTTCCAAAGGTCAGGTTGTTAATTTCACTTTTAGATACAAGTACAGCTTACGTGAGTTGGTTAGTCCGCACAGTCCCACTATCACAGATGGCACTGAAGTCAAAACCAAATAGAATGTTAAATACCCTGGACAGTGTATTTCCTCTGATCTTTCCAGATCTTCCCACTTGGTGTTAGTTTCCAGAAAGATATTTCGCCTGGAGTTCTACACAAGGAAGTTGAGACAGTCTGGTATCACTCACTCTACTCTCTAGGTTTGTTAATTCTTGTATTCTGCCTATACCTCTTCACTGCTCTCCCACCTGAATCTTTCCCAGGCTATTTAAGAAAAGCCTTGTTATACTCCTCAGGGAGTTAAAAGATATCAATAGGGCCACTGAGGTGTAACTAAACAAACTCTTTAATACTACTGTAGACAGAAACTTGAATTCTTGGAAGAAATTAGCAAATATTGTCCTGTCAGACTCTGAACATCCTCTCCATGCACAACTCTCTCCTTGCTGCATCTCATCAGGTGAGTAGGACTAGAAGCAACTGTAGAAGACTGTATGCTTGGACAAATAAGAATCTAGGTCAAGCAAGGCTTCCTGCGGATTGCGTGCAACCATCTTATAACAACAATTCACAGTGCACCATGACGGCCAACCACCTCGCATGGTGGACACACTGCAAACCTGACTGATAGAATTCAGTCTTCACCAAAGATGGGACAAGACACATTAAACTAGTTACTGACCAGTGCCCAATCAAAAAACGAATCTCTTTGCACGAGTTGCATAGAAGCATGCTTGTCCCCCTACGGATAGCTTTTAGCATCCTTCGAAATGGAAGCTGAGGGAAGGGGAAGAAATAATTCTTAACTTAACCAACACACTGTAAGAGAAGGGATTGAGTAATACCAGGATTATGTCCTTATGTATAGAACTTTAAAAGAAATAGCATCCTAGAAATTAACATCATGTGAGAAGACCAGGAAGGACCAGAGAACGGGCAGCATCCAAGGCATTCATCTTAGTTTCGAATTTATTGCACTGTATGATACCAGAATCATGTGAATGAACCAGTTCACGTTAATGCCATTTATGTCTGTGAGTGAAATTTTACAATCTGAAATTCGGAGGGATTTAGCTTAAGGCGGCATGATAAGAACCACCGATTGAATTCTGATAAACACCTGTTCATTTTGGAACAATCTTACCGGGGAGTAACCAGCAGGGAAACAGTCAGATCATTGGCATACTTAACAATATAAGGTCTAATCAACTTCACTATTAGACACGGCAAGAATATTTAGTGTCGAAATGAACCAAAATAATTCAGAACAATCAAAACAATATATCCAAATTATTAAAAATCAGAAGTGATTAGAATACTAAGTTACTTTATTGTGTGAATCCAATATAGATAAGATTTTATTCTGATAAAGTCACACAGTGTGACATCTGCAGGAATATTTACTGATGACCACGTTTCGAGCACAAATTATTACTGCTCATGATCCTCATATCAAGGCACTACTTATACAACTTTCTTGCTTCATTTAAATACATGAGTACAGCTGATGACTAGATATATGAGTAAAATCAATATGAAATTATGTACATTCAGAAATAATAATATTAGTGTTATCAATCAAATACAATTGGATTGGAAATAAGACAAGTGTTTTTATAGTCAAAAGAAGCAACTTGTTAGAATGTTATGATGTACGTGAATTGAAATAGATTATTTATTATCCTCCTCTAATTTGAGTGGTGGTTATAATATTTTGCATATTTCTGGTATTTGCATTGAGTCACTTCCATTGCGTGTGTTGCGTGTAGACTCGATGAACAAGGCAGGGCTCAGTAATTAACCTCTCTCTCCACCTACCTACCTATATTACTTCTTAGAATTTTGACCCTGTCCCACACACCCTATTGTGTCGTTCTGTGTTAATACATGCAGTGCAATGAAGTGCTGAAGTTTTCCAAATTTCTTATCTTCGTGGGATCAATCATTCTGCACTTAGCTAAATTCTTATGTTGTGATGATCTCACTACTCCTGATCTACTAGTTTGACCTATGTAGTTGACCAAACTCACAGTGATTGCAAGGTATTTTGTAAATTATGAAGGTAGGTGGAGAGAGAGATTAATTACGGAATCCTGTCTGGTTCATCGAGTCTACGCCCAACACATGCAATATAAGTTATTATTATTATTATTGTATCTTTTAATTCCTACAGGAACATAGGGCTTCAGCCGTGCGTCTCCATTGCGTTCTGTTCTCTGCTAGAGTCTTCACCTGGCTCCATGTCTGCCCACACGTTTTCATCTCCTCTTCACATGACCTCCTCCAAGTCACCCTTGCACTGATGACCAACTCGCCGCTTCCCTTTCGGGTTCCACTCGAGCAATGGCTTGTCTAGTGATGTCACTTGCAATATAAGTGACTCAACGCAAATAACAGAGATATGTAAGATATTATCACCATCAGTCAGTCAAATCACAGGAGGATAATAAATAATCTTAAAATTCTGTTTCAATTTACATACCTCATAACATTCTAACAAATTTCTTATTTTGACAATAAAAACATTTGTCTTATTTCCCATCTCAATGTATTTGATTGATAACACTAATATTATTATTTCTGAGTGTACTTTATCTTATATTATTGATTTTATTCAAATGTCTAATCATCAATTACACTAGTGTACATAAATGAAGCAAGAAAGTTGTGTGAGTAGTGCCTTGATATGAGGATTACGAGCAATAATAATTTGTGCTCGAAACGTGGTCATCAGTAAATATTACTGCAGATGTAACACCGTGTGATTTTATCAAAATAAAATCTCATCCATAATGGAGTTATACTCTACCACCACCATGGTGCCCAAGTTCTATACGTTTATTTTGTGAGGTTTAGTCTACTCATATAGTCAACAGCATCACGTGATGTTATGTCAGTGATGTTTCTCCATAGTACGTTTTCTGATCTGGCCATTGATGTTTATCTGTAATGTGAAAGGGTATTTCCTGTGAGTTTCCAAATAGATTGGCCATTTATTACTGTTATGAAAAGCATGCAGACAGAGTGAATGAAAACACAATTTGTAAACAAACCCGTGTACTTTTTGCATTAGACACGTAGGAAGTTGATCTGATCAGGAAGTGTACAAAACAAATAAACACAGGTTTGCTTGAAAATAAAGCATAAACAAAGTGTTCTCATAGGAGAAAGCAGTATTTTTCATTTTTAGCCAAAAAAACAAAACAAAAACAAATTCTACACAAAATCATATTCGATTGGTTGAAGGATTTCATCATGAGCTGACATTAGTTAGAGAACCATCCGAAAACCAACTGGGAGTACTCGACAGCTGTTTCGTCCTAGCTTGAGACTCTTGGTCGGTAAGCATCCACCGTCAGGCTCTGAATACGGGAACTTCTGGATACAAGGCCAGCTAGCTCGTAGACCATTAATCCACTGAGATCCAAACCAATGGCCAATGCTTGAATTCTCAATATAGCGTGACCACTTCACAATGTCTTCTTCGTCGGTGAATTACTGCCTCACCTTCAACCTGCTGTGACCTACTGGTCACGGCTGCCCACTAGGACCCTAGGTAACTAAGTGCCTGAATAGGGCCAGTCGTAGTAAGCATCAGAAAACTCATGTTGAAAATCATATCCACTTTTTCTACACAGACTGCCACTCAGTAAATACATTGTCTTCTGTCAGCTTCAGCAGTTCAGCTACTGTAAGGCGTTTTGGTTCAACCTTCTATGCCCTATCCGATATGATGACATCGGAGAGATTTTTAATTGGAGTGTTCATAATTCCTGAGAAACAGCCTATAAAATCATTTGGGGTACACAACATTCTTGTCCTATTATTATTATTCCTCTGGCTGTGTTCTGAGTGGAACACTGTGGTTCAGCAGTACACCTACACTTTTCCCTGTCCTCTACAGTCCTCTTAAGATGGGTTTATGACATGTCTAAGGCTCTCATCTCCTGCTTACACTATATCCTCCATGTCACTCTCAGACGTCCCACTCATCATTTCCTTTAGGCATCCATCTGCGGGCCAGCAGGGTGACGTCACTGAATGGTCTCCTCATTGTGTCTTCACTCCGTCCCTACTTTCTTCCACAAAATTTTTCATCACTGTGTTCTTAACTGGTTAGTTCTCAGAGTTTCTTATTCTCAATCATTTCTGGCAGCCTGGTCTTCAATATGGAGTGAAGGCGCCTCTTAGCAAAAGTCTTTAGCACCCTGTTGAAAATGATTTTCGTGATGCACCAAGTTTCTGACCCTGAGCTGGTTGATTTAATTGCGAAGCTTCTGTCGTCCTTCCTCAGCGCGACTTTTACTGTGAAATGAAACTATTTGAATTCTCCATCAATGATACTTATTCCTGTGTCCTGACAACCAGTGCCGTGACTGGTTGTCAGTGTACTTATCTACTGGTCCTTTTCATTAACTTGGAATTCTAACTTTCTTGTCATATGAGTTTATTTTTATTAGCTGGCAAATTTGGTTCAGAGTAATGTGTTTCTTAATCACTGGCTTGTTCGCTTGAGTACCAGGCTTCAAGGAATTCCCTGGCACTACTTTCTTTCTTTCTACATGACTTACCATCTTCAAATGACATTAATTTTGTCAAATATTCTGACGACCTGACTGTATCTTTGCCTATCAAATGTCAAAACGACTGCTCTAAACTTAATGGCTTTCTGTCAGATATCAGCCAGTGGTCCAAGGAAAACTGTCTTACCTTAAACCCCTCCAAATGCCAAACAGTCAATTTCATTTTGAGGCATAAATCCGACCTAAACAAACTGGTTAGCTCTCACGAGGTATGCAACATAGATGGCACTGAAATAGAAACCAAGTCAGAAATTAAATACCTAGGCGTAATTCTATCTGCTGATCACTCCTGATCGTCTCATATCTTGACGATTCCTAAGAAAATATTCCATCTTACCTTCTACATCAAGAAGTTAGGACATTCTAGTATTACCCAACCCTTACTCCTACAATTCGTTAACTCTCGCATTCTGCCTATTATTCTCTATTGTTCTCCCTTAGTTTTTCCCCGGCTACTGAAGAAAGACTATAACATATTACGCAGGATGTTAAAGGTTGTCAGTAGGGTAAGCAACGTGCCACTTAACCAGCTTGTTAATATTCTGGTTGACAGGCACATGGACTCATATGAAAAATGGGCCAAAGCCATTTTATCTAACTCACACCACCCTCTCCACTCACAACTCTCCCCTTGCATCTCATCAGGCAAAACCAGAAGCCCATATAGAAAACTATATGCTCGCACCAGGAAGTACAAAAACCCAACCATACCCTACTTAGCTCGTGTTCTGTGTGATAAAGAAAGCATTAGGCGTGACACCTATAATTCATTAAATTGTCAGTAGTACAACTGGATCTCGTCTTTCCAACTCATATCATTCATAGGTACAACGTTTTCTTTCTTACTTTTCCCTTTCTCGCTCTCTTTTTGTCTTTCTTTCCTTTATGTGCTGCTTTGTTTCTTTCTCTCGCTTACGCCAGTAAATATGACAGCACCCACTTTTCTAGCATCTTCAAACACTCTGTTCAACTTTTGGCTTTGCTACCGACATGCCAATATGTTGTTGTCATAATGAACTGAGATTTCCTTAATCTGTGTAGAATTCTATTTATTGATAATGTACTAACTGGATGCAATACTGTATTAAAAATGCTGAGAATTCCATTCTGTATCACAAGTACTGTTTTAGAATAAAGCAAATTATTATAATTATTACTTTTGGCCTTTCCTCTATTTAAAATCTCCACATTATCCCAGTAAAATTGGCGTCAGTTATTATCTACATGCATTGATATGAATGAATTTAGACCATGTCTTTTTACAGCTAATTTTTGTTCTTGATTTCTGTTTCGAAAGGGACACCCACTTCGAGAGGCTTTCTTAGAGTGAACTTGATATCTAGTGTGGATGAAATGAGCTAGTATTGATATGATTATAGCTAGATTCAAACCTTTACCGAACTAAGATGGAAGGTGTTCAGAGATTCGACGATCTGCTTGCCTGGTCGTACGCCACTATGTAATTAGCTCCAAACGTGTAGTTAAACTGTTAATTACTCACAGAAGAGGCAAAACACGGCAGTCTGTCTTTTGACTTTTTTAATTTTTACAATTCTAGCTACAGGACGGAGTTTCCTATTGTTCTAGTAAGAAGTCGTGACCAGTAAGGTCCATCCAGTCAAGTGTGAGGATGGATGTCCCATTGGTTGACGCCAATTGCGTTAAAATCTTGAATTGCTAGAAGTTAGGGTTCATGTGCTGGCCATTGAATCGGGTCCCCATCACTGAATTGTATCTGAGCTTGTCTTGTAACCGGGAGGCTCTAGTTGCGTTCCGCAGATGATCCCCAAACTAGGATGAAACAGACGTTCAGTACTTCCTAGTTGGTTTTCAATGTTTTTCTAACTGATATCAATCCGTGGTCACACTCGTAAAAACAAACCTAATCCTTACAGACCAACTCTTGAAAATAAAACCATTATGCTCCAAATATCACGCAGTTATTATTGTTGTATTACTCAATATGTGTTCTATCACCTAAGTTTATCTTATATGGAGATGTGTTCTAACACAGGGTCCAAATTCTACTCACACATTAATCACTTGGTCCTAATTTTCTTATTGTCTATTCCCATGTATATTTCAACCTCCAGTGTACTTGATCAAAATGAGACTTGGATATCCGAGTCATACAGTGTCAGGACAGCTACCGAATACTTCCCCTCCCCAGCACCTAATAAAATCAGTCGCTCATCAGCTAAAACCCCAATCAGTCTTAAAACCACTGATTCTTTATCCGTCGTAACAAAACACCCCGAAATTCGATAATTTCCTTTGATCACGCAATGTCTGTCATTTACTAGTACAAAAAGCAACTTATCTGGCCTAATTACTTATTCATGAATAACTCCCATTTTCACTCTTGAAAGTAGAAAATCAAGTTTTGCATTTCAAAAAAAGGGGAAGACAAGCACACAAATAAGGGCGCAGTACACACGCTTTCAGCGCACTTATTATCGTTGCATCAATCAATCAAGCAATCAGTCCATCAGTCAGATGAACTGCTTCAACGTCTGGTAGATATTTATCTGAGTTACTCCTCCTAGAGATTTAATTCATTTGTAACTTCAATTGCTCATTGGATATGAATTCTAATACAAATTGAGGCAACAGACTATTATAGTTATTGTAGTAATAAGACGCAAACATACACACAACTGATTCAGTTAATAACTGAACGAGATATCCGCTGAACTGCAGAGAATTTGTTTGCCTGCCGGACTCAATGACTCATCAGGGTGAAACATTTGTACAAAGCAGCAGTTGCAGCATATCTGAGAATCACACACACACTCACAAAACTAGATGAAAGCAGTACACAGAACGAAGATGTAAATGACAGTGCGAGAGAGAGAGCGAGAAGGACGGAGAAATTAGGCGCAGATCAAAGAGGAGACCTAAGTCGAATCAAGAACTGGCGCGGAATTATGCTCCTGTCCATCTTAAGCAAAATACTAAGCAGCATCATCCTGGAGAGAATCAAACATGCCCTGGATGAAAAACTTCGACCGGAACAAGCTGGATTCAGGAGAAACAAGTCGTGTATTGATCAAATCGCCACACTACGGAACATCATTGAACAAAGCCTGGAATGGCAGTCACCTCTATATCTCAACTTCATCGATTTTGAAAAGGCCTTCGACAGCGCCGATCGAGAGGTGCTTTGGCAAATACTTCGCTACTACGTGGTGCAATCGACAATTATACATCTCATCCAGTGGTTGTACGACAATGCTGCATGCCAAGTAATCAACAACTGGAAAATTACGGAACCCTTCGAAGTGAGGACAGGAGTAAGACAAGGCTGCCTGCTATCGCCAATGATTTTCCTGATTGCAGTAGATTGGATAATGCGACAAACAGCGGGAAATGAGGAAACAGGCATAAAATGGACTCACACAAAAAACTTGGAGGATCTGGACCTCGCCGATGATAAATGTCCGATTTCCCACAAACTGGAGGAAGATATGCAAGTGATGAAAAGCAACAAGTTGGTAGAACAAGCATCAAATATAGGAAGGACTTCAGGTGAACATAGAGAAAACAGAGTTGATGAAGATTCCTGGGCAACACCACCAACAGCGACAACAAATGGAAGGAACCTGAAAGAAACAACCTCCTTTACCTACCGACTTAGGAAGCATCGTTTCAACTACAGGCGGAATTGATGAGAATATCAAAGCAAGAATCGGAAAAGCAAGACAAGCTTTCACCACTCACGTCAAGTCTGTGTGGAGGTCAACAGCACTCAGCATCAAAAATAACATCCGGATTTTCAACTCCAATGTGAAGTCAGTCAGTGCTACTATATGGATCAGAGACTTGGCGCGTCATAAACAGCATGTCAAACAAACTACAGACCTTCATCAACAGCCAGTTGTCTTCGCTCAATACTCAAGATCAGATGGCCAGAAAAGATCAGCAACAGGGAGGGATCTCTGGGAGCAAACCAACCATGAACTGATTGTGAAACAAATACGCAGGAAGAAATGGAGATAGATTGGCCATACTCTGAGGAAACAAACCATCGAGTGACATCACTAGACAAGCCATTACTCGAATGGAACCCGGCTGAAAGGGAAGCGGCGAGTTGGTCATCAGTGCAAGGGTGACTTGGAGGAGGTTATGTAAAGAGGAGATGAAAGCATGTGGGCAGACTTGGAGCCAGGTGAAGACTCTGGCAGAGAACCGAACGCAATGGAGACGCACGGTTGAAGCCCTATGTTCCTCTAGGAATTTAAGGAAACAATAATAATAGTGCTGCAATACTTCAGCAATGCTGCTGAAGAATCCCGAACTAAGACGGAATATCTGTTCAGTACTCCCAGGTTTTCCAGTGGTCCACTAACCGATGTAAACTCATGATGAAATCCTCCATGCAATCAAACAAAAATCCCCACAAAACCAATACTTGAAAACTGATATCAAGTCTTGTTAGAAGTCGTGCTTTCTGCTGTACAAAATGGACATCTGGGTGTTTCCTAGAAAGGAAACAAAGAGAACAGTGTCATATACTCTTCCTCTAACGGTTTTCATCTTTTTCTCTTTTACATAATGACTGTATTTGTTTTAAGTAAAATAATTGCAGACATGAAACGAATTCATCATTAGGCGAAAAAAATCTCAATTAATTGTAATTTGTCAATCATCTTCCTTTTTGTATAATTCTTTTTATAATGGAATAACCATTATTATGATAATTGTTATCATTATTACAGCCATTATTTCAAATGTACCGAATAAGTTGAAAAGTGCGCCAACTAATGAACATAATTGAACATATTGAATAATATCTAGAAGACATAATTAACGTAAACAAAACATTCTACCATGGAAACTTTTACCATGACTATAAAGAGTCATATATATATATATATACATATATATAAATTTAAATATCGTTTTAAATGATTGAAAGGTGAATAAAAGCAGAAAGTTAAAGAATCTTTATCAATTATTCATGATTGAATTTAAGAATTTTTAACATTTTGGATGAAATTCCGCTTTTGATGTTTGCTGTTTGCTTATACTTAAGTATATAAAATATTTTGTATGTGCCTTTGTAAATTTCACTATCTACACCTTTCAAAAATCAATAGCCTAGTCCATTCAATAAATTTTATTATTCAATCAATTTTACATGCGAAAAATGGTCTAAGACCATACTCTCCGACCCCCAACACCCCCTCTCCCGCCTTGTATCTCAACAAGTAGAATCAGAAATCAGTATAAAATAATTTATGCTCGTACAACCAAGTACAAGATCTCAACGATACCATACTTGGCCCGTGTTCTAAGCGACAGAGGCAATGTTAAGAGCGAAATCTATGACTTGCTTTGTAGTTAATAACATAATTTTAGGCTCTTTTATTTCTCTCTTATTTTGCATTCTATGGTGAACTCCTTCTTAAACATACTTAGCTACCAACCTAAATTATTAACATTGGCTTCCTTTTGTACTTTACTGTATTCCTTCTTTTGTGTATCTACTGGTTCCGACTCTATTAGCACTATGAGTATTACAAAATTGTCCTGTCATTAACCATCATGTAATTATTAGTTTTTGTGGTTGTTTTTTCTTATTTTTTCATTTTTCTTTTCGGCAATACTAAACTGACAATCATTGGTTGTCAACGCCATTGCCACCACCTTAAAAACTTTGTATTATGCAGGATTACTCACACTACCACTACAAACACTGCATTAGACCTGATAATAAAAAACAAAACAACAAACCTGAAATGTTATTTTATGATTGTTTAGTGTTATTTCAACTAAATTAGCTGATCATCTTGGTGATAAACACTCTTAAATAACATTTCATAACTTCTTGTATGACTATAGCTTTACTGTCACCATGCATAATCATATCATAGCTTCCACTACGCAATACTGAGATATTATTTTATATTGTTTATTTTCCTTTCTACTTCTTGGTATTTTTTCGCATTTTTCTTATTATTTTTGTGTTTTCTTTTGCTGTTGTTGTCTTTATATTTATTTATTTTTTTGAAATACTCCATTTAAACGTTGGATAAAATTAGATGCAAAAATTGTAGATATGTGCTGAAAATTCCACACTGTACCACTAGTACTGTTTCTAGAATAACGCAAATTATTATTATTAAAAAAGTCGCATACTACTTTTATGTTTTATAAGCTAAATACATCGGCTTTACCATACGCTAACTTGAAAAACGCTCTCGTGAACACTTCCAGCCTGTCTAGTAGAAGGAGAACGAAAACGTGTACACAGCTCAGTTAGAGAACATCTGGTCAAATCAGGACATTCAGTGCCATTGTGCAACGATACGTGTTGCGTGCGAGTCAGGATAACAGTTTCTATCTAGGTGATCTTTGTCGCAATAGACTATCAAATCTGTCATGAATTTTTTGTTGGTAATGGCGCTGCACTTAGTTCTGATTGGAACATTGGGTTTCATCACCATATCTTTATTTCGCCCGATTCTTTGTAGTCCTCTTCAGCTGATTCCACGATTGCCCATAAATATTCACCCCGTTCGTTTCTTAGTCGTTTCGACGTCACTCTTGGATGGCCAACTGTAACAACAGAAGACAAGGGCCAGGCAACAGATCGTTTATTAAGGAAATCAACACATATTTATATATTTTCATGTACATTATTGTAGATTATTTTTAGTAGAAAATACAGTCTTTTGATTGGTTGTTTCTCACAGAAAGTTAACCTTGCATCTCTTTGTGGCTGTTTCTTGAATGTCAGATCATCTGTCTGCTGTGACTGGTTGTTGAGTCAGTCTTTGTTCTTGTTTTCACATGACCAATATTTGGGACATAAACATTGACGTAAATTACTGTCTACCAATTTTGGCTAGCAGACAGCTCTCATCACACAACTACCATTTTTTATTCGGGTTCAAATCAGATGTCTGGTTAGCATGTGATTTCACTGAACGGTCTCTTGAGGGTATGTTTAATCCATATCCATATCCTTTTGCATATTTGTTGAGAGACAATCTCTCAGGTGGTTCATTCCTAGAGTTCTTTGTTTGTTTCTCCGTCCTGACAGGCTACCGATTTTCAGTGCTGAGCGTACATAGCTGACAAAAGAAGTCTGCAAAAGCTTGTCGGAGATGTCTTCAGTGATGCGCCAAGTCTTTGAATAATGTAGGGGCACTGATTGATCTGACATTCATGTCGAAAATCTGAATCTTGTTGTCATTTATTCTGACTTCGTGAGATTTCCAAATTGATTTTAGAAATATAAAGGCGTTTCTTGCGATTGACATCCCCATCGTTATGGCCTGTAATTGAAACTATGCTGCGTGAAAAGCTACTCGGAAGAGATAACTTCTCTCAGATCTCTGTTGTTATGGTGTTGGTTGACGCTAGTTGTTTTTGTCGTTTGTTATATATCTTCATCACCTTCATATTCTCCGTGTTCACTTGAACGTCTGCCTTCGCCGCTAATTCTTCTGTCAACTCACTGATTTTCGTCAGTAGATTTTCAAGTATGAGTGAGATATGAGATATAAGTCACCCGCGAAGTCGATAATTTCCACAGCTTCTAATGTAGCTAAAAATTCTAAGTCCAACTGTCATAAGAAGCATTTGAAATTTGAATGCCTTAGCAGCTGAGGCATTATACATCAAAAATACATTGATCCAGTTGAAACCGAAGCCTAAATATGCCTGTAAATTGTTTTCTTTGACAGCGTAGAGTGAGTTCACACGATTCTGATTCGGTTCCGGTCCCCATAAGTCACCGTTTTGGGCTAGAGTGAAATATTTTTCGAATCCCTAGAAATAATTTTACGTTTTCATCATGTACAGACTGTTAGGCGTTGCCGTTGCTCTAGGAAACTAATTTTTTCTGCATGGGGACACCTACCAGTGTGGTTTAATAAAGGTATTGCTAACACCATCTGTCTCTCTTCCTTGGAACTTATTTACCAAGGAACCCGTCCAGAAATACCAACAACAGCGCCTGCACAACTGCAAGTTGACACCAATCCTCCAACGAAAGCTGAAGTCTTGAATGCAATCAAGCTTCTGAAAGCTGGAAAAGCAACTGGACCAGATGGAATACCCCCGGAAGCACTGAAAGCGGACCCAGAAACGACGGCAGATATGCTGACTCCATTATGGCATAAGGTCTGGAAGTAGGGAAAGGTGCCTACTGACTGGAGGAAAGGTTACCTCGTGAAACTACCAATGAAGGGCAACCTAGGACTCTGCAAGAACTGGCGAGGAATCATGCTCCTGTCGACGCCAAGTAAAATCCTAAGTCGCATCATCATGGAGAGAATAAAGCACGCACTGGATACAGAACTCCGACCAGAACAAGCTGGATTCAGGAAAGGCAAATCATCTTCTCACCAAATTGCAACTCTACGCATCATCATCGAACAAAGCATGGAATGGCAATCAAACATCTACCTCAACTTTATAGACTTTGAGAAGGCCTTCGACAGACAGCGTTGATCGTGAAATAATTTGGAAACTACTCAAGTACTACGGCGTACCCCAAATATTCATCAACCTTATTCAACAGCTGTACGACAACCAGACATGTCAAGTGATCCACAACGGAAAACTCAGCGAAGCGTTTGGAGTAAACACAGGAGTCAGACAAAGGTGCTTATTATCACCAATGATATTATTAATTGTGGTGGACTGGATTATGCGTCAGACAGTGGGAAACGAGAAGACAGGGATATCCTGGACCGACGTGAAGAACCTAGAAGACCTGGATTTCACAGATGATTTATGTTTGATGTCACACAAATTCGAAGACTTACAAACAAAAACCGACAAACTGGTCGAAGAAGCAGCCAGAGAAGACAGGACTCCAGGTGAACATAGACAAGACGGAGGTCACGAAAATAACCAACCAACCAACAACAACAGCAACAGAAACATCCAGCGCCAATCACCATCAACAGGAGGGATTTGAAAGAGGTTACCTCATTTACTTATCTAGGGAGCATTGTCTCAACTACAGGAGAAACAGACGAGTGTGAAACCAAGAATCGGGAAGGCCAGAAACACATTCATCAATCTGAAACCAATCTGGAAATCTTCGTCACTCAGCCTGCATCAACAACAAAATTCGCATTCTCAATAGAAACGTCAAGTCAGTCAGTACTTCTATACGGATCAGAAACTTGGCGAGTCACAAAGAATATTTCCAACAGCCTGTTGCAAACCTTTATCAACAACTGTCTTCCTTCTATCCTGAAGATCAGATGGCCGGAAAGAATCACAAACAAGAAACTATGGGAAGAAACGAAACAAGAACCAATCGCTCAACAAATATGCAGGAGAAAGTGGAGATGGATTGGACAGTCGCTGAGGAGGACGTTGGGTGACATCGCACTTCAGGCCAGTGCTCGAGTGGAACTCGAAAGGGAAGCGGCGAGTGGGACGTCCAAGTGTGACATGGAGGAGATCGTGTGAAGAGGAGTTGAAACAGTATGGAATAACATGGATGCAGGTGAAAAGTGCAGCAGAATACAGAAGCAAGTGGAGACGTGCAGTTGAAGCCCTATGTTCCACTAGGAACCAAAGGGAACAATAATAATAATAATTGTATTACCATTAATTGTTCTATATCGGACCACCTCGTTGAAGCAGGACACAAATCTAACATTGAAGAAGATTCCTCCATCTTCTATCGGGTATCGAAAATAATACCAAAGGTCTCTAGACATTGAAAGCCCCAAATATCAGAAGTCATTAAAATTCGCATCAATCAACCGGGATCTTAGTGTGCTCTATTGAGCCTATAAATTCATAAATTCTCATTTACTTCCCTTAACCTACCTGATATTCTCTCATTTTTGTGCTATATTAGTACACATTATCTTTCACTAACTTACCGATGCTTAAGAAATGTAATCTGTCGATAATATTGATTCAATATAATTTGAAACAACATTAGTATTGTTGAGATCAATATTTCTTTCATTAATACGGTCAGATAAATGTAGAAACTGATGAGGAATTTATCGGAAAGAATATTATTTGTTTAGTTACCAGTCTTTTCGATTTTTTGGAGGATTTCATAATGAGCTAACATCAGTTAGAGAACCATTAAAAACCACCACTGGAGTTCCTGGACAGCGGTTCAGTATTAGTTCAGGAATCTTCATCAGTATGCACCCACCACCACTGGGTTCGAGTGCAGGACCTTCTGGTTATAAGTCGAGCTAGTTCGTAGACCATTAAGCCAATGGGATATGAACTTATTTTATTATTTATTTTTATTTATTTTGATTTTGTTTACAGCTTCATGCCACACCGTATTTTCAGTACAAGTATGGAATTTTCAGCATGGATATCGGTAGCCCAAATTTTGCAGTCCGACCATAGATATCGGGTGTGAGTCGGCAGGGTATCGAACCTCGGACCATGTGCATGGTCAGCGAGAGTCCTAACCACTGTGCCATGGACGCACAGTGACCAGCCCATAAATTCCAACTTCTGCCAACTCACAACATAGCGCGGGCACTTCTCAATGTCTTCTTCGGTGAATTACCACCTCACCTTCAACCTGTTGTACCCTACTGGTCACAGCTTCCCATTAGAACCCTAGACAAAACTGCCTGCCTGAATAGGGCCAGTCACTAGTGAGCATCACATCAGTTTTCAAGTATTGGTTTTCCAGGGATATTGTTTCCTTGTTCGGTTGATTTCATCATGAGCTGACATCAGCCAGAGAACCATCGGGAAACCTGGGAGTACTGGACAGATGTTTCGTTCTAGTTTGAGGCTCTTCATCAGTACACATCTTCAGTGAATTCCACGCAAAAGTTCAACTCAATGACAAGTATCCCAGCTTAATGTCTACACCTCATTTAGAATTGATTAAAATAAAGCTGTTGTCAACACCAACGACCGGACATATGACATTCATCATACCCTAATAACTAATCAATAATATAAGAAAGTGTTCGTGATCCCGAATGACTTATTAGTGATGTCAGCAACTGGAGCATAGATACACTCAGGTTCAGAACTCACAAACGAGATGACTTCCTTCAAGATTGTTGATATTCCTTGCTGACATATGGCACTAGGCACGAAAATGAGAACATTTTAGGGGTCTCCTCTCGATCCCCTGCAGCCTAGACACTCCACATCCCACAAACACTACTTACTGTACAATGAATGAGGTCGACTGAAGCGAAGTGTTTCTATTATTCAGCTGATACATATCTATCCCAAGTGGAGAATAACATTTTTTCCACGACTCTAATTAAGATCAATTAATTTAAAAACCATCAATAACCGGATATGAATAATTAAAGTGAACAGAATCAAGAGAATAAAAAAGGAAATAACAATTTTGTTCAATTATCAAAATAAATTAACAGCAATCATACATATATAACAAGTAGCAACAAGTAATTACCTTGAAACAGCTATTGGAAGAACATAAAATAACGCGAAAACCGCCCTTTGTATTCACATTGAAATAGAAATTTTACAAATTTAATCATTTATGTGAAAGTGACCAAAATATTCCTTGTTTAAAGACAAAACAGTAGATTTCTTGCATAAAATTGCATACTACTGATTCATCGGGATAAGTAGTGACATACCCTTCATATCAACCACTTGAGCTTACTGGCCAGCAAGATCGATGTGATTTAGACATTGAAAGCCCTCGTTTTGCCAGTTAGCGGCCTAGCCCTTTATCAATCAGAGGTGTACCCGTTTTGACGAAGCTGAGAGTGCCCAATCAGTTGAAACCACTAACCGATTTCTGACCACTTACTTGGGTGGACTGGTCATAAAATAAATCAAATACACAACCTTTTGCAAATTGGTCAGCAGCTTAACTGATTTCGCTCTCTGAAATAAGTCATACTGGGCACACTGCTGATAAGGAGCACGGCCACAAACGAGTGGACGAGTGACGGCCTGCCTAAAACTTGGGCCACTAAAAAAGCTCTCTCTCCATCGCATATATTTTCTCGCGTCCGGTTTGCTTTAATCGACTAAAATATGACCTCTAATGGTATTGATCTACTCTTGTGTGTATTTAAAATGTTAACAAGCTTCTGATTCGCAAGTTCTTACTAAACCCGGGGAATAGCCTGGTTGTGGGTGCCAACGTAACCCAATACATGGGATAACTGTTCTTCAGTTTTGTTCTTTGATCTCAAAATGTACTTCTGAACATCTCTTACAATTGGCTTTCAACCAAATATCTTGAATTTTTTGAACGAGACAAAGCAGATACATCATTATGGAATGGTTTCTGCTTCAGCTTAGACAGCATTATGTCACAGGAAGGATATACTGTCAATTAATGATTTATTTGAAGATATTGTACAAAGGGAAAATATCTTGCAATAAACTCCTCTGACAATATCTGTACATTTTATAAATACTGTCCAGAATAAAGATATTATGATTATTATATAAACATATCCTGGTCCTTCAGTGTTTAGAACACCTCGATCTGGCTGGCCAGCGAGCTCTACTGCTTAATATAACGAGTATTTAACTACTCATTTCAGCCTATTAGTAGTACATAACATACTACTAACATACCTTCGTCACCTCTTATGACACCGAATAGGTCACATTTTTTTATCAGAAAAATTTGGTTTTCTAAAAGAAAACTACAGTGAAATTTCACTACTTGAACAGTGTAGATTGCAAATTCTTAACGAATTTCAAAAAAATTGTGATCAAATTTCATTCACAGTAGATTATATTGTATTTTTATTTGTGTTCAGGTCAATTTTATCCTTCCGATTGATTGATCGATTTTGTGCAATAGAATTGCTCAGTCTGTGGTCACATATCACCACTTGATACAGACTCTTTAAAGGATATCTCGAGATTTACATAATGTCAATGTTTGTTGGTGGTAAGTAGTAATGAAATCCGTGAAGCGTATGTCGTGCTAGTTGCCTAGTGGATGGTATTTTAGCATTTAAAAAGGTGGGCTCAGAGATAGAGCCTCAGCTGGGACCTTATCATTCTCAGAGGAAGTAGTTACATCCAGCTTACAAGTCTGTTATAATAAGTAACCTGATTGCACAATATATTTGGGGTTGAACCACGATAGAGCCGCCGATGCTAGACGTAGACTCACTGATTACGTTTACCACTTGACTTCGGCAACAAAACGATACGTCAGCTATTTATTTATTAGTGGATGTATATTATATGGGGATTAACACACAAAATTCTCTTTCGCACAATGAGAAACATTCGAAGGTTAGTGAATTCACTGGTTTCATGCCAATTTTCGCGAAAATAGATTTCGTCATGAAATAATATCAGTTAAATATTCATTGAAATGGACAGTTGCTTCGATGTGAATTAGGATTTTTCAATACTGTGCACCAAAGCAAGGATGCCACTGGGGACCGAATCTGGGATATGCAATTCATCAGGTATGCTTGTTAATCATTCAGATATCCAATAAACCTTTGATAGTCCGCAATATGGTTCGATGAGTCTCCTTTTAATATGCTTAAAATGGTAGACCCAAATGGCCACGACTTCTCTGTAGCACATCATAATATGCTTCCTGTAATTACTAGTGAGCAACAGACTGTAATAGGAGTTATTTGAGTAATTTCAATACACATTTCAAAGCGGTAGCGTTATATCCCGTGTCGACAGTATTGAGAATCCATGAGTCATTGAAGTCCTACACAGTAGCTGAATGGTTAGAGGGTTCGCTTCATAAAATAAAGGTCGTTGGTTCAACCCTCAGTGGTATTTTTAGATAGGCACCTTTAAGGAGTAGCAAACTAGGGCAAAACATATGTCCAACGCCCACTGGTTATCACTGATTTCCTAAGTGATAAGGGTTCGTGAATGAATCTACACTGGGATTAAGGAAAAATCATTTAAATACCTGAAATCTTAATGCTAAACATGTTTATTATTGTTACTATCGTTTGACATAGGCATTGGAAGGTGATGGATGAATTATGGAGCCTGGCTATCTTTGACCACAGATGTTTCAATTCTACCTGCTACGTTATGTGTTATATTACGGTTATTAATTTAGACGTAGAGTGGAAAAGTCAGTCAATGAGTTTGTGAAGCAATATTGCTAGACATAGCTAGGACATGTTAGCTGACATCGCAAGAATTTTTTGAAAGTCACTTTGAACCACGTAGGAAGTTGCAGACTGCTAAATTGGAGCCCTTCAGAATGCAAAGAACTAGTGGTCCAAGAAAACTGATGACATCACTTAAAACTGTCCTCAGTGGTGAAGATTCATTCAATCTTTGTTATCGTCAAACATCCATTAAATCGACAAGTACTCCCATATTATTAGTATATCTACCGTACATTTCTATTAACTACAGTTCATTTGCATCTCTCTTTCTCTACTTATATGTGTAATATGAACAGTGAAGTTTCGAAATGAGCAAATTTCTGCGTTTAAACACAGTCAAATATATAAATATTTAAAACAATTCGCTTTAAAAATCTAAACAAAGCAATAAGAAGACGTGATTTGTCTGAATCGTGTGTGTAATACATTTGCGTAACACATTTCGAACAATCTGATCACACTTCACGCACTTGTCATATGAATATATATGAAATTAATAAAGAGTTAAGAGGTGAGAAAGTAGACAAGTTAGGTCAAGTTGAAAGGACATATTGAAGGTGAAAATAACAATGAAGTTAACTAAACCAAATAAGAAAGGTAATAATACATCTACCCTGGCTGGTATCAAAACAACGTTTACCAAGGAAGGCTTAGTATGATGAGAAATTGTTGCTTTGAACGCATAAAGGTGGTTTTAACTTCCTAATTGCTAGCTATGACTTCCATAGACTTTAGGAAATACCCTCCCACAAACACGTTTTATAGATTGGTTTAAAAGACGTGTGGAAAAATCAGTTTTATGTATTGTCACTATAATATATTTCGCAATAGAGCACCTAGGTCGTCTGTCCTCAGCAGTAATGGTTTCTGAGAATTCAATTCGCTTCTGGAGCTATTTAGGAGTTTGCTCTGAAGCCAGCTCTTACTTGAGGGGATCGATGAGTCTTCCTTATGTATGTGTCTGTCCACACGTACATTCAAATTGGTAAATACAGTGGGATGTGACACCAAATTTTTGCATGTTCAAAGAGCTTAGATGGATATATCGACTTCACATTCTCAATTATTCTGATATTAGCTACATAAAAAGTCTTTTTAACCATATCAGCGTCAATTCTTTGTCGAGTAACCAAGCTGCTATGATCACCTATATAGGGTAGCTTGATGTACACATCTTTCTAAGCGACGGATTTGGAGAGTGAGTTTTGGCGTTCTGACTACTTTATACCTCCTGATGAACTTGTCTAGATAACTATTATTAACCAGAGTCTCTGATAACTTTGTTTCTTCCTCATCAGTTGTGTCTTCAGTGCATATTCATTGGATTGTACCGAAAAGGTACCTTACTAAGTCTCTTAACTCTTTATTAATTTCATATATATTCCTAAGAAAAGTCCGTATGCGATCGAATTGTTCGAAATGCATTGCACAAATACGTTATACACACGATTCAGACAAATCACGTCTCCTTATTGCTTTGTCTATATATATATATAATATATATATTACATGTCTATGAACTCATGGACCATAGCTCTGAGTCTTCTAAGAATGGATTGTATTGCTTGACTGGACTGCTAAAAATGTTGCTAACCTATTGTAGGAAACTCTTTGTAACGTGGACTAATTACGTTGACTTTCACAAAGACATATTCGCTCTTGATCACTGTTGAAATTTTGAACATTTTCGTCAATATTAGCTAAATTATTTATCTTCTTTTAACTCAGGTTATGTCCACTATCATTATCATTTCTGGTCTACTCTAATTACTGTGTATTGTTACCATATATGACAGATCAAAGAAATCTACTTAGATTGATTTCAATTTCGAGAAAATATTCATTCAGACAATTAGAAGACAAAAGAAAATTTGAGCAAAGAATATCCTTTTCTATAATTTCTTCTTCCGGGTCTAAAATTATATATATATATATATGTATATATATATATATATTAAAACAGTTAGTCTCTTTGATAAATTTGAATAAGGCATTAAGAAGACAAATTTCGCGAGATGATGGTATCATTTCGTAGTTTCTGTACAACCGCTTTACAACTAACATGCTTAACAATAATAAAATAAAGTTCATGACAATTACTCAGTTAAATAAAAAACACAAAAGTACATACTAATGACCAATCATATTTAGATAGGTCAAGTAGTCCAGGGTAGGCGAAGATTGAAGTCTGTTGTTTTTTGTACATACAGTTTAGGCTGTATGTGATTAATCCCCCAAAGTGCTTCCATCACTTTCGATAACCTTGAATTAGACTTATGTGATTAGATAATTGTGAAATAGTCATTTCTATTCAGATTAATCGCGTTGGGATTTTCTATATGATTTAGTAGCCAACAGAATGTCCCAATGTCGTCGAAAAGAAAATCCCAATGCGAGTAATCTGAATAGAAATCCAGCATCATCATCCATTGCACAACACTTATTAAAGTCAGGTCACAGAAACCAATATTAATGACTGTTTCACAATTATTTCATCACAGCACTCTAATTCAAGGTTGGTTATTGAAGCTGATGGAAGCACTTTGGGGGATTAATCACATACAGCCTAAACTGTATGTACAAAAAACAACAGACTTCAATCTTCGCCTACCCTGGACTACTTGACCTATCTAAATATGATTGGTCATTAGTATGTACTTTTGTGTTTTTTATTTAACTGAGTAATTGTCATGAACTTTATTTTATTATTGTTAAGCATGTTAGTTGTAAAGCGGTTGTACAGAAACTACGAAATGATGTCATCATCTCGTGAAATTTGTCTTCTAAATGCCTTATTCAAATATATATGTTTATATACATAGAATATTCTAGAATAGTCGTCATTAACAATATTGGTGTTTTTTAAATAATATCGATTGGTTGAGGAAGATTACTGGAATTACAGTTCACTAAAGATGTATAACTTATAATAATCATAATAAAAATATAATAGTAAATAGAATATCAGAGAAAATTAATGAAGTTACCACAACAAATTGACGATCATTAAAACCTTGATGGCCAGGGTAAAAACAGTGTTGGAACCAACCAACTTCTATTGGATGCATAAGTTAGACTTCTTAATTTAGATCGCAGCCCCCAGCCTCAACACTATGCAGTAGACGAACTCTTGAGGTGAAGTTAATATTTGTTGGTATGCGGTAAATGACTTTAGAAGCTGTCTGGTTGACATCAGTCTTGTGTTCTGTATCCCCACAGATGAGATAGAATAGCGTTATGAATGGATTGTGTTTGTCCTTTACTTAACCAACCACTCAGGATGGTATTCGTCAGTCTGAAGAGAAATACGCCTAATTGTACGGCCTACATGAGTAACTGGCACCACAGCAGCTGTCGAATTGATAGATACACATAGAAGAGGAGAAATTAGGCAGTTTACCTTTAAATCCCAAACGCGAAATAGGGATGGTTTTGAAGACACAGCATAATTCAGCAGCACGGAATGCTCTTTCTACCAAGTTCTTTTGGCGCTGATGTTATCCCTGATGAACTAAAGTTGTAAGAACAAGGCCTTTCTTTTTCGGAACAGCTGGTACCTTGGGATGCCTCGACTTTTGATTCATATTCTTATCGATGGATTTTTCTGGATAACCGTTCCCACACAGTAACTGTTTATTATTACTAAGCTCTTCATTAAGACATTCATCAGAGCAGATTGCTCTTGATCTGTCAACCAAGCACTTTATCAGATTGCGTTTGTGTTTCAAAGGCACGACGCTGAAAAACTGAGTATACTGACAGTTAGTTGATGTAGATTTACAATACACATTTCTTCGTATTGTGCCATCCTCTGTTTTGGTCACAAGGGCGTCTAGAAATGAAATACTGGAGTCTTTTTCTTTCTCAGTAATAAAATCCATTGCAGGATGAACATCGTTAAATTTGTCCAGGATGTTCTTTGCTTCCTTCTCATTTTTCATAATCAAAAATTTATCATCCATGTACCGACAATGGAATTCAAGCTCATCAATAGCATCTTTCAAAGGCCCATTCTCTAGTTTTGCAAAGAAAATGTCGGCTAGAATGGATTCTAGTAATGACCCCAGTATCACACTATCGATTTGTCTGTATAGTTCCTTATTAAATAAAAAGTGAACATTCATTGTGCATTTCAAAAGAAGCTCTTTTATAAAAGCTATAGGAATTCCAACGTCGATATTTCGTCTTATGGGTTCTTCGCAAAGAAAGTCTACTGTTTCCATAAGTGTACTTATTGGTTAATAAGGAAGATACGTCAGACGATATCATGAATTTATTATCAACATTTAAATCTTTTATCCTTTTCTAGATCGATTTATATAAGCTAACTACTGGTTCGCATACCGAGTATATTCTGAAGGTAAAGTAATGTACAATAAGTGTCCCATTTGTATTCAACAGTCACACTTCATTCTGCGCTGATAGAAACGTTTTTGGGAGTTAAGTGAGGCCATACCGTTCAATGGCATTTCCACCACATCTTCTTTGTACAGCGGAAGCTCTTGTCACAAAAAAAGAAAAATCTGAACTCTAATCATATGCCTCCTGTGGCTTGCTGTTATACAAAAGTTAAGCATGTAGCCCGTTTTTAGTTTCTTTAAAATACTTGACATATTCTGAATGTCTTACTCTTGTGAACGGTATTCCTCTTTCTAGGCGCTTACAAATGTGACAAAAGCAGCCATCTCTGAAAGCTACTCTTCAGGTGATAGTTTTGGTTATACAAAACAACTTAACGATGGACCCTTGAACAACCTGATTAGAAAATTCTCATTTTATTGCCGGCATTTGGACGACACCTTTATTCTTTGTGATAATGATTCGAATAGGAACACAATAATAATTGAATTCAATGAAGTACATTATCCCATGAAATACATGCGCGAAGAGAAATCCCAAAACAGAATTAATTGCCTTCCTAGATGTCCTCCTTACAAGGAAACCGGATAGTAGAATAAAGAGAAATTTGCATAGGAAAGGTACACGGACAGGACAATATACACATTTCGATAGTTTCGTTCTTATCCAGTACAGAATTTAGTAAGGACCCTCAGCCACAGAGTTGCAGCTATACTCTCAGAAAACATAATTGAAGATCAACTTAAGATTGTATGTTATACCTTGTTCAAAAGTAGCTATCCAGAAATGTTCATCAAGAAACACATGACCAAGAAAGCGGAAAAGCACTACTCACTATCCGTAAACAGGAAGCCTTTATATACATTCGACTGCAATTCAAGAGTGACGCACCTAGTGAAACAATTACCAACAATTTAAGAAAACCTGTTCAAAGAACTTCTAATTCTGGTAAATTACAAGCCTCATTTTCTTCACAGCCGATGGTGGTTCCTCAGTTGAAAAATGAAGTAACTAGACTAGCTAGCCACTTCCAGTTTTATCTACCAATTCAACTGCTCCTTTGGTGGGGCGAGTTATATTGGAGTTTGCTCTGGGAACATGATTTTTCTTACTCACTCGGGAATATCTACCAGTGTGGCTAAGTAAAGGTGTAGTAAAAACCATCAGCAGTTCGATATTAGACCATCTGGTCCAAACTGGCAAATAAGCCAACATTGAAGCATCCTTCTCCATCATCTACCGGGTACCAAGTGAATTACCGAAAACATCGAGGTACCGTTTACTCCAGATAGCAGAGGCTATCGCGATTCGCGTGAAACAACCAATGCTTTGTATGAAAAAGAAACAAGTCCATCCAGCCACTACTGCTGCCCTGGTTGGCTTTCAGTGGAGGCTATAAATTCATGAATATGTATTATTATCTCTCCTAATTTATCTATCTGATATTCAGTGTAGTGTATTGTTATGTAGATGCTATTGAACTGTAATCCACTGATATCGTTATTATTATTATTATTGATTCGATGTTATTTCAACAACATTAATGCTGTTAATAACACTAATTTATTCACTAATATGTATATACATACCTGTTCAGTTACCATTCTTTTGAAAAAAACTGTAATGGCCATTTTTAATCAGCTAACCATGTTTCACAATTTACAAAAATCTTTGAACAGTTGATATTCGACGGTTGCAGGCAATCGGCATTTTCTATTCTTCAGTCTCCAAAGTAGAACCACATAATGCTACACTTTCAGTCTATCAGCTGGCTGAAAATACAGATGAGAGGCTCACTGGCGACTGGCCCTATTCAGGTAGGTAGTTACCTGGGGTTCTAGTGAGAAGTTGTGACCAGTAGGGTGCAGCAGGTCGAGTGTGAGGACAAACACTCGCCAAAGACATTGGCTATCGTTGCGCTATATCGTCAATTGGCAGAAGTTAGAATTCATGGGCCATTAGATCGGGTCCCAGTGACTTAATGGTCAACGAGCCCGCTAGCTTTGTGACCAGAAGGTCCTGGGTTTGGTCCCCTGTGAGTGCGTACTGCGGAAGAGTCCCAAACTAGGACGAAACAGCTGTCCAGTACTCCTAGCTGGTTTTCCAATAGTTCTCTAACCAATGTCAGCTCATGATGATATCCTGTAACCAATGAAACATCTTGTATTGACAATAATAATCTATATGATATTTGTTTCCATACTAACGAGTGTCCAGTCAAAACCATCCATTGCAGTCAGTCCTGTAGGAAGTCAGTCAAGAGCCCGAATAGTTCACTCATAACGTCTCTGACTGCAGTACTCAATGAGTGACGCGGATTTGATACTCAGAAGGGACATTAGTTCCTTCAAGGTGGTTGGAGATACGCCTTGCTGACTGACTGGCTGAGTGCTAACTAGTACGAAACCCAGGTCGGTCAAGGCTTCCCGCCGATTGCCTCCAACCATCTAATTCAGTTGTAACTGGAAAACATTTGACGAATTCCTTTACAAAAAATAAACGCAATTTTCACAGGCATAAAATTTCATATTTGTAAAAGTTACAAATCTGTCTGTAACTCAACTGTCTCCTCTTTCATCTTGAGAAAAACGAAAAAACACTTGATTAAAATAATTTTTTTCATAGAATGTATAGAACTTTGAAGGGGTGTGAAATTATAGGGTTAGTAGGCAAGTAGGATAAAAATAAAAAAACTTTGCGTAACACTGTATGAAATTCGATAACATAGAATTTAACGTTGCAAACCGAAATTGATTTGGAATGATGGGTGAAAGGACTTAAATAATACCTGAGACCTTTAAAAATTAGAATATTACTAGTACCAATCGACATCATAATAAGGGAAGGGTGTGTAAAGTGAATAAAGAAAACGAAAAACAGGTGGAGCCGAAATATGAATTGGGATTACCATACTTAAGCGTGGAGGGATTAAGACCATGAAAGTTGAAGGGGTTGTACAAGCTTTTTCTGTACACAAAGATCTATCTTTTCTTGTTTCGATGGCCAAAGTTGGCTTCAGCAATACAGATGAGTCGGATGCGTAGTGAACTGGGCAAATTACGTCTATCCTTGTAGATGATGTTAAAGGCTGGGTCTGTATATATGGGGTGATTCTTATTGACCAGATGTTCAATGATCGCGCTTCCACTTCCGCTTCTTTGTAACCATCATGCAGCATAGTGTTCCTGAACCCTCTTGGACGACCGATATATACCTAGCTCTACACGATCAGGTGAATTGGTAAACGCAGATAGAGTTGGTCGAATGCGGAATGTTGTCCTCCACGGTACAGAATAGTAATGGTTGACTGGAAAACGCTATTCTCAACAATGCAACATGGAATTTTCTTCATCAAGGACTGCAAAAAATCCTTCTTTTAATGGTGTTGTCGGCAGCTAAGTCACTTTTGAGTACCAAGCTTATGCAGAGAATTTTCTTCGTCATGAAGGTTAAGTCACATTTCATAAGTTCTGACATTAATTATTTTGCCACTTTACATTGAACTATGACTTTATTCACAAACATTTTAATTGCATTTCATACTACTATTATTATTTCATGATTCAATTCCCTCACGAGATATAATTTTTAACGAAACCGTATATATATATATGCGGTTGTTTATCTTGATAATAAATTCGTTATTGGAAGGAATCTCTTCACTGAATCAATTGTTTCGATTTTCTAATAATAATAATTTGCTTTATTCCAAAACAGTACTTGTGATACAGAATGGAATTCTCAGCATTTCTTCTACAGTATTGCATCCAGTTAGTACATTATCGATAAATAGAATTCTACATAGATTAAGGAAATCTCAGTTCATTATGACAACAACATATTTGGATGTCGGTAGCAAAGCCAAAATTGAACAGTGTTTGAAGGAGTTAGAAAAGCAGGTGCTATCATATTTACTGGCGTAAGCGAGAGAAAGAAACAAAGCAGCACATAACGGAAAAGAGAGAGAGAATAGGAAAGGAAAGAAAGAAAATGTTGTACCTATAAATGATATGAGTTAAAAAGACGAGGTCCAGTTGTTCTACTGATTATTTATTAAGTTATAGGTATCATGCCTGATGCTTTCTTTATCGCACAGAACACGAGCTAAGTAGGGTATGGTTGAGCTTTTGTACTTGCTGGTGCGAGCATATAGCTTTCTATATAGGCTTCTGGTTTTACCTGATGAGATGCAAGGGACGAGTTGTGAGTGAAGAGGGTGATGTGAGTTAGATAAAATGGACTTGGCCCATTTTTCACATGAGTCCATGTGCCTGTCAACCAGAATATTAACAAGCTGGTTAAGTGGCACGTTGCTTACCCTGCTGACAACATTTAACATCCTGCGTAATATGTTATAGTCTTTCCTCAGTAGCCTGGGAAAAACTAAGGGGGAACAATAGAGAATAATATTCAGAATGCGAGAGTTAACGAATTGTAGGAGTAAGGGTTAAGTTATACCAGAATGTTTTAACTTCTTGATGTAGAAGGTAAGATGGAATATTTTCTTAGGAATCGCCAAGATATGAGACGACCAGGAGAGATCAGCAGATAGAATGACGCCTAGGTATTTAATTTCCGACTTGGTTTCTATTTCAGTGCCATCTATGATGCACACCTCGTTAGAGCCAACCAGTTTGTTTAGGTTGGATTTATGCCTATGGGTGAAATTGACTGTTTGGCATTTGGAGGGGTTTAAGGTAAGACCATTTTCCTTGGACCACTGGCTGATATCTGACGGAAAGCCATTAAGTTTAGAGCAGTCGTTTCGACATTTGACAGGCAAAGATACAGTCAGATCGTCAGCATGTTCGATAAAATTAATGTCATTTGAAGATGGTAAGTCATGTAGAAAGGAAGAAAAGAGAACTGGGGAGAGTATAGCACCTTGGGGGACACCGGCTTCAGTGAATACAGCAGAGGATGATTTACCTTTGTACACCTTTCTATTAGTCCCAATGGGAATTTTCCATGAATTTTAAACATAGTTTCAGGTTGAACCACAGAATGATATCAGTTGCAGAACCATAGAAAACCAGGCAGTACTGGACAGTTGTTTCGTACTAGTTTGGGGCTCATCAGCGCTACGCACCTACTGTGTTTAAAATACAGGACTTCCCGGTTACAAAAGAAGCTCGTAACCCAGCGGCTGCTAACTACCGATGAATTGAAAACTCGAATAAAAGTACTGCCCTTGGTTTTCAATGGCTCTCCAAATGATCTCAATCCATAGTCTAACGTGGGACAAACAGAATCCCTACAAATTAATTATCAAAAAAATAGTTGCCATATAACATTATTTGACCTCTGCTGGCATTCTCTGTGAGTATTTAGAAGCAGTTATCAACCGTGTAGCTTTCATGAGAAATTACACAGCAGGATCTCCATGGCTGGTCGTTATATTTCTAACCCATATCTCATAGGTACTTGGGACAGTCCAAAAAACCTTTTACGTCAATCAACCAGTCAAATATGGCAAATTATCTGTCACGTCTTTGTGCGTGTATGTGTCTGTACGTACCTCGGGAACATCATGTTATACGTGGAACGACCACACATCGACAACTTCTGTCAAAAATTGCATTGAACTGGTAATCTTCCAATGCTCAGAGTATTCTCCTGTGAATACCTCATAGAACATAATTCACTAGACTTTATGCAAAAATGATTTTTTTTTGCTTCATTTCTCTACGCTTTCATGATTGCATATCATTCAGACAATATGCGTGCATAACTTGTTGACATTTTAAACAAATTAGACAAATAAATGTAACCATAGTAACCATAGGTGTAATTAATAACTACTGTGACTAAACAACGTTTAAAAATAAAAATAAGTGAACGTGTGATGCGAGATGTGATGTGATGTAAAGATAAACACGACGAGATGAATGAAACTCAATTGTTGTTGTTGTTTTTGAAGGGGGGTGTGTGTTAACTATATAAATGCTTTTTACTTAACTAGTTGTTTAAACAGAGTTGATGTTATCAGTACAAATCATTACGTATAAATGAATGATGGGAATATATAGAGCTGCATACAACTTCCCAGTGTTCAACAGTAGTATTACCTTCATAGATTAACTTTCTTTGCTTTATCGTCAGTTAAATAGTCATTGCTAAGCAACTGATGAATGTTACTCACAATACATCTATATATTGATTAGTAAATCGATATTGGCATAAATACAAACACTCTAGGCAACAATGATTACTCCATAAGCTGCAGCTTATGTAACATAGAGTGGATGTTGGAAAATGGTCTCATATGCTTATGGGAATAAGTTTTAACGCTCCTTTTACACCATGAATTTTTACTGCTGATGAGTCCCAAACTAAGACGAAACAGCTGTCCAGTACTTTTTGTTTGTTTTCAATGGTTCTCTAACTGATATCAATCAGTGGTCAAACCTTTAATTGAACTTTAGATTCTCCCGTCGATTGATTGGACTAAAGTTCTCGGTCTTAGATTGACATGTCGGCTTCTTATGCAGATGCTTCGAAGATGTCTGAGCATTTAATTAGAATTTAATTGGTGGATGGTGACTACCTGTGGAATCCAGGATACACATTTTGTCCTGTTTGGGACTCGTGGCCCAAGTGGTCTAGTGTGTAACGTTTTGGTTCGAGCCTCGGTGGGAATACAGTCATCACTCACTGACTGAGGAATGCAGGTACGTCCAGATGACGAGTCCCAAATAGGACGAAATGCGCATCCTGGATCCCATTGCTAGTCACCATCCACCAAATAATAAAACTGACCTTTTTTATAATTTGTAGAGTGAACATAGAGAAGACGGAGGTGATGAAGATAACCAACCACCCAACCAACCAACAGCGACAACAACAACAACAACCAGCACTAACCATCATCATTGGGAGAAATTCGAAAGACTCCACTTCCTTCACCTATCCAGGCAGCATAATTTCAGCTACAGGAGGCCCAGATAAGGATGTCAAGCGAACAACCACAGGGGAATTAGAAACTCAAGTCTATAGAAAATCAACTCACACAGACCAAATCCTGAATTACAACAGCAACAATCCAATAGCACACAAGAGGAATTGCATACAAATACTACTAAAGAGGGCCAGGACTCATTGCAGCACTCCCACCTTAAGGAAAATTGAAGAAAGATATCTCATGGACGTCTTCCAAAAGAATAGATATCCACGGAATTTCATCAAAAGACATATACCCCCCAGGCCAACCTATCAAACCAAAAGCATCCAAGGGAAGCACAAAGAAAATCGCACTTTCATATATAAAGGATATCTCAGAAATGATTGTATGACTCTTCAAATCTTTGGGAATTGACGTCTCACACAAACCAACAAAATCACTTCACTCAGTTCTATGTCAAACAAAAGACTCAACAGCGAAAGAATATAAAACCAACATCATCTACAAAATAGATTGTAACAACTGAGAAAAACAGTAACATTGGCCAGAGTGGACGTCGCTTCGTCTTCATATCCACGAACATAAGCTAGCCGTCAAAAGAAACGACATCCGCACCCTCATATCACTACATACAGACAACCACGGACATCAATTCGACTGTCACAACGTTCAAATTTTAGACAGAGGAAACAACAAGAATCCTAGAGAATTTTTAGAAGCTTGGAATTCCAATGAATCATCAATCAATAGACACATCGAAATAGACAAAATTTATCAACCGATAAGAAAGAAACCTCACACACAAAGGGTTAAAGTTCAAGTCAAAGAAACAATCAGTTCCAATACAAGTAGCCTAGAAGGTGTGAAAACACACAAAAACAACCACTCAGGTTCAAGATCACCCACCAGGAGAGATGACTAATGGTGAACTCGTGGAGAAATCTAAAAGCTCACTTCAACGAATTCAAGTATGCGCTGGAGATGTCACCTAGTAGGGTGATGAAAGCTTCGCAAATTAACTATCCGGCTCAGAGAACACAAACACATCAAAAAGTTTGTCAAAGCCAGCCAGCATCTGAAAGCCAAGGCAGGCATTCATCACCGTGAAATCAGTTCACGGATCTTCTTCATTGAGAATAAAAGAATATAATTATGATTTTCAACACCGATGTTAAGTCACTCAGTTCCTGTGTGTATGAGTCAGAATCTTGGCGCACCACGTAAAGCATTTCTAACAGGCTAGTGCAGACTTTCATCTACGGCTGCCTTGACTCCATAGTGAGGAACTCATGGTTGGCTACAAAGGAGAAACTCTGTGAGCGATTCAGTCAAAAACCTATGGCTCAATGAATATGCTGAGGACAATGGAGGTGGATCGCATGCACTCTGTGGGGACTGTTAGGTAACATTGTGCACCAAGCAGACCCTGGGATGGGACCCTAATAGGAAACGACGAGTTTGGCACCACCTCGACGACGGCATGGGGAAGATAGTGTTAGAAGAAGATGTCAGCCCACGAGAAATCCTGAGGCCAGCTACTGGGGCACACATAGAATAGGATAACGTGGAGATTTTGTATTGAAAGCCTATGTTCCACTCAGAAGTGAGGGGAATAACACTAAATAAATTTCTAGATCCAACCAAAATGATGAAATTGCAAGGTCATTTACTAAATACAAGTTAGATAAACATTCAGTTCATGAAACTCGAAGACAAATGAAACCATGAGATTCACTTCTTAAATGAACTCATTAGTGGAATTAAGGGTTGAACGATGCACGAAATCTGCAACCAGGTCTTCCTGTCTACGTAACAGTAGTTCAGAGAGTCTGATTAATAAACAGATGACATTGCTTACAATAAAATACAAAATAATTGAGTCAAGAATATCCTTTTCGATAAATTCCTCTCCTCGCTCTACAATTAGATATCTGTATGTTTATATACATAGAATATTCTAGAATAGTAGTCAATATCAATAATAATAATAATAATAATAGTAATAATGATCTACTTTATTCCAAAAACAGTACTTATAATACATAAATGGATTTCTCAGAATTTCTCACAATATTGCGTTTTATTTACTCAAAATATAAACAAAATTAAACATTGAAACAAAATTTACCAGAGGAATTTGTCCACGCTTACAATATAAAGTCAAAAATATTCGAAGCACGAATTGAGATAATTAAATATTATAATAATAATAACAATGAGTTTGTTTCACACAGTATTGTGGATTCATTTTGGAAATTTTAGTATGTTATAGACTATTGAATCTAATGTTCTGCTACGGTGCGGGAAAATACAAAATTAACAGTCATGACACAACTTAAATGATGTTTGCACTTATGAAAAAAATAAACAAAAACAAAAAATTGAGAGGATTATAAATTTAAGAAGTACAATAACAAAAATGGTTGATGTTGTAAGGATGGAGGAAATGGTTTATTTAATAGTGCAAAGAAGGCTAGTTAGTTAGTTCATGCCTAACACTATTTACATCACATAAAATACGTGCTAAATATGGTATTGTGGAACTTTATGCTCAGACGTACGTGCATAAAGTCTTTTGAAAACGCTTCTTGTTTTACCTGAGGAGACACAAGGATGGAGCTGCAGGTGCTGCGGTGGATGCTCACAGTCTGACAACATTCCTTTAGCAAATTTGTTGCCTGAAATCAAGTGCCTATCAATGACGACGTCAACGATATGGCACAATGGGATACCACTCGACCTACTGACAGTCTTCAGAGTTCTACGAAGTATGACAGTCTTTTTCAAGCAATCCAGGGGAAAGAATAAGGGTGAACAGTATAGACGAATATGTAAAATACACGAGTTGACAAACTAAAAGAGGGGGAGTTGCGTTATGCCTGAGTGTCCCAACCTCTTAATGTAAAAAGTCAGACGAAATATTCTTTGAGAAATCGCTAATATATGGAAAGACCAGGATAGGTCAGAAGAAAGAATTAATCCAAGATACTTAACTTCAGACTTGATTTCTATATCAGTATTATCAATTTTGCTACGGTCATAGGAACCAACAGCTTCATTTAACTTTCTTTTAAATCGGAAACTGAAATTGACAGTCTGACATTTGGAAGGATTCAGTTTAAGACCATTAGACGAAGACCATTTGCTAATTACTGATAGAAAGCTGTTCATCTCAGTACAGTCTTCCTGGGAGTTATTAGGCATTGTAATAATTAGATCATCGGCATATTTAACAAAGTTCATTTCATCGTCAGAGTGAGGCAAGTCATGCAAGAAGAAAGAAAACAGAAAAGGAGAATGGACAGCGCCTTGAGGGACACCAGCCTCAGTAAGCAATGAAGTGGGCGACATCCCCTGACATACAGTGTACTGCTTTCTTCCTGAGAAATAAGCATGCATCCATTTGACAACCCAACAGTCAGTTTGAGTTTCAGCAAGCTTGTTCAACAAAATGTTCCTAGGTACTGAGTCGAAAGCATATGTGTAATCCAGGAAGGTACAGCGAACAAATTTAGCCCCCTTGTCTAAGCTGGAGACAATGTAATGATACAAGACTGCAGTTGCATCTAAAGTACTTCTACTGTGTTTATAGGCGAATTGTTTGGGATCGTTAAAGGCTTTATGTGAAGGTTCAAGATTAAGTAAGAGTAACTTTTCCATAGTTTTTACAAAAGGAAAGGTAATAGCAATTGGTCTAAATTTAAAACATGTTCCAGTAGACGACTTAGGTATAGGTACAATTTAAATGTTCTTCCAAACGGCTGGCACGACATCTCTGGAAAAAGATTCATTAAATATGTCCATGAGAGGATAACACAGAACATCTGCACACTTTTTAAGAATAACACTCGGCAAACCATCTGGACCTAGGCTACAAGAAGGATTCAGCGACTAAGACATTTTAGAACATCATTTGTATTGAAACCAGCGAAGCAGGTTTCATTAACACTTGTAACACTAGAAAGTTTGACATTTGTGGGGAATGTATGAAGGACTTGTTTAGGGCGCAGACATCAAGGGAATAAGGAATAATGTTCATCTGCTTACCACCAGTAATTTCTTTGAAAAGTTTCCACATATTAGAGGCATTTTTACAAGATATAAACTTTTGGTTGTAAATTGAATTCAATCTGTGCATTTCTGACTTTATTAGGATGTTAATTCTTTTCAAACCAATTTTATCCTTCATTTTATATAACTTTTCTTTTTGCCTGCGAAGCTTTTTGAGTTGAGGGGAGGAGAAACGGTCAAATCTGATGAAGAGCGTTGCTCTGGGACAACAGATGTCAAGACAGAATTTGAGATAACATTTAATATTAGACAAAGTGTCAACAAGAGAGTCCTCATTAAACAAGTCCCACCTGATGCCTTTAAGCATGCCCTTAAGATTCTGAACATTCTCCTCAGAGTAACATCCATGTACAGTTTTCTTGGAAAGGTGTGAAAAAGTTCTCTTGGGTAGCTTTCCATAAATTTTGGATAAAACCGGTACAATAAAATGATCTGAGTTGAACAGTGGAGCTCTTTTACGAGCTTCGTATATCCCGGAGTCATTTATAAATATAGGATCAAGAGAAGTATCCAGTCTGGTGGGAAAGTCAATGAAATTTTAATGAACCAGCGCTATAAGAAAGCTGCAATCACAAGAATTAAAACCACTCTCTATGGACAATGAGTTTCCAAAAGAGGCGGCAGCAAAATAGTGAATTCATCAGCAAGCATAGATAATTCTGAAGTGCTACAACAAGGTGTGGCATAAATGTTCGTAATATAAATGAATTTGTACTTAGATAGGTGTTTAGGTCGAAATTTGACAGTTATACAGTCAATATTATCATTTGAGAATTTTAACTAGACGTTGTTGGTAACAGACCACTGAGAATTGATAAAAGTAGCAACACCACCACCTTGCTTCTTCCTTGAACTACTTCAGTCTTGTCTGTAGATAATGAAACCATTCAGTGAGATTAAATTATCATCATATGAATCGTGGAGCCAAGTTTCTTGAAGCGTTATTACACCTGTATTACAGTAAGTGTTTGAACATAATAGAGCACCCAAGTAATTAATCCTGTTCGAGAATGACATGTAATTTGTGCTTATAATCACAGGAAAAGCCATCTGATGCATTGGAGTACACTTTAAGGATCTTAAGGTTATTATAAGCTCGTAAATCATCAGGTTGAAAACATTTTAAATAATCGCGAGAGTAATTAATACGATTTGGACACATAATTGAATAATTAAAACAAAATAAATCCAAGTAATCAGATGCAATATAAGTGACGAAAAATTTTGGTAGTCCAAGGTTCAAGCAGGCCACCAATGGTGATTCAAAACAGAAAGCTCAGTGGAGGCAGGAGTAATTTATGGCTACACAATCTCAGGACCGCGCGTAGTGTGAAGTTGTGAACACATAAGACAGACGAGAAGACGATGAAATATCTGACATTAGCAGATGATATATTGATTATAACATAAGAATAAAGTTGTCAGCTTCACGGTATTACAACTACATACAGAGTACAAGGCGAACCACTCAACAATTCAACCAGTAGGGATGAATCAATTTGCAGATTCATGAATTCCAACTTCTGCCGATCAGCAATATCTCCCACAATCACCAGTCAATGTCATCGACAAGTATGTGTCCTCACATTGAAATTGGTGCACCCTGTTGTCATGAATCTCCGTAGGAATTTCATGTGATTTCATCTTGTACCTCGTCACCAGAGTCTCGGTTTGAAACGACTTGACTGGTTTCATATTTTGGCTTTTTTTATCATTTTTTAAATAATATCGATTTGCAAAATCAGATCACAATGGAATTATAGTTCATTAAAGATGCTTAAATTATAATAATAAAAATATAAAAGCATATAGAATATCAGCAAAGATTAGGAAAATTTCACAAAATGTTGAGGATCATTCAAAACCTAGATGGCCAAGGTAAGGATAATGTCTGAATTAACTCCTTTTGGACACATAAATAAGGCTTCTTAATATGGATCTCAACAGCCTCAGCAATATTTAGTATCTGAACTGTGAAGGAGAAGTTAGGATTTGTTGGTATGCCATAAATGACTTTGAAAGCTGCCTCGTTGACATCAGCCTTGTGTTCTATATCCACGAGATGAGATAGAATAGGTTTACGAATATATTTTGTTTGTCCTTTACTTAACCATTATGCAGGATGATGTTCGGAAGTCCAACGAGGAACACGCCTAATTGTACGGCCTACGCGAGTAACTGGCTCCACAGGAGCAGCCGTTGAATTTGTAGATACACATGGAAGAGACGAAATCATAGAAAGGGATATTCTTTGCTCAATAATTTTGTGTTTTATAGATGTCTGAATGAATTAACTCGTCATCAGTATCTACATCAATCTGATCAGAGTTCATATCAAAGAATTAGTGTTATTAACAACTTTAGTGCTGTTTCGAATCACGTTTAATCAATACTATTATCAACAGAACACACTCTAGAAGTATTAATAAGAGAGAGATCCTATGTAGTGATACAAAAGTAGACTAAATATCCAGTGAATATAGGGTATTAACATCGAATTTATGAATTTATAGACCTGATAGAAGGCCAAGGTAGCAATAGTGGCAATTAGCTCTCCAATGGGTCGCATTTTAGCCGATTTTGTTACTGAATAAACTAGAAAATGGTTCTTTGAACAATCTGATGATCAGAAAAGTCTTATTCTAGTGGCGGTATATGCATGATACTTTTATCCTTTGTGAAAATAGTATAGATAGGTACGCAATACTATCTCAATTTACAAAAGAATGGATACTGAACAGAGAAGACTCTTTTCACTAACTTCATCATCAGGCTCTATAGTTATATATACACATTATAGTGAATGAATGAATGAATTAGTGTTATGAACAACATTAATGTTGTTTAGATAACATCGAATCAACAATAATATGGATAGATTACAGCTCAGTAGCATCAACATAAAATAAGCTGAATGTCAGAAAAATTAGGAAAGATAATATTACACATTCATGAATTTAAAGTCTCTACTGAAGGCTGGCCAGGGCAGTAGTAGTGGCTGGCTGAACTTGTTTCTTTTGAACACAGAGCACTGGTTGTTTGAGGCGAATTGCAATAGCCTCTGCTGTTTGGAGCATGCGGTGCTTCGATGTTTTCGGCAACTTATTAGGCGCTCGGTAGATGATAGAGAAGGATTCGTCAACGCTGGTTGGCTTTATTGCTGGTTTGCACCAGATGGTCCAATATCGAACTCTTAGTGGTTTTCACCACACCCTTACTTAGCCATGCTGGTAGATGTTCACGAGTGAGCACGAAAAATCAAGCTCCTAGAGCAACGGCCAATATAACTCGCTCTACCAGAAACAACGCAGTTGAACTGCTAGATACAGTTAGAAGTGGCTATTATAGGTACTTCATCTTTTAATCGAGGAGTCACCATCGGTCGTGTAGAGAAGAAGACGTGTAGTTTGCCAGCATTAAAAGTTCTTTGAACTGATTTTCTTAATGTCTTCGTAATTATTTCACTTGTTATATCGCCCTTGAATTGCAGTCGAATATAAAGATGCTTCTTGTTGTTATTGCTCGAAACGTTGTCATCAGTAAATATGACTGTAGATGTAACACTGTGAGACTTTATCAAAATAAATTTTATCCATAATGGAATTATACTCTACCACAGTGCACAAATTTTATTTTTTCACCACTAAACACATAGCAAAGAAGAATACTTTCCTATCTGCTGACCAGAAGCCTCCACATGTGTACCACTACAACTCAAAAGGGATGATGTACCAGGTGAAATAATAGCCAAAAATTAAAGAAATTCTGTTCAAAGTACGTTTCATGATGGGAAGCTGCAGCTTATATTTTCCACACGACTGGTTGTGATTCCGAAACTAAAAAAGATGAAGTAACTAGGCTAGCTACATTTTATTGTACCTATCACTTCAACAGCTCTCCTCTGAAGCCAGTTGTTTGGGCCATTCTTTGCTCTAGGGACCTTAAGTTTTCGTGCTCAGATACACCTATCAGTGTGTTTAAATAAAGGTGTCGTTAAAATCGTCAACAGTTCTGTACATGATTAACTCGTGAAACCACGACACAAAGCTGACACAAGGTTACTCGTTGACTTGCACAGAAGTTGGAACCCATTCGTCAACGGCTAGCTTTTTACACCATGAACCACATGAACGTTTCAAATAAGTTCATGGCGTCATTTGATGTAATGTTCTTGTTCACAAGGATCCCAATCAACGAAACTAACGAGATCATATGTCAGCAGTCGGATCTTCTCCCACTCCCAGTGTCAGAATTCAAACGCTTACTGCTAATGTGTACCATGAGTGTACAATTCCAGTTTGATAACACTCTTTATCGACAAATAGATGGTGTAGCTATGGGCAGTCCACATAGCCCTGTTTTAGCAGATATCTTTATGTCAAACCTTGCGAAAACAGAGTTGAAGCATGCAACTGATCAAACAACTTCCTATTTTCGATATGTCGAAGACACACTTGTAGTATGCAACAACGAAAGTCAAGCCTTCTACCTACTCAGACTATTCAACAACGCACATACAAATATTGTATTTACTATGGAACATGAAAATGATGGAAAGTTCCATTTCCTTGGCATCGCTATGCAACGCCTAGAAGATGGTAGTCTCCAGAGGTCAATTTACCGAAAGCCCACATGGAATGGACAATACTTACATTTTAATAGTTTTTGTCCAAATAGCTATAAACGCGCACTAGTCAAGACTCTGTACTATAGAGCGAGGAGAATATGCTCTGCAGAGAAACTAGAGAAAGAATTTACGATTCTCGGAAAGGTGCTGAAAAACAACAGTTATCCTCAAAGATTCATTAACAAATATAGAAGATGTGAATGCTCAATACCAAACAAATCACAGTTTAAGAAAGCCTGTCTTCATTCAACTAGATTTTAAAGGTGAAAACATCGCAGTAATGGTCAACAGAAGACTGAGTATGTCACTAGTCAGAGCCCATCCTGTAGCTAATTTGGTTCCCATCCATCGAACAACATGCTCTTTGGTGCCGTCAGCAGTCGATAGATACCCTTCTCATGTCAGCTCCAACTGTGTATACAAATTTACATGTATTTGCGGGAGCAGTTACACTGGGAGAACAGAAGAAGGGCACACCTTCGATTTTCTGAACATGTGCTGAAAAGCCTACGCCTCAAGGGAGTAAACGCTGACAATAGTGTCATTGCCAGTTATCTCCTTGATACGGGTCATGAGGCGGAAATAGCAAATTCCTTTAAAATTATCAATAGACAGAATAGCTCAGTTCTCCTCAAGTTTGCCAAAGCAATCTCCATCAAACGCCTGAAACCCAATGTGCTAGATCAGGAGTAGTGGGATTATCAGAACATAAGAATTTAGCTAAAGTAAGAATGGTTGACCCCGAGAAGATAAGTAATTTAGAAAAAAGCTCAGCAATTGCAATGCATGCATTAACACACAACCACACAATTGGGTGGGAGAGGGTTAAAATTCTAAAAAGTAATCTAGGTAGGTGGAGAGAGAGGTTGATTACTGAATCCTTGTTCATCGAATCTACACCCAACACATGCAATAAGAATGATTCATCACTCATACCCGAAATATGAAAAATATTACTACCAATCAAATCAAGTGAAAAACAATGGAACTATATAAATGAATTTAGGAAGTCGTGCAATTCCCTTGATATGATTATGTGCAATAAATTATGCTCGAGACGTCATCAGTAAACATTACAGTATATCACTTTGAGACTTTATCAAAACAAAATTTACCCATAATGGAAAGGCTTCCCGGTCTACTGCCTCCGACCATCTAGTTCCGGCAATTCCTTGTTCACTAATCAGTCTTTGAATTTATAGTGTTCCTCACACCGATGTCATTTGTTAGCGTGATTTTTTGTCAGAACAAGGATAATTTAATGTGCTGACTCTTACATGGGTATATATATAAATAAATAGTATTGATTGCGAGGAACATTTATTTCTCGATATGAATATAAAACAAGCAACAGTTGCTGTTGATGTTATCAGTGAAGCAGGTTTTGATGAATTCATTAGATAAAGACCCTAATGGATATTTTATCTAAGTATGGATAACATGACAGTTTTATCAATAAATAATCTAAAGAAACAAGAACCAGTAGAACTATCTAAATGGGTTCAAAAAAGGCTTGTATATAAATCAATCTGCTATTTCAAGGAAATATTACAGAAGAAGCAATTAATCGGTTGCACAAAACAAAAGTGCATATTCATAACCACTCAAATATTTAAGTAGGTCAAGTAATCAGTCACTTCATGCTGGGCGAAAGGTGAAGTCTGCTATTTCCTGTGCACCCACAGTCTGGAATGCATGTGTAACTAATCTCCCTAAAGTGATTCTTCCACCACCTTTATTAACCTCATATTAGAGTAATGTGAAATAATTGAGAAACAGTCATTAATACTACTCAATCTGTAACCAGATATCCATGAATGCTCTTAAATGAATGATGCAGAAAACAAGCAATAAAGGTTAATAAAGCAGGATTTAATGAATTCATCAAATTTCGGTAGAACTCGTCAGCTGAATACTCTACATACACGGATATATATACATACTGTTGAAATTACATTGGGAGATATAAGACAGATAAGCACAAATAAACTACATTGAATTAATCATGCAGACAGACAGGTGCGAATGTTTTCCAGGGCATGTTCAAATAGATAAGGGGAGAGAGAGTATGAGAGATCAAAATTAAGATAAATTGCATTACGTTTCAATTACACATCACTTACATAAACAATTAGACATTAGAGAATATATTAAGAATTGCAAACAGAGTAATACCAATAGTAATAGTTATAATAATAATAATAATAATAATAACAGTGTTGAAGTGAGTTAAGATTATCCTACTGATAAATGCTAGTTTTAAATGAATCAAGAATAATAATCATAATAATAATAAGGGGTAGAATAATAAGTAAAACGTATTACCATGGTAGATTCGAAGTGAGGACCATCTTTTTTAGCGCACAGAGACCAGGTTTATAAACTCGAGTTACACAAGCCTCTGCAATTGCAAGCATCCTCTTGTTTCTTTGTCTGCCGATAACAGTGAATGACTTTACCGCGTCGATATCATGTCCATAGTCCACAAGATGTTTTGTTATTGAGGATTTTGGCACTTTGTACTCAGCTGTTTTCAACCATTTTGGCAAATGCTCCATCATGCAAGTAGACAATCGCCTTTCTGTACTACCTATTTATTTGCTTCGACAAACACACTCAAATTGATATACGCAGTTTGAAGTGTCCAGGATTGGCGACTGGTCCTTCCCAGATTGTTGAAGCACTCGCTTAGTGGTGTTAAGGATAACAAATTTTGCAGCATAATAAGTTCTCTTGATGGCTTTGTCGAGTCTTCGTTTGATTATCACTCTGTTTGCAATTCTTGCTATATTCTCTAATGTCTAATTGTTTATCTAAGTGATGTGTAATTGAAGCGTAATGCAATTTATCTTAATTTTGATCTCCCATTCTCTCTCTCTCCCCTTATCTATTTGAACATGACCTGGAAAAGCATTCTCACCTGTCTTTCTGCATGACTAAATCAATGTAGTTTATTTACTTATCAGTCCTATATCTCCCAATGTAATTTCAACAGCATGCATATATATCCGTGTATGTAGAGTATTCAGCTGATGAGTTCTACCGAAATTTGTTGAATTCCTTGAATCCTGCTTTATTAACCTTTATTGCTTGTTTTAAATTCGTATCGGGAAATAAATGCTTTCAACGATGCAGGACTTTTATTCGAATTGAGTACATTTAGATTGTTTATTTAGCTTATTAACCACTTAGGAACATGTTTATTTGACGACATCGGAACAGTCTGTTAGTTCTACATATGCCACCGCAACTCCAGATGAATTTTTGGATACACTGTGAAGTAGAATCCACAAGATTTCGTTGTTTAATCGTTGATAGAGGAATATAAAATGTTTGGGATATAAGAAAAAGGCCATGTTGTGAAGAATGTGCATTTGATGTCTGATGGCGTGATTTTGATCTAGAGATTTTATTTGATTGATCGGACGATTTCATCATGAGCTGACATCGGTTAGAGAACAAATGGAAAACAACCAGATGGAGTACTGGAGAAGAGTTTCTTTAGCCTACTTTGGGACTCTTCATCAGCATGCACCAACCGGGGTTCGAACTCAGGACCTTCTGGTTACAAGGCGACCTCATAGACAGTAAGGCATTGGGACCCGATCCACTGGCTAGTCCTTGAATTGTAACATGACATAGCGCGACCACTTCGCAAGGTCTTCTTCGATGAGTTAATGCCGTAACCAGTAGGGTACAGCAGGTTGGAAATAACTGTCACCTTTTATTCGCCTTCGTAATTATGTGGAATCAAGTGAAAAAAATGTATCTATGCAAATTTATGTACTTAAATGCAATTGTATAGCTGATTCTGAAAATGAAATCGTCGAAAAGGCAGATATCTTTTCTGAACTTGGTGTTGTCTTCTTTCTAATGTCCTAATGGTTATTTTGCATTATCCTAGTTTGTTGCTCATTAAACTAATGGAGATGGAAATCAGGACCTCCAATTCACGAGGTGAACATGTTGATCATCCAGCCATTGCAACAGAATCCAATGACCCATTAATTCTGAATTATTTTGATTCGCAAATCGCAGCGCAAAATAGTCAGCAGGTTGGTCTCGTAATCTGAACGCCTCTGATTCTATCCCCTATAAGGAAATAGTAGTGTAGCATTGATGAGCCACAAACTGGGCGGAAACAGTAATTCAATATTCCATGGTTCTCAAAGGTTTAACTCTTTAACTCTGTGATATGTTATGAGTGAAAATGAACGTTACAGTGGAATGCAAATCCTGAAATCAACGTCACTGAATTCTTGAATGATTAGTTAGGAACTATACTAGATGAGACACCAGATTCACTTGATATTGACATCATCTTTTCACCAGAATGGATCAATTTTTTGATATAGAAGAACATAATAATAACTAGTTGCATTTTCAGTAGTTCAAGTTAATCCAGGGTAAGCAAAGTTTGACGTATGAGTTATCTAAATATTTAACAACGGGTCAAGAGCCTAACTAGTAAGCCAGAAGATTTGAATAATGAAATCAAACAAATAAAGGAAATATTACGAGTGAATAACTAACTACCCATCAGAATTTACTCAGAAATATGTGAAGAACCATAAGAAAAATAATAATAATGATAAAATTAGCGAAAATAATATAGAATTCAAAGCCTCTATGGTACTATCGTATAAAGAAGGGACGTCATAGGCCTTGCGTAGAATTCTCAATGACGCTGGAATCAGTCGGGATGGCATTTAAACCAACCAACCATCTCTCTCAGAGATAAACTTTGTCGGCCTAAAGACCCAATAGATCCAATTAAGAAAAATACTGATATAATTTACTAAATACCATGTGACGATGACTGCGAATGAGGTAAATTGCATAGACCGTCAAACTAGTGGACCGGGATCAAATAGATTACTGAAACATAACAATCTAGCTAGACCTAGAATAACTGACCCTGCTAAGTTAGTTAAATAACCTGGAAAAAACAGAGCTCAGCCACTGCACTACATTGCATTCACTTGCATGTAATCACACGATAATGTGTGTGTGTGGGACAGGTTGAGAATATTGACAAGTAATATTGTTACGTGGAGAGACAGAGAGGTTAATCACTCAAGCTTGTATGTACAGGAAACCGACACACACACACACTCTAATAAATACTTAGACTTTAAATCATCCCATCCAGAATCATGAGAATTCATGGGCCACTGGATTGGATAGCAGTGGCTTAATTGTCTATAAGCTCGTCTTGTAAACAGAAGGTCCTGCGTTCGAGCCCTGGCGTACTATGAAGAGTCCCAAACTAGACTTACCTGGGAAGCATCGTTTCAACTACAGGCGGACGGAACTGATGAGGATATCAAAGCAAGAATTGGAAAAGCAAGACAAGCTTTCATTACTCTCAAGTCTGTGTGGAGGTCAACACCCAGCAATCAGAATCAAAAATAAGATCCGGATTTTCAGCTCCAATGTGAAGTCAGTACTACTATACGGATCAGAGACTTGGCATCTCAAAAAAACTACAGACCTTCATTAACAGTTGTCTTCGCTCAATACTCAAGATCAGACGGCCAGAAAAGATCAGCAACAGAGATATCTAGGAGCGAACCAACACAGCAGGAACCGATTGTGAAACAAATAGGCAGGAAGAAATGGAGATGGATTGGCCATACTCTGAGGAAACCATCAAGTGACATCACTAGACAAGCCATTGCTCGAGTGGAACCCGAACGAGAAGCGGCGAGTTGGTTGTCAGTGCAAGGGTGACTTGGAGGAGGTCATGTGAAGAGGAGATGAAAATGTGAGGACAGACATGGAGCCAGGTAAAGACTCTGGCAGAGAACCGAACGCAATTTAGACGCACGGCTGAAGCCCTATGTTCCTCTAGGAATTAAAGGAAACAATAATAAATAATAATAATATGGAATTACATTCTACCACAATGCCCAAGTTCTGCACTGATATGGCAGGAATAATCAAAAGGAGATTGAATTTGTCATTAGTCAGACCTTATCCGGCAGTTAAGTTGGCTCTTTTTTATCGTATCCTTTTGATTATTCCTGCCATATTAGTGCAGAACTTGGGCATTGTGGTAGAATGTAATTCCATATTATTATTATTTATTATTGTTTCCTTTAATTCCTAGAGGAACATAGGGCTTCAGCCGTGCGTCTAAATTGCGTTCGGTTCTCTGCCAGAGTCTTTACCTGGCTCCATGTCTGTCCTCACATTTTCATCTCCTCTTCACATGACCTCCTCCAAGTCACCCTTGCACTGACAACCAACTCGCCGCTTCTCGTTCGGGTTCCACTCGAGCAATGGCTTGTCTAGTGATGTCACTTGATGGAGTATCGGACAAGATACTTTTTGGTGTAGTAAGATGTAGGCAGATACGATACGCATGTTAACTCTAACTGTGTAAACAAATTTACGTGTATCTGTGGGAGCAGTTACATTGGGAAAACAGAAAGAAGGGCTCACACACCTCCGATTTTCTAAACAAGTACCGAAAAGCCAACGTCTCAAGGGAACAAACGCTTACAATAGTGCCATTAACCTGGTAACCGGACGTCTTTATTCTCTCCCTCATTTGAATGAGTAATCTTTGGCTTTAACCCCTTCCGCCCTTTGATACTGTGTAAATTTTCTTGTTTCTGGTTGCCATGATTTGAGCTGAACTCACCGTATTGTCACTCACATAATAAGTTACTCATCTTCTTAATTGACTCTTGTCTTTACTGCCTAACTCCCCAGCAAATATTGATTTTTGTTTAAACTCGAACTCTTTAAGTAGACACTGTATGAGTATAATTTTCTGAGCTGTGTTCACTAAATCCAGAACCTCCTCTCAACTGATATTATGTACCGGTCGGTCGTTTGGTTTTCGACATAGAACTTTGCACATATGTGCGGCAGTTCAAGTCGCCGCAAATACAAATACTTGAGAAAATAAATAAGGCTTGAAGTCAATTCCCTCATAAAACAATAAAATGCGTCTTATAATAATATATTCTCACTTTATGCACATGAGGGACTCCAGTTGACAGGCATCATCAATATGATAATAATGCACACATGGAGTAAGCGTGTTTAATTTTTTTCACTAACACACGATATATATACAAGGGAAGATAATGTAATATTGACCGTAAGCACACTCTGCATAAGTTAAAACAATTTATATGACATAATCCTAGGCACCATTATTGTTTGAATTTGTTGAAAATGAGCGTAACAACTGAGTGTTTCGTTACATTTGGGCGATATGGTGGGCTACTAACAAAGGTATAAAAATGGTATTTAAAACGTTAGTTAGTTTACCGTAAACGATGTTTTAAGCAATATAATCTGCAGGAGGCTAACCACAACAGTTAGTATCCAGTGAAACATGCAGAGAAGTATTAATGATTCAGTAACCGGTTGATTTTTGATACTTTTCGGTCTAGAACCAGAATGACTGCGAACCAATCCATACAAAAAATGTCGAAAGAGGCATGCAGGAGCAGAATTTCACCATCGAATGAGTCAATGGGAACTGAAATGCAGCTGTCAGCATATTTTCGTTATTTCATAAATATCCAGGTTCATTGGAGCTGTATATATATTGATTTGGATTTGTCATCATGATCGACACATGGATGAATATTCAAATATGTACTACCATCTGTTCAGAGTTCGGATTTAGTTAATTGCATCGTGTGTTGGGTTCGATTACTCTACGATTTTTACATATTCCTCAGTGTCGCCGTGGTGATGGGAACTATGCATATGCTTTAAATGCAATACTTTGTTGGCTCCTACCTTCACTGAGTGTATACAGTGGGAACTGTGGATTTATGTATTTCCTCACCACTGTGGATAAAATATCGCCGAAGTCAACGAAATAAGCACATGATGGTGCCATCTTCTTATTCTGCACAAACCACTCTTATTCTTGCTTTATTCAAATTCATCAAGAAGAATAACTGTATGAAATATATCTATAATAGTTAGAAGCTAATTGTTATTGACAAGATTAATGTTTGTTTTTTATCTTAAAATGACATCAGATCACTTGACAGCAACAAAACAAGAGGTATATGCGAATAGATGGTTAACTTGCACATGTTTCGAAAACTATAATCTCTGTTCACAATCTATTCAAGCTTACATATCTTGGACATTTGATCTCAGTGATTCAATGTTATTGCAAGAATGAACACATCGATGTCATCAACAATGAGTTTTATTTAACTATGATGGAGAAGATTTGCATCTCAGATGGATGATTTTGATGTAGAGTTGTGTTCTCTGAGCAGTTTGATGGTTGGTTTACTTGCGAAGCTGTCATTGCTCTAATAGGCAACATCTCGCTTCAGCGCATACACTTCAATTTCAATTGAAGTGAGCTTTCAGGTTTCTCCACGAGTTCACTATTAGTCATCTCTCCTGATGTGTGACCTTGAATGTGACTCTTTGGTTGTCTTTGTGTGTTTTCACACTCTGTAGGCTACAGTTTTATTGCTGCCGATTGTTTCCTTGACCTGAAGTTTGACCCTTTGTGTGTGAGGGTCTTTTATTATCCAAACTTTGTGTCACTTCTCTTAGTGCCCACAGTGTACCAAGTGTATGTTTAAATAGTAACGGTCATTATTGATTAGGTTATAGATTTCTGCTTATTCTAATGAAATATCCACCATGTCAGATGTGAATCGAACGTTTACCCATGATAACATTGATTGATGTTAGTGTTACATTTCAAATGAATTGTAGCAGGAACTGACATGGCACCTTATTTCAAGTCAGGCCTTACCTGTCAGTGGATTCGTATCATGAGCTGAAGGGTCTAAATTTCTGATCTCTGGTGGCCTTGCTGTTGTCCACAGTTACGACAACTGTCTAATTCTCTTGGCTCTCAATGATTCGTCAATTGATGTAGATTCATGACTACAGTGACAATGAAACTAATTGAAATTCCAACAAGTCCGGGAGGTTGGAAATGCACGCTTCGTGTTTTTTTAATAATAATTTGCTTTATTCCAGAAACAGTACTAGTGGTACAGTGTGGAATTTTCACCACATATCTACAATATTTGCATCTAATGTTATCCAACGTTTAAAAGGAGTATTTCAAAAAAATAAATATAAAGGCAACAACAACAAAAAAAATATTTTAAAAATTTCGAAAAAATACCAAGAAGTAGAAAGGAAAATAAACAACATATAATAATATCTCAGTATTGGGTAGTGGAAGCTGTGATATGATTATGCATGGTGACAGTAAGGCTGTAGTCATACAAGAAGTTATGAAATGATATTTAAGAATGTTTATCGCCAAGATGGTCAGTTAATTTGATTGAAACTACACTAAACAATCATAGAATAACATTTCAGGATTGTTGTTTTGATTTTTATTGTCAGGTCTAATGCAGTGTTTCTAGTGGTAGTGTGAGTAATCCTGCATAATACAAAATTTTAAGATGTTGATAATGGCGATTACAACCAATGATTGACAGTTAATATTGCCGAAAAAAAATTAAAAAAATAAGAAAAAGCAACCACAATAATTACATGATGGTTAATGACAGGACAATTTTGTAATACTCATAGTGCTAATATAGTCGGAACCAGTAGATACACAAAAGAAGGAATACAGTAAAGTACAAAAGGAAGCCAATGTTAATAATTTAGGTTGGTAGCTAAGTATGTTTAAGAAGGAGTTCACCATAGAATGCAAAATAAGAGAGAAATAAAAGAGCCTAAAATTATGTTGTTAACAACAAAGCAAGTCATAGGTTTCGCGCTTAACATTGTCTCTGTCACTTAGAACACAGGCCAAGTATGGTATCGTTGAGTTCCTGTACTTGGTTGTACGAGCATATATTATTTTGTACTGATTTCTGGTTCTACTTGATGAGATACAAGGCGAGAGTTGGGAATAGAGGGGGTGTTGGGGGTCTGAGGGTATGGTTTTAGACCATTTTTCGCATGTATTCAGATCCCTATCAACTAATGTAGTGACGAGATGACTGAGTTTTACACCACTAGTCCTACTAACTACCTTCAACATCCTTCTCAGGATGGTATATTTCTTTTTCAGTAGCCCAGGAAAGACTAACGGGGAGCAGTAAAGTAGAATAGGTAAGATACAAGAGTTGACAAATTGTGAAAGTAGAGGTTGGGTGATTCCAGATTGTCTAAGTTTCTTAATGTAGTAGGTTGGTTAGACAGAACACTTTCTTAGAAATCGTTAGGATATGAGATGCCCAAGTTAGGTGGGAAGATTGAACTAGACCGAGTTATTTCGCAATTTTAGTCCCCTCACTGCAACAGGCTTCATGAGAACATACTAGTGTTTGTAGATCTCGTTTATGCCTAAGGGAGAAGTCAATAGTCTGGCATTTTGAGGGATTCAACATGAGACCATTTAGTTTAGACCACCGACTGATGTCCGACAGGAAGCTATTTAATTTGAAACAGTCTGAGTGAAAGTTAAAGGGAAACGATACAGACAGGTCATCTGCATATTTGACAAAGTTGATTTCATCTGAAAGAGGTAAATTATGTAAGAATGAAAAGAGAAACGGAGAGAAAACATCACTCTGAGGAACTCCAGCTTCAGTAAGCAAAGGAGAGGAAGATACATCATTGTATACCGTGTACTGCATCCTATTAGAGAAGTAAGAGTGCTTATTCAAACGTGTATGTGTGCGATGAATGTATAACCTCAACTTACAAGTCACTAAGTTTCATTATGCTTGGTGAATTCTGTTAAGAAGCTTATATTACCAAAAGAAACTATAGATTCTTGTTTTTCTATTCGTATTGAAATCCACAACAGATGCTATTCAAGACCAGCCGGCTTCCAGCATATGTACCACAATGAATGACAGAATTTCACTTCTCCACACCTTTACAAAGGTTATGGTAGTCACAGACATAAACCGGCAGTGGCGAAGAAAAAGCCTAGGGAGATAATCTTGTGGAGATTCTATCCCAACATCCATCCAGAGGGATAAAATTGACTTTCTAATCCGCACATCTTTTCCTATCCTTCAATAGCTGCCCAATGTTCTCTCACACTTAGGTGATATTGGACATCACCTTGACGCCAACGTAACCTTCAGGATTATATACCGAATTCCCAAGTGATTATCACGCACAGTTCGCCTACATCTTCGACATATAATAGCTGAAGCTGTTGCAATAAGACAGCCCTGGACAGAAGGTTTGGTCAAAGTTAAACTATCATGGCTAAAACCACAGTGACCTTGAACAACCAGTCGGAATTTGGATGCAGAAAAAGTCACATAATCGTTGAAAAATACGCTAAAAATGTTACTAACATGATATTACACTGTATAGTTGCAGCTTATGTGTTGTAAGAATGTCTCCCAGTCAATACACATGTGATCCATAGAGTAATCGTACCATGCGCGATATCCCCATTCATCCACGTGACTGTAGATCATGGTACTTTAAGATCCATTGTTACTCTTGACACCATTCTTCAACCTAATACTAACTCTATTCATAATCTTAACTTTAACCCTAAATTTGACCTAAATCGTAGATCCTAAACCTTAGTCTTAAACTCCATAACCCTAGGGTTAGGTAAATAATTACAGCGTTGTGTCTACCCTCTTCAAGTCTAAAAAGGCAGGCATTATTTTAATATGTGTGTAAAACTTGGGCACTGTGCTAGCAAGTAACTCCATATTAGTTTGTTTATTAGATGTATCACACAGTGAGTGAAACAGTATTATTAACTGGATGACGCTTCGAACAAAATGTATTGTTCATAACCCACAAACTCAATTAGCATCAAGCTTTGTCGGTTAAATGGTGGATCCTGTGGAGCCTTTAAAGTAAAACAATTCAGTTCATCTAATACCCCGCCGAAATGATTGTCAGGTCAAATACATAGGTCAAACTAGTAGAACAGGGGCAGTCAGTAAGGCTAGCGGAGCATAAAAGCCTAGCAAAATCTAGATAAGTTGTCCTGAATAAAATAAGAAATCTAGAGAAAAGTTCATCTACAGCACTCAATACATGCAATTACACACAACCATACAATAGGATGGGATAGGATGACAGTTTTAAAATCTAATGCCACAGGGTGGAGGGAGAGATTGATAAGAGAAGCTATGTTTATCGAATCAACTGCAAATACGTGTAGTAGGAATGATTTCACTCCTGTTCAGTCAGACGTCTGGAAAATTCTACTACCCCTACGACGACAAATAGGAGAGGACAAAGAAACCTATGAAACTCAAGTTTCGAAGTCGTGTGATTATAATTGATGATATGATTATGAACAATAACTTTTGTTCAAAAAGTCATCCAGTAAATAATGCTGTTTCACTAACTGTGTGATACATCTAATAAACAGGCATTATTTGATTTAGAGTGACCTTTGTTAGAATTTCCTGTATCTGATTTTCCCTTGAAGGTCAACTTTTCAAAGACCTTGACTTTGGGACTATGATAATTTAACTTCGCCGAAGTTTATATTCAAGAAGAACATGTTCAGACGCTGTTTCAAAGGTGGCCAAACTTGGATTAAAATTTCTTCTTCTGCCCGAGAATTCACTTTCCTCCTGTCCTTATTGTCTTTCGCTTTGCTCATTATAATTTACTGTTTTAATATTCATTATTTATCGATCATAATTTATAGCCCTCATTCTAGCGTTCTTTCAATGCTAATAAATTTTCCATATATTCTATTGGGAACTATTAATATTATTATTAATGACATTATCTCTTTTCTCAAGATAAGATTCCATCTGTTTCCCTTCACAAACTGGTTATTTAATGATGAAGTTTCCACTGCCGTCTTAATATCCCCTCCTCTTTAATACATACTTCTTTGTAATAGTCACCTATGTGACACCTTTTATAAACTTGAAATGATTTGTCAATTTTCCTTCCCCAGATTGTATGATTCTATCATGACCAGTCGCTATACTCATTGTGTCTCAATTCACAACCCAGCACAACTGCCATAGAAACATTACTTATTTTGTCAACTAAGGGAGTGCTAGAAGGCTATTTCGTCCCAGTCTGTGACTCATCAACGGTCTCTAACCCATGGGGTTCCAACCCAGTACCTTCCTGTTACAATTGAAGTTTGTAGACCACTCACCCTCTAGGACCTGCTTCAATGGCCTGTCCATGAGCTCTAACTTCAGCCAATTCGTGATTTTATCGTGACTACTAGTTATTGTTATTGGTGGCGAGTATTTGTTCACACTCCTGACTAGGTGGACTCCACTAGTCACGACTTCTCGGAAAAACTTCATGAAACTTCATCCTGTAAGCAGCCACTGCCAAGCATGAGATTAATTTTCAATCAGTTAGTTTGTAGGCATTTGATTTGTTTGGAGCGTACTCACGCTGGCTGGTGATTGTGCTAAAATCCTAAATTGACTGAAGCCAGAATTCGTGGATCTACGACTGAATCATAAAATATGTAGAAGATTATGGAGATGAGTCGAACACGAGACCGCTGAAAGACATCTCAAGCCACGTCATCGGTCGAGTAGAACACGAACGTGAAACGACTAGTTCACTGATGCTTCGAAGGTAGAATGGAGGTGTTCGTATGGAGATTAGATAAAAGCTTATGGGCAATCGTGGAACCATCTGGGAAGCACTTCAGAGGACAGAACCTAATGAAGATAAGTTTTTGAAGCCTTCAGTTCCACTCAAGCTCTAATTAGAATAATAATAATACATATTATTCTCATCAACCTACTTATGTTGAACCGAAATTCTCAGTTTATGCTGACATGTCATCCCCCATTATATGAAAGCTACTTTAGTCCTTGAAAGTCAATAAAGTGGCGTTTGAATCGATAGGCAACGGATTTTCATCTTAATGGGAATGTTATTATCCATTAGTAATGCATAAAACTCCAGCCAAGGAGTCCCAAAAGAAATGAAACGCCCACGCTGTCGTCAATAAACCAACATAATAATAATAATAATGTGCGTCAGCGGCACAGCCGTAGAGTGCTCGCCGACCACGTAAGTGCTTCCGGGATCGATCCTCGGCCGACGAACTCCTTTACCTCTCTAAACCAGTAATATGACTTGTAAAGAGCGAACGTTGGGCATGAGGCTAGCAACCCCATCCTGTAAAAATAATTACCACTGCTACAGAAACCTGAAGCCTATAGCTTGAAGCGCTATGCTCCACACTGGGACCGTAAAGGAATAAAAAATAATAATACTTCCCACTAAGAGTATCTTGTCGAATAAACAATAATGGAAGGCGATTTACTGAAATGCGGTAAAAAGAGCATCCCCCGCTGCCGAATTAGGCTGGGTCTTCAAAAGCACTCCTCTTTAGCGTTAGGGAGTAAAGGATAAACTGCTTAATTTCACCTCTTCCATGTGTGTCTATCAATTTAACTGCTCCTGTGGAGCCAGTTAGCTGCTTAAGCTGCACAATTAGGCATGTTTGTTGTCGAATTTCTGGACATCACCTTGCTTGGTTGGTTAAGTAAAGGACAAACAAAATCCATTCATAGTTCCATGCTATCTCATTGTGTGGATACAGAACACAAGATTGATGTCAACAATACAACTTTCAAAGTCATCTACCGCATACCGAAAAATCTTAATTTCGCCTTAAGAGTTAGACTACTACATGCTGCTGAGGTTGGCTGTTGGGAACCACATTAAGAAGCCTAATTTGTGCTTTCAAAATAAGTTAGTTCAGATACTATCCTTACCTTGTCCATCCAGGTTTGAGTGATCTTCAATTTGTTGTGGAATTTTCCTAATTTTAGCTGATATTCTATTTACTATTATATTATTATCATTATTATGATTTAAGCATCTTTAATGAACCGTAATTCCAGTAATCTTACTTCACAAATCGATATTATTTTAAAAAACGCTAATAATGTTATTGACTACTATCCTGGAATATTATATGTATATAGACATACATATATATATAATTGTAGAGCCAGAAGAGGAAATTATGGAAAAGAATATTCTTTGCTCAATTATTTTGTTTTTTATAGATGTCTGAATGAATATTTTTGCAACATTAATGTTTTTTAAATAACATCGAATCAATGAAAATAACAATATCAACGGATTACAGTTCGATGGCATCAACATGACATTACACTACACTGAATACCAGAGAAAGTAGGAAAGATTATAATACAAATTCATGAATTTATAGTCTTTACTAAAGGCTGGCCAGGGCAGTAGTAGTGAATGGACTTGCTTCATCTGCACAAAGAGCATCGATTGTTTCACACGTATTGCGATAGCCTCTGCTGTTTGGAACATGCAGTTCCCCGATGTTTTCTGTAATTTATTTGGTACCTTGTGGATGATGTGGAAGGATTCTTCAATGCTGACTGGCTTTGTGGCCGGTTTGGAACGGGTGGTCTAACATCGAAGTGTCGATATTTTTACTTCACCTTTACTTAGCCACACTGGTTGATGTTCCCAAGTGAGTTCGAAAAATCTAGTTCCTAGAGCAATGGCCAATATAACTTGCTCCACCAAAGGCACAGTTGAATTGATAGATACAATTAGAAGTGGCGAGCTAGTCTAAGTACTTCATCATCAGTCGTTTAGAAAATAAGTCTTGTAGTTTGCCAGTATTAGAAATTCTTTAAACAGGTTTTCTTAAATTGTTAGAAACTATTCCACTAGATGAGTCACCCTTGAATTGCAGTCGTATGTATATAAAGGCTTCTTGTTTACAGATGGAGAATAGTCCTTTTCTGCTTTCTTGGTCATGTGGTTCTTGATGAATCTGTCTGGATAGTTATTTTCAATTAGTATACCTTATACAATCCTTAGTTCATCTTCAGATACTTCTTCTGAGAGAATAGCTTTAATCCTGTGGCTGAGGGTCCTTACTGAATTTCTTTTGTACTGAAGAGGAACGAAACTACGGAAATGTATTTATTGTCCTGTCCGTGTACCCTTCCTATGCAAATTTCTCTTTATTCTACTATCTGGTTTTCTAGGAAGGGGGACATCTAGGAAGGCAATTAATTCTGTTTTGGGATTTCTCTTCGCGCGTGAATTTCATAGCAGAATGTACTTCATTGAATTGAGTTAGTATTTTGTTCCTATTCGAATCATTATCACAAAGAATAAAGGTGTCATCTGTATACTGGCAATAAAATGAAAATCTTCTGATAGGGTTGTTCAGAGATCCATTTTCTAGTTCACTTAGAAAGAGATATGCTAAAAGGGGACCCAAAAAGGAGCCCATCACCACCTCGTCCATTTGTCTATAAAGTGTGTCATGAAATTTAAAATTTACATTCATGGTGCACCTTAATTCTTTTTAGGATTCTTTTAGGATTTCTGTTGGGATGCCAGTATTTATCAAATGAATTATACAAAGACACTTTGCTCAGTTTTCAATTGCTTACCAGTCGTCCGTGTAGGTCTGGGTTAAATTCTTGATTCACTTAGTCTAAAATCATGCCAATTTTTCTTCCCATAAAAGAACGAAGGATTAATGTGAACCTATCGACATTATCCAATTCAACTAACACCATCAATACTGGAACTTTAAGGTTTTGAGCCTGAAGCCTTTTGATCCACTTGGAATTAAAGAGATGAAAAGCTTGATAGCAGTTCAGTAAGACTCTGACGTGCTTAACGGACAGAAGCAAGTTTAAATAAAGCGAAACCGATTGTATCTACAGAATAAGACAGGGCGACTTAGGCCTCTACAACAATTCGTGTGAAATAATGCTCTTGTCCAGGTAAAGTAAAATACTATGTCGTAACATCCTGGAAAGACTACAAGACGCACTGGATGCAGAACTCCACCCCCGACCTGGAACAAGCTAGATTCAGGAAAGGCGAAATCATGTGCTGGTCAAATTGCAGCTCGACGTATCGTCATCACAGAACAAAGCATAGAATGGCGATTGAACCTCGCTCTTCCTCAATTTCATCGAATTCGAAAAGGCATTCGACAGACCACGTTTACCGAGGAGTAATTTGGAAACTGATTCAACACTACGGCTTACCTTAAGTATTTATCAACTTCATTTAACAGCTTTATGACAGTGGCACGTGTCAGGCTATCCACAACGGAAAACTTAGCGAGGCGTTCAAAGTATGTACAGGAGTAAGACAAAGTTGGCTGCCTACTATCACCGGTGATGTTTTTAAATGTGTTTGACTGGATTATTAGTCAAACTTCGCCTGGTGAGCGAGGAGAAAGGAATACGCCAGAACACCGATAAGATGATTCTAGAAGATCTGGATTTCGCAAGTGATTTATGTTTAATATCACAAAACTCGAAGACTTGAGGGCGAAAACCAACAAAGTGGCTGAAGAGGAGAGCAGCTAAGAGAGGAATTCAGATGAACATAAAGACGGAGGTAGGTGTTGAAGATAACCAGCCAACCAACCAACAGCAATAACAACCAGCACCCATCATCATCAGCGAGGGTGATTTGATAGAGTTTACTTCCTGGCTTCATTTATCTAAGAAACACGGTTTAAACCACAGACAGTTGGGACGGATGTAGACATCAAAGCCGGCAAGACAGAATCGGAAAGGCAAGACATGTCCTCATCAACCTGCAATCCGTTTGGAAATCTTCTGCAGTCAGCCAGCGTAAAGAACAAGATTCGGATTTTCAACACAAATGTGAAGTCAGTTAGCCATTCTTCTGTATGGGTCAGAAACACAACCAGCATGTCAAGTAAAGCATTTCCAACAGTCCGTTACAGATTCTTATTAACAGCTGTCTTTCCTAGCTCAATGCTGAAGATCAAATTACCAGCCGATCAGAAAGAATAGGTAACAAGAAACTATGTCTGAGAACAAACCAACAGGCGGGAGCCGACCGCTTAACAAATATGCAGAAGAAAATGGAGATGGATCAGGCATATATCGCGGAGGCCGTCAAATGACACTGGGAGCAGTGCAGGCCATCTATCAAGTGGAATCCCATTCGGGAGCGAAAAGTGGGTCGTGGGTGCGCGGGTGACATGGAGGAGATCGTGTGTTGGGGAGGAGGAGATAGGACATTATGGCCAAACGTGCTCCCAGCCAAAGAAGCCAGCAGATAAAAAATTAAATTTATGCAAAGAGATTCAGGTTTACACAAAATTCAACTATACAAAATTAATGGCGTGTGGCTAGTTTATTTGGCTTCGTACTAGCCGACATTTTCCTGTCTAATCTTGAATAACAGAGCTGAAAGGCGCAATCGATGAAACAACCACCTCTTGCAGTCAATATGTCAATGACATTTTCGTATTATGTGATAATAAAAGTCAAGCATCTCACCTACCTCAGCTATTCACTGACGTGAATGAATATATTGACTATACTGTGTGCCACATGAAAATGACTGATGAGAAGTTCCATTTTCATGACATTGGAAGATGGATATCTCCAAAGATCCATTGACGGAACTTCTGAAAAAAACTTTGAAAAATAATGATTACCCGCCGAAATTTATCAACAAGTATGGAAGATATGAAAATTGAAAAGTTAAACAAACCACTACAAATAAGAAATCTACTTTCGGCTAAGTTAAACTTTAAGCACCACAAGCTACCAATGGAGTGCGAATGCACCAGTGAGCCTGAAAAGTTCACTGAGCAAGTTAGTCGAATCCGGTAGATAATAATGTCATCATCAATAAAATATGCTCATCGGTGTGTTATGTTATTATTAAATGGGATATCTGGCAAGTTTCAGCTTAGCTTTGGGAAAGATTAAGCAACAGTTTAGGCCGAGGACAAGTTAGGGTTAGGTTAACCTAATGAAGGCGATATTATGGTTAGTTCAAGTTAGATTAGGGTTAGTTTAGGGATATTGTCACATTAGGGTTAGGTTCAGGAAAGATCAGGATTAGAAGACGTAAATAATTACAGGCATAGAATGTGGTTAAATTGTGGTGAGAGCAAGCTGCTAGCCAATTGGTAGACATTGATCTACGCTGATTGGTAGAAATTAATCTAGGCTGATTCAAGGACCAATCACAGCTGACCTTGACATGGACAAATATGATTCGCAGACAAGTGGCTCGCATTTCCGAGAAACATCGAAAACGAGAAAGCAGAAGACTGCGTTTGTGTGCAAACAACCAATCAGAAGACCGCCTTCTTTCTGCGGGCAGAAGTCTATTAATGTATGTAAAATGCATATAAATACCTGTTGGTTTTCGTAATAAAACTGATCTGTTGCCAGCCTTGTCTTCTGTTGTTACATTTGGTGTCGCTGCCTCCGGAAAAATGAAGATCCCGTGGCCAGCTGCGTTTGAGGAGGGAGACATACGGAGCTTCCTACGCGATTTCGAAGCCATAGCTGAGCTGGTGGGTGTCAAGGAGCAGGCGGCGAAGGCAGTTGTTCTGGGGACGCTGTTGAGAGGCCGAGCGAAGGCGGCATATGACAGCGTAGACCGGTCAAACGGCACAGTGTCTTGGAAGAAATTGGTTGAAAATTTGGTGTCGGAGTTCGACAGCGCAACAGACAGGCAGCTAGCGATGCAGCAGTTCCGATCAACGAGGCTGGGACCTGATGGAGACCCGTTAGTATTGGCGGTGAAATTGACGAATTTACTTCGACGGGCACTTCCCACGTTGGATAAAGAATCAGAAGAGCAGTTACTATCTTCCCAATTCATCGAGAGTGTACCAGACCACATTTCTCAGCAGTTAAAACTGGTGAGCGCAACGCAACCGATGGATATTAGTGAACTAGCGAAGGTGACCAGACAGCTGCTGAGCACGACTGTAATACGGAAGCAGCGGAGTGATGTCGCGAAGTCTCAGATGAAAGAAAAGACGCGGTGCATCACCTTTGCAGTCGGGGACCAAGTGAAGTGTAGAGACAGGAGATATACAGTTGGAGGCGGGCCAGGTTCACGGAAACTCCTGCCAAAGTGGGAAGGACCATACACAATCACAAAAAGACGGGGTCAAGTATATACCGTCCGAAGAGGTGACAAACAGAAACGAGTTAATGCCAGTCAGCTCCAACGATGGGTACAGTGGGACAAGCCGATCAGCAACAATCCTCAACTAGAGAATGTAGCACCAAGAAGGTCGGAACGCCTGCGTACGAAGCTATTTGACGGGGGGACGAGTGTGGTGAGAGCAAGCTGCTAGCCAATTGGTAGACATTGATCTACGCTGATTGGTAGAAATTAATCTAGGCTGATTCAAGGACCAATCACAGCTGACCTTGACATGGACAAATATGATTCGCAGACAAGTGGCTCGCATTTCCGAGAAACATCGAAAACGAGAAAGCAGAAGACTGCGTTTGTGTGCAAACAACCAATCAGAAGACCGCCTTCTTTCTGCGGGCAGAAGTCTATTAATGTATGTAAAATGCATATAAATACCTGTTGGTTTTCGTAATAAAACTGATCTGTTGCCAGCCTTGTCTTCTGTTGTTACAAAATTACTCTGTTGATATAAGAATAGAACTTGTGCTCTGTGGCGGTGGAGTATAATTCCATTGTGGGCAAAATTTATTTTTATAAAGTCTCACAGTGTGTCATACAGTTATATTTACTGATGAATATGTTTTGAGCACAATCTATTGCTCAGTAAATATTGCTGTATAACACTATGAGACATTATCAAAATAAATTTTACCCACTATGGAATTGCACTCAGTTGATACACCTGCCTAAAACTGAGAGCCATTTTTATCCCATGTGAGAGGAAGATATCCTCTGTAACACTTTTATACAGTTTTTCTGCAACTTTTCCCCATAAATATATGTATTCCATACACAAAAATGCCTCCTTCAAGTGATGGTGCTTTCGAGGCCATTTACTGATTGTTAGTTAGTAGTGCTTAAAGTTTAAATTTTCATAAAAAGACAATTGCAGCGAAGAAAATTTTCTTTTCGACGAAGTCATCATCTAGGCTGTACATTCGTGTATTTATATCAAATGGATAGGAAAGTTCCAGAATAATTTCTGGTTAGGGGTCAAATTAATAAAAATTACAATTAGGAATTAAAATGACGTAACAAACAGGGGGGATGGATAAAACTCGAACAAAGTAGCATTATAATAACTAAGAAGACTGACATTATGCAATTGGGGGTTAGAAATGTAGAAATAACAAAATATACAGGATGTTTGGATAAGAAACTAGTATGATGAATAATTGTTTATGCAATCAGGGATTAAATATGTAGAAATAGTAAGATGACAAAATAAACAGGAAGAGTGGATATGAAAATATGGTAGTGTAAACAGGGTTTAAGAAAACTTAAAATAACATGAATAAACAGGTAATAACATGAATAAACAGGAAGTTTAGATAAGAAAGGTGATGAGATTGTCATTACTAAAGAAATTTTACCTGTTTATGATGGCCATGGTAGGGAGAGGGGTTGGACGTAATTCTTTTGGATACAAAGTGTGGGTTTGAGCTTTTGGATAGCTAGCGCCTCAGCTATGCCCAGATGTCTTGATTTGATTCCCTTTGATAGGTTTGACTGAATTTTGTATATTACTTTGAAGGATTTTTCGAAAGGCGCTGAATGTCCTGAGTTGACCAAATGTTCTGTCACTGAACTGTATACACGTTTTCGGTCTCCTTTTACTAGCCAGGCTGGGTAGTGTTCGCGAGCGCGTTTTTCAAGTCGGCGCATGGTACGGCCGATGTACTCAGCTCCACAAGAGCAAGTAAACTGGTATATGCACATTGAGGTGGCCCAATGCGACGGCTTGTCTTTCGCGTTCTGGCTGAACAGTTTCTTGCAAGAAAACGTCAGTCGTAGGCTCGCGGCGAAGTATGTTTTCTTTAGAGATTTGCAGAGACGTTTGCGAAGGATTTCTGCTTCGATATCACCTTTGAATTCTAGATTAAGCAGAAGTGTTTTCTTTGGAACAGATTGGACTTGTTCTGAAGTCTTAGTCTTAGATTTGAGATTTCTGTCTATGAACCTGGGCGGGAAACCGTTTTCCATCAAGGTTTTCCGGAGATTACGCAGTTCTTCTTCAATCACTTCCTCGCTGCATATCTTCCGAATCCTCGAGGAAAGAGCGTATATCAGGTTCCTCTTTCTGCTTAGGGGCACGAAGCTTTGGAAGTTGATGAATTGACCATTCCAAGTAGGTTTTTTGTATATGGATCTTTTCAGAGAGTTGTTGGCGTTTCTTGTCAGCTGGACGTCGAGGAAGTGAAACATTCCGTTGGATTCAGTCTCAAGTGTGAAGTCGATGTTTGGGTGGGCGTTATTGAAGATTTTAAGTAGGTTTTTTAAATCACAATTCTCATCACAAATAATGAAAGTATCGTCGATGTATCTCTTGTAGAGATGAAGGTCGTTGATAGCTGATGATAGGGGGTTGTTTTCTAAGCTAGCCAAAAAGCAGTCGGCTAATAGGGGTCCTAAGGGAGAACCCATTGCTACCCCATCTACTTGCCTGTATATTTCTTTGTTGAAACTAAAGTATACGTTGAAGGTGCATCGTAGTAACAGTTCTTTCAGGTAATGGATCGGTATACCAACATCGATGCTATTGGATTGAATGTAGTCGCAAAGGAAACAAACGGTTTCTGTCAATGGAACGTTGGTGAAGAGAGAGACAACATCCAGGGAAACCATTTTCTTTTCTGCCACATTGACATTCTTAATTGAATCAACAAAGTCGAATGTGTCACGGAGGCTGTGTCTTGAAAGCTTCTCTTTCACCGGCCCGAGAATCTCCACCAGCCATTTCGCGATTGTATGATATGGGGAGTCTATCATATCTAGTATTGGGCGGAGTGGGACGTCTTGTTTGTGCACTTTAGGTAAGCCGTACATGCGCGGTGTTGTAGAACCAGATGGGCGCAGTTGTTCGTATAGTTTTGAACTGATAACTGATTCGTCTTTCATTTTCTTCAATATCTTTGTTAGCTGGAGCTCCGTCTGTTCGGTGGGATCTTTCTGTGGAGACTGTTTCTGAAACTTTTTCTCATCAGATAGTATCACCAAGAGTTTGTTTAAGTAGTCTGATTTGTTCATCAAGACGATTCCGGATCCTTTATCTGGTCGTGTGATGATCAAGTTTTCATTATCCTTCAATTCTTTCAGTTGCTTTCGATGTTCTTTGGATAGTACGTTACGAAGGCTGGGTTTTTTGTTGATGTAATCGAGGCAGCAACTTAAAACGGTTGATTTGAAAAGGTCTGCATTCTCATATGAGATGGGGGTCAGATCTTTCGTCTGGTCGATTAAATTCTCGAATTGGACTTTCGTGTTCAGTTCATTCACTTTTGACGTTGCATCACAAAACTTAGGTCCAAGTGCTAAGATTTGCATTTGAATTGGAGATAGTGGAATATCAGAATAATTGTATACGTATTTTTCCGGACAAGTAGGAAAGACGGTTTCTTTTGTAACGGACTTTAGGCTTTGGTTTAGTTTCATTATGACATCATCTGTTCTTTTCTTTGTAACCGTATTGGAGTAGTTTTCGAATGATGTTCTTTCGTCTTCAGATAGTTCATAGAGAACGTGGGAGCTTTTTGAGATATTCTGTTCTAGCTCAGGTAGTCTTGATCGCACTTCATCGATTTGATTGAGCGTGTGTCGTTTCAGTGTACGTGAGTTAGGGGATATGTGATTTCGTCTGAGATGTTTCCAAAATACTTTAGGATATTCATGTTTCTCGAGACAATTCTTCAAGAAGAAAATCTTTGCGTTCGCTTCAGCAAGCTTGACGGACAAACGAAGAAACTTGTTCAGTCCCTTTACCGTCGAACGATCCTTGCTTCTCTTCAAATCACGAAATATACACATTGGGTCATAGGAATTAATAAAAAGACAATTGCAGCGAAGAAAATTTTCTTTTCGACGAAGTCATCATCTAGGCTGTACATTCGTGTATTTATATCAAATGGATAGGAAAGTTCCAGAATAATTTCTGGTTAGGGGTCAAATTAATAAAAATTACAATTAGGAATTAAAATGACGTAACAAACAGGGGGGATGGATAAAACTCGAACAAAGTAGCATTATAATAACTAAGAAGACTGACATTATGCAATTGGGGGTTAGAAATGTAGAAATAACAAAATATACAGGATGTTTGGATAAGAAACTAGTATGATGAATAATTGTTTATGCAATCAGGGATTAAATATGTAGAAATAGTAAGATGACAAAATAAACAGGAAGAGTGGATATGAAAATATGGTAGTGTAAACAGGGTTTAAGAAAACTTAAAATAACATGAATAAACAGGGTTTAAGAAAACTTAAAATAACATGAATAAACAGGAAGTTTAGATAAGAAAGGTGATGAGATTGTCATTACTAAAGAAATTTTACCTGTTTATGATGGCCATGGTAGGGAGAGGGGTTGGACGTAATTCTTTTGGATACAAAGTGTGGGTTTGAGCTTTTGGATAGCTAGCGCCTCAGCTATGCCCAGATGTCTTGATTTGATTCCCTTTGATAGGTTTGACTGAATTTTGTATATTACTTTGAAGGATTTTTCGAAAGGCGCTGAATGTCCTGAGTTGACCAAATGTTCTGTCACTGAACTGTATACACGTTTTCGGTCTCCTTTTACTAGCCAGGCTGGGTAGTGTTTAAATTTTCCCTAATTTCGTTCCACCCGATTCCAGGAATAATCAACGAAATATCGCATTCTTCTCTAACCAGAACCTATGCCACAGACAAATTGCTCCCTATTTATTGAAAAGATAAAAAACTGTTTGGTTGCTTCGGTGGCACAGCGGTAGAATGCTCGCCTACCACGCACGTGGCCGGGAGTTCGATCCCCGGCCAACGCACTCCTTCACCTCGCTAAACCAGCGATAAGACTGGTAAAGAGGGAAGGTTGGAGATGAGGCTAGCAACCCCATCCCGTAACAAAAATAAACACTACTGCTACCGAAACTTTAAGCCTTTCGCCTGAAACCCTATGGTCCACTGAGAATTTTAAGGAATAAAAATATACTATTTGGTGCAATCATATGATGATAGACAAACTTCTAATGTCAACTTTGATTGTCTAAACAAATCTACATGTATTTGAGGTAACATTTACATTGGGAGAACTGAAAAGAGGGTATATCACACAGTCTATGAGCACGTATTGAAAAGGTTACGTAACAAGGGAATAAATCCTTTGTTAAGTGCTATCAACAGACATCACATTAATATGGGTAATGAAGTGGACATCATGAAATCCTTCAGGATTATTAATCGATAATTTGACTGAACTCTCTTCATATCTGCTGTCGCGATCTCTAACAAACACTTAAAACATGATTTACGTCTTTAGAAAGATTCACTTACTAGTCTTTCCTTGCCTTGGTGGGCGAACGTCTGGTGTCTTCGTCTCAACTAAAACCTTTTCTCCCTTTTTGTTGTTAACACTATTTAGTTTGTTTTTTCTGCTTTTACGACTTGAGTTCAACTCACCACACCTTTAAGCCACACCGAAAACACATAAACATGGACATACATCACTTCCTATTTTGAATATGTCTGGGTATCTTGCCCATCCATCTGCGAAATGGCTGGCGATAAATTCGTGATATCACACTACGTCGAGTCTATCTTTACATATGTTATGATTACGGAGATTATTTGTTACCCATGCAAATACTTTGAAAATAACAACTCGAATATTGGAGTACAGACCTCCAGGTGAAAATAAAAAATTCTACTTGGACGCATTTTGAATGTCAAATTCACCTTCCATGGTTTTATTTACAGTGAGATAGATGGTATAACAATGGTATCACCTTTCGGCCCGGTACTTGCAGATATTTTCATAACAACTTTGAGAAAGATGGTCCGATGATAGCTTTTTTTTATGTACAGAAGATACTTTGGTGATACTGTTATCATATACAGTAATAAATGTGACCTGAGGATTGTTGGAAAATAGTATTTTCTGAACAGTAAAAAATTTCACGTAAATTCCGCTTTCTGCAGAGACGTTTATGCCTAATTTGACTTAATAAAAATAATAATTATTGATCACTTTATTGGAAACGGTAGTCTCGCTGTGCCGAGGAATTCTCAGTATTAAAAGCACTGTATGTCGGCTGGGAAGTCAATTTAAACACAAAAGGTCATTAATCCTAAATTATTGGGAACTAAGTTCAAAGTAATTTTCATTTTTCATTTCCCAGTAAAACACTGTTTGGCTGAAGAGTCCCAAACTAGGCGGACGAAACAGCTGTCGAGTACTCCCAGCTGGTTTTCCAATAGTTCTCTAACCAATGTCAACTCATGATGAAATCCTGTAACCAATCAGTCTCTACAAACCAACTCTTGAATATCAATGAGATGCTCACTAGCGACTAGCCTTATTCAGTTAGGTAGTTACCTAGGTTAGTAGTGGGAAGTTATCACCAGTAAGGTGCAGAAGGTCAAACGTGAGAAAGAATACTCGTCACCGATGACATCCATTAGTGGTAGTGCCATATCGTGAATTAGCAGAAGTTGGAATTCATTGCTTTGCCACTGGATTGGGTCCCAGTGGCTTAATGGTCTACTAACTAACTCGCCTTGTAACCAGAATGTCCTGGGTTCGAACCCCGCAGTGTGGGTGCTTACTGATGAAGAGTCCTAAACTAGTCTGACGAAACAGCAGTCCAGTACTCCCAGGTGGCTTTCCAATGGCTCTCTAACCGATATCAGCTCATGATGAAACTCTGTAACCAATCACTCAAATCCCTGCAAACCACTACTGGAAAAATTTGTTCGGCCTAGAATTTGGAAATCAGTTTTTACTAATTATTCTTATTATTCTTATATTTGACGTTCCACAATTAAAATATGTATACACTTAATAATTGAGATGACAGGAAACAGGCAATTTATTTAATTAAAACAGGTTAGTATCACTAAAGCGACTGGATCTTTGACAAAATCATTTGAACCGCCTTTTTTCAGGATACACTTACCCGTCCATTGATCACGTTGATATGTCTGAAGACAGTGGGGACAATAGCCGACACCCATATGCACAAGAGGTGGTTTTCATTATCCACGGGCCCAGTTGATTACGGGTAGGTTTTTGAAAGACTGCAACCAACTGGAGGACGCCAGTATATCCAGGTGACGAGTCCAAGATAAGATGACGCTGGACTTCTGAATCCAAATGATAGCCATCATCAACCGAAAATCACGTACTAATTAGATGTTTCCATTATGGATAAAATTTTATTTTAATAAAGTCACACAGTGTTATACAGTAATACTGGTAATCATACTGATGACCACGTTTCCAGCACAATTTATCGCTGCTCATAATCATATCAAAGCACTACTCACACAACTTCCTTGCTTCACTTATATACATGAGAAAAACTGATGATTAGACATTTGAATATAAACCAATATAAGGTAAAGTATATTCGGTAATAATAATATTAGTGTCGTCAATAAAATACAATCAGATGGGAAATAAGATGTTTTCGTAGTAATATGAATAAATAAATGAATATCTTGTTAGAATGTCATAATGTGAATTGATGAAATACATTTTAACATTATTTATTATTCTCTCATTTGATTAGTGATAATACCATCTTCGATATATCTGGTATTTGCGTTGAGTCACCTCTATTTGATGTGCTGGGTGTAGGCCCAATGAACCAGGATTCACTAATCAACCCCTGTCTCTCTCCACCTACCTATTTTTATTTTCTAGAATTTTAACTCTGTCCTACACACCCTATTGTTTGGTTGTGTGTTGATGCATGCATTGCGATTGCTGAGTTGTTTTCTAAATTACTTGTCTTCATGGGGTCAATCATTCTACGCTTAGCTAATTTTTTTTGTGCTCTGATAATCTCACTACTCCTGATCTACTAGCTTGACCTATGTATATGACTTAACTTACAGTCATTGCAGGGTATTTTGTAAATTATATTATTTTGTCTAATTGAGTCCACCGACAGGGTCCTTCAACCTACAGAGCTTGTCCTATCTGAGTGAGCTTGTACGTTTAAATGTCACTCTAATTCCTGCTTTATTGAGAATCCCACGTTAGGAGTGTCTCAGATCTCCCTTCCTTATATGGTAAAACTGTAGATGCCTTATATTCTTTCTTATTTTCGTTATCATTATTAGTTTCACCATTATTTTTATTTTGTTTTGACCTTTTCTGATCTTCCTTATTAATTCTATACGATAGTTATTTAACACTAACGCCTCTTCTGTCTGTTTTATTTAATCATTTAGGTCTTTTCTTGTACTTCTTAGTGCTACTGCTCGGTTTGTTAGAAACTTAACTAAGCCTGCCTTTAGAGATAATGAATGAGACGAATTAAAGTCTAAATATCTATTAGAATGCGTTGGTTTTTTATAAACACTAGTGTGTAGTTCACCTTCTTCTGTTCGTTTCATTTTACCATCTAACATGATAACTAATTCTCCTTGTTCATTTTCCGATTCAAACGTGAATTTTATTCCCTTTACTAGTGAGTTTATGTTTGTGTGTGTGGAGAAGCTAGAGAGAGATACGTTCTGTTTTTAACACTGTAAAAGTGTCATCCACATATCTCCACCATAGTTTTGGAGTGGGATTAAATGTATTAAGAGCCATATTTTCCCAGCTGTTCATAACTATATCTGCTACGATAGGGGATCTTGGTGATCCCATCGCTACACCTTCTGTTTGTCCAAATATTTCGCTGTGGAACTTAAAGACAGTAGATGTGAGGCATAACTGAATTACTAAAATAATTTCTTCAATGGGCAGCTTCGTCCTATGACTAAGTTCAGGATCAGAAGTTAGCTCACATTTAACTGCTTCTAAGGCCATAGTGATTGGCATATTGGTGTAAAGACTAGTTCTATCAAAACTAACCACTTTTTCATGATTCTGCCATTGAATGTTATTTAGTTTCCTTTACATTTCAAATGAATTAGTTAGCCTATAATTCTAACAAGTTACTAATTTATTTTACTATAAAAACATCTTATTTCCTTTCCTATCTTATCGTATTTTATTGATAATACTAATATTATTTGTGAATATACATTATCTTATATTGATTTTTATCCAAATGTCTAATCATCAATTTCTACTCATGTATATAAATGAAGTAAAAAGTTGTGTAAGTAGTGCCTTGATATGATTATGAGCAGCGATAAATTGTGCTGGAAACGTGGTCATCAGTAAATATAACTTTATAACAACACTGTGTGACTTTGTAAAAATAAACTTTTATATATTATGGAATTATACTCTACCACAGTGCCCAAGTTTTATTCTTATATCACTATTATTGATTAGATACTTAGTAAAGATTGAATATATTTGTTTTATTCGTTGAAGGATTTCACCATGAGCTGACATCATTTACAGAACCACTGGAAAATCTGGAAACAGCTGTCCAGTACTCCCAGGTTTTCCAATCCCTCTCTAACAGATGTCAGCTCATGACGAAACCCTCCAAGCAATCAGACAAAAACCCTACAAAACCAATGCTTGAAAACATTTCTTTGTTTTAGTTACTCAGTGACTAAACCTGTACGATTTCTGAGCATATGACATAGTATGGTTGGCAGTTTGAGTTTTCAATCACAAACAATAAGACTAAGGCTATAAGTTTAACCCACTTAAATTCAGACGACAAGGCAGAGGTTGGCAGCAAAATCTCTACCACACCAACATCACTGATATTGAAAAGGCGCTTTCAACAGTGTTGAGCGCAAAGTAATTTGGATTTTATTTCAACACTATGAAGCTTACTACCCCAAGTTTTTATCAGCATCATTCAACAGCTATATGACAATGCTACATGTAAAGTGATCCTCAACGGAAGACTTAACCAACCAGGTGAAATGAATATAGAAGTAAGGAACCGATGATATTCGTGACCGTAGTGCACTGAATTATGCGGAAGACGGCGTGTGTGAGGAGCGAGAAGACGAGAATACCCCATTATGGATACAATTTTATTTTGATAAAGCCTCACAGTGTTTCCTGTAGAGTAATATTTACTGATGACCATGTTTCCAGCACAAACTCTCACTGCTCATTGTCATCATCTCAAGGCAATACTCACACAACTTTCTTGCTTCATTTATATACATGAGTAAAAATTGATGATTAGACATTTGAATAAAAATCAATATAAGATAATGTACATTCAGAAATAATAATATTAGTGTTATCAATAGAAAATACAATCAAATGGGAAATAAGACGAGTGCTTTTTTATAGTCATAATAAGTAACTTGTTGGAATGTTGTGATGTGCTTGAATTGAAATAGAATTTTGAGATTATTTATTATCCGCCTCTGATTTGACTGACTGGTGGCAATAAAATCTCCCATATTTCTTGTATTTGAATTGAGTCATTTCTGTTGCATGTGTTGGGTGTAGAGTCAATGAACCAGGATTCAGTAAACAATTGCTTAACCCTTTCTCACCCTATTGTGTATGGTTATGTTTTAATGCATGCAGTGCTATGTAGTGCTGAGTTTTTCTCTGAATTACTTATCTTCGTGGAATCAATCATTCTTACCTTAGCTAAATTCTTATGTTCTGATAATCCCACCACTACTCATCTACTAGTTTGACTGGCCTTTGTAGTTGACCTCACTCACAATCATTGCAAGTTATTTTTGTAAATTATATCATTCTGTTTAATTGGGTCCACCGGGTCTTTTTGCCTACAAAGTTTGTTGCTGAGTGAGTTTGTAGGTTTGAATGCCACCCTAATTCGTGCTACTCAGATTGTCGGAACATACAAATTTAGCTAAGGTTGGAATGATTGACCCCACGAATATAAGTAATTTAGAAAAAAGCTCAGCAATTGCACTACTTGCATTAACACACAACCACACAATAAGGTGGGAGAGGGTTAAGATTCTAAGAAGTAATATAGGTAGGTGGATAGAGAGAGATTGATTACTGAGTCCTGCTTGGTTGATCGCGTCTACACCAAACACATGCAACAGAAATGACTCAATGCAAATACCAGAAATATGGAAGATATTATTAGCACCAGTCAGTCAAATCAGAAGAGGATAATAAATAATCTCAAAATTCTATTTCAATTCAAGCACCTCACAAAATTCTAACAAATTTCTGGTTCTGACTATAAAAACGCTCGTCTTATTTCCATCTGATTGTAATTGATCAATAACACTCATATTATTATTTCTGAGTGTACTTTATCTTATATTGATTTTATTCAAATATCCAGTCAATTTCTTCTCATGTATATAAATGAAGCAAGAAAGTTGTGTGAGTAGTGACTTGATATGATTATGAGCAGTAATAGTTTGTGCTCGAAACGTGGTCATCTGTAAATATTACTATATAACAACACACTGTGTGATTTATCAAAATAAAATCTTATGCATAATGGAGTTATACTCTACCATCAGTGCGTCCAAGTTTTATACTTACGTCAATAAAACGAGAATACGTTGTCTCGCCAATAAAACTCTACAAAATCTGGACTTCACGCATGATTCATGTCTAATGTCATGAGAATTCGAAGACTTACATGCGGAAACAAGTAATTTGGCGGAAGAGACAGGCAGTGAATACAGTACTTCAGCTGAACTTGGTGAAGATGGAGATAACCAACCAACAAATAACAATCACGAATTACTGTCAACAGAAAAAGAATTGAAAACGGTCGTCTCCTTCACTTATCTGGCTAGACAGCATCATGTCAGCTACAGGAGGAACGGATTATTACGTCACAACCAGGACCGGGAAGACAAGTTAGACTTTCATCACTCTTAAATCAGTACAGATATACACTGCACTCAGCACACACATACACACACAAGAAGATCTAAGTTGCCAAAACCGATGTTAAGTCAGTCAGTGCTCCTATATGAATCAGAAAATTGACGCGTGCATCACGGAAAGCATTTCTAATTAGCTATTGCAGACTTCTATCAACAGCTGCCTTCACTTGATATTGAAAATAAGATAGCTAGTCAGAAAGAACTGTCGATAAGAACCTCTGGGAACAAACCAGCATACGAAAACCTATTGCTTAACAAATATGATCAGGAAAACGATGAGGTGGACTGGAAGCACCCTGAGAGGACCGCTGAGCAATAGTACGCACTAGACAGGCAGTCGAGTGGCGCCCGAACGGGTAACAAGCAGTGGGCCATCCGATGGTAGCATGGAGGAGACCAAGTGATGCGTAGATGAAAGCTTATGGGCAAACGTGTGGCCGACTAAAGAGGACTGCAAAGGAAAGAAGAAAAATGAAGACATTCTCTTGTAACCCTATGTCCCAGTTGGAACCCAAAGGAAAAATAATTAATAGACAGAAGACCAGCAGTTCAGCGAAGAGTCTCTTTTTGCCGGCGAATTCATTTTCATAGCTGTAAAATCGCAAATATATATGGTTGTTTTGAATGTATGTGTACATTAAATTGGACAAACAAAAATACAATTAGTAGGTTCAGATGAATTGGATGTTGATATAAGAGGGTAGTAACAAAAGCGATGAGTTGTCACAAACGACTGTTAAAGTGGAGTTGCGTAATAACATGAATAGTTTGATGAAAGAGTTGTGCTGAGGGTTAACATGGAAGAGAGTTTTAAGTAGTTAGAAAAAATACAAGCAGTCAAGCAAAAGTTAAGTCATATCTAAAGAGTTGTTACCATGATAGTAGAAGTGGTTGAATAATTTTCTTTTGAATGCATAGTTCTGGTTCTTCTAACTGAATGACTAGGGCTTCTGCAATGCAAAGAAGACGGAAACGTATTGTCTTTGATAGGTTGTTCTTCACTTTGTAGATTACTTTGAAGCAGGAGGCGTTTGTTGTTGAGATGGAATGACCAGTGTTGACGAGATGTTCGATTACTGCACTCCTTATGCGGCCACTACTTCCTTTCTGCAGCCAGGCTGGATAGTGTTCCTTGAACCCTTTTGACAGGATGCGCATCGAACGGCTGATGTAGCCAGTTTCACAGTAGCAGGTGAACTGACATATACACATAGAAGTGGTCAGGTGAGGGATCTTGTGGAAATTCTCCTCCTAAGGATATCACTGAGTAGGTCACCTTTGAAGTCGAGGTTCATATAAAGTATCTTTTTCGGAATGGATGGCATCTCTTGCCTTTGGATTTGCTGTTTGATGTTTTCATCTTTGAATCTTGGTGGATAACCGTTTTGTATGAAGGAAAAATAATTATAATCTACCTTTGGTGCATTTGAATGACAATTTCACGATGTTGAAAAACTTCTCAGGAGCGCTACACAGCAACGCACACTTCCGAAGAATAATTCTCTCTTCGATTATCAAGAAATACAACAAATGTTAACCTCCAGTACGTGTAGATGTGTTCTAAAAGACCGATAAAGCGTGAATACTGAGTACTGCCGTCAGCGATTCTAAACATCCAGTTAAGAATGAATGTGTACAAGGTTTTCTAGACTTCACCATCCATCTATCGATTTGTTAAGAGTCTAACTAATACCATTTATCAAAAGCTGAAAAATTTAAATTCCCTACTAAAATAAACTTCCTATGTTACCCTACTCTAAATTTATTCACAAATCGATCGCAATTTCGGGTTATGTAACAATTTTAGCATAAATCATGTTTGAATAACATTCAATTGTCCTATTTACATCCCTTTATTTTGAAGAACAAAGAAGAATATTTATATCAGGTTTGATTTTCAGCATTATCAGACAAGGGAATGAATATATCCTGATGATGAAAAATTCTTTACTAGAATCACGAGGCAACGAATTGTTCTGATATTTACTCACTTGCCCAGATGTTCGCCAAGCAAGATTTCTTTACAAAAGTAACAAAAATCCCGCGAAGGATGAGGGAAGAGGGAAAAACAGCTGTACTATACTGTCTAACAAGGGCTAAACACATACATAATTTTGAAAAATAACAAATGCTAGCGCGTTAGTCAAATCTCACTGTTAATGTTTCAATATTTATGAGATTTAAGTGCGATTGCTATTTTGATTTTCACATTTCTTCAATTATTATTATTATTGTTTCCTTTAATTCCTAGAGGAACATAGGGCTTCAGCCATGCGTCTCCATTGCGTTCGGTTCTCTGCTAGAGTCTTCACCTGGCCCCAAGTCTGCCCGCACGTTTTCATCTCCTGTTCATATGACCTCCTCCAAGTCACCCTTGCACTGACAACAAACTCACCGCTTCCCTTTCGGGTTCCACTCGAGCAATGGCTTGTCTAGTGATGTCACTTGATGGTTTCCTCAGAGTATGGCCAATCCACCTCCATCTTTTCCTGCCTATTTGTTTCAAAATCGGTTCCTGGTAGGTTCGCTCATTGCCAGAGATCCCTGCTGCTGATCTTTTCTGGCCGGCCATCTGATCTTCAGTATTGAGCGAAGACAACTGTTGATGAAGGTCTGTAGTTTGTTTGAGATGCTCTTTATGACTCACCAAGTCTCTGATCCATATAGTAAGTAGCACTGACTGACTTCACATTGGAGTTGAAAATCCGGATCTTATTTTTCATGCTGAGTGCTGTTGACCTCCACACAGACTTGAGAGTAGTGAAAGCTTGTCTTGCTTTTCCGATTCTTGCTTTGATATCCTCGTCAGTTCATGATAATTTTCAGGTTAGTTCTTCTCAAGAGAATTAGTTCCTAGGGAGTTGACTGGTGTCAAGTTTGATCATGCATGGATTGATGTCTTTTAGATAACCACTGTAAAAGTTATATCACATTGCCATGTGTCAGTTGATCCACAACGGAAAACTCAGTGAGGCATTCGAAGTGAATACAGGAGGAAGACAAGGCTGTCTGCCTATTAACACCGATGATATTCTTAATTGTGGTGGCCTGGATTATGCGTCAGACTGTGAGTGGAGAGTGAGGAAGCGGAGATACCCTGGATTACCGATAAGACGATTCTAGAAGATCTGGATTTTGTGTGCGTATGATTTGTGCCTAGTGTCACCCAAACTCGAAGACCTACAGATGAAAACCAACAAACTGATTGAAGAAGCAGGTAGACAGTGAAGACAGACCTCCAGGTGATCGTGGAGAATACAGGGTGATGAAGATAACCAAGCAACAGCGCCAATCACTATCAACGGGAGAGATTTGTCAGAGGTTACTTCCTGATTACACTTATCTGGCTAGGAGGCACGGTCTCAACCACAGGTGGAATGGATGAAGATTTCAAGGTCAATGTGTATCACGCCTTCATCAACTTGAAACCAATTTCGAAATCTTCTGCACTCAGCATACAGAACAACATTTGCATTTTCAACACCAATGTGAAGTCAGACAGTCAATGCTTCTATGCGGGTCAGAAACTTGAGCAGCGTGTCACGAAAAGGCTTTCCAACAAGTTACCGCAGACTTTTATCAACAGGTGCCTCATTGGCTGCCTCGATACTGAAGATCAAATGATCAGCCGGCCAGCCAGAAATAATTAGCAACAAAAACCTCTGTCTGGGAACAAACAAATGGGCGAGAACCGATCTCTCAGCAAATATGGAGGAGAAAATGGAGATGGATAGGGTATTTGTTGAGGAGGCCGTCGAATGACATCGCCCGAATGAAATCCCAATGGGAAACGATGAGTTGGGAGTAACTTTGAGGGTGACATGGAGGAGACCATGTGAGGAGGAGATGAAAGACTATGCGCACTCGTGGAACTAGCCGGCTGAAGGAGACAGTAGAAAACAGAACAAATGGAGATGTATTGTTGAAGCCCTATGCTCCACTCGGAACCCAAGGGAATAATAATAAGAGGGAACCACTGAAAATCAGTATGGAGTACTGAACAGCTGTTTCGTCCTAGTTCGGGACTCCTCGACATCATCCATTCACCGAAGTTCGAACCCATGACCTTCCAGTTACAATGTAATACAGTGGACCATTTAGCCACTTGGACCCAACTCAGTTGCTCATTAATCCTAACTTCCGTCATTTCGTGATTTTAGCAAATTCTTCGTGTAGCCAGTCACTTGCGAGTATTGGGTTAATTTTCAATGAGTTGCGCTGTAAAGACTTGATTTTTTTCGAGTATACTTAGACTAAGGGATATAGGATTTGTGTAGTTCTCAAGATGTCGGCCTATGAAGAAATTTAACTGGAAACAGTTGATGTCACTTTGATTTCTCACTAGATGGTAACTAGTGTCATATGGTGGAATAAATTCTGTCAGTCAGGTTTGCAACGTGGTCTTGTGCTGACTCACCATAGCAGCGCTTTACGAACTGATTTTAGATGTGTTGGAAATAGAAAGGAAGCCCTGATTGACGTAGCTTTTTTCGCCTTGTTAGCACTCGTTAGCAGAGCGTATCTGTAGTTACCTAGCCTGATGATGACCGCATCGCAAACTTGACTGATAGAATTCTGTTTGAATCAACACCAAAGACCAGATGCATGACATTAGTCACATTACCTAGTGACCAGTAATTGTATCAATTACCATCTAACAGGAAGTCAGGCACGGCGCATGCCATGGCCGATGTATTCAGCTCCGCACGAGCAAGTACATTGATATATGCACGCTGAAATGACTAAATGCGACAGCTTGCCTTTCACGTTCTGTTTCTTGCAGTAAAACGTCAGTCGTAGGGTTGCGGCGAAGTGTGTTTTCCTCAGAGATTTGCAGAGGCGTTCACGAAGGATTTCTGCTTCATTATCACCTTTGAATTCTAGATTAAACAGATGTACCTTCCTGGAAGAGGATTGGACCTATTCGAAAGTCTTCTTTCATATGAGATTCTTATCTATGAATCTAGGCGGAAAACCGTTTTCCATCAAGGTTCCTCGGAAATTACGCAGTTCTTCATCAGTCACTTCCTCACTGCATATCTTCCTCGAGGAAAGAGAGTATATAAGGTCACTCTTTCTGCTTAGGGGCACGAAGCTTTGAAAGGTGATGAATTGTCCATTCCATGTAGGCCTTTTGTACATGGACTTTTTCGGAGAGTTGTAGGCGTTTCTTGTCATATGAAAGTCGAGTAAGTGGAAAATTCCGCTGAATTCAGCTTCAAGAGTAAAGTCGATGTTCTGGACAGGAACTATCCCTAATTGAGTATACACAGGAGCTTACATTCCCTCATCTAAATAGGTTGACATCCACTAGGTTTTATGATAACCTGAAATTGTTAGCGAAAAACGATCACACACAAGACACACAAAGAGATTACCCATCTGTGTTAAGAATCTTTTCCCTTTCATTTCATATACAAATAACCATTTTTATGACAAAAAGTATTTCGTAAATTTAGCACAACCAACAGCCAACGTCATCCGTGGCGAGTATTCATGCTCACTTCCGACTGATATAATGGACCCCAATGGTCATGATTTGTCACCAGAACTCCAGGCAACATCTTTATCCTGTCGCCAATCCTTAGCGAGAATCAGAATTATTTTCTAGGTTTAATTTGTAGAGATTTTATTTCTTTCAAGTTTGATCTCGGATCAATATCAGTTAGAGAAACATTGAATAACAACAGGGAGTACTGGACTACTGTGTCACCCTAATTTGGGACTCGTTGATAGTATGCAACCACCAGCTTTCAAATATGGGACCATCCAGTTAAAAGCTGAACCCACAGACCATTCAGACCCTGAGACCGAATTAAATGGCCCATGAGAAGTCATGACCAGCTCAGTCAACACGGTCAGGAGTGACGAAGAATACTCGTCATGTATAACATTAGCTGGTGTCAATGGCGCTAAAATCATGAATTGGTAGAATTAAGAATTCATCAGCTAGTCACTGAGTCGAATGGTCTACCAGCTTGATTTGCAGCCAGGTGATCCTGAGCTGGCACCTTGGTAAATGCCTACTGCTATCGAGACACGACCTAAGACAAAATAGCTGTCCAGTAATTTATGGTCTTCAAAGGTTCTCTAACTGATGTTAATCTGTGTTCGAAAGTGAAACAAATCAACTACTTGCAAAGTAATGCTTATTATATCTCATATTACTTATAAGATGTTAAAGTAGTACGAATTTCTGTTAAACTAAAACAACTAAATAATCGGTTAGAGGATTTCATGATGAGCTGACATCGGTTAGACCAGTAGGGTAGAGCAATTTGCGTGTGAGGACATATACTCGCTGCGGAGGATATTGGCTAGTGGTCACGCTATGTCGTAAATTGGCAGAAATTGAAATTGAAAACATTTGTTTCCCGATACGAATTTAAAACAAGCAACAAATGAATTCATCAAATTTCGGTAGAACTCGTCAGCTGAATACTCTACATACACGGATATATATATATACTACTGAAACTACATTGGGAGATATAAGACTGATAAGCAGAAATAAACTACATTGAATTAATCATGCAGAAAGACAAGTTCCAGTGTTTTCCAGGTCATGTTCAAATAGATAAGGGGAGAGAGAGTATGAGAGATCAAAATTAAGATAAAATGCATTACGTTTCAATTACACACCACTTAGATAAACAATTGAACATTAGAGAATATATCAAGAATTGCAAACAGAGTAATATCAATAGTAACGGTTATAATAACAATAATAGTAATAGTGTTGAAGTGGGATAAGACAATCCTGCTGATAAAGGATAGTTTCAAATGAATCAAGAATAATAATAGGTAGAATAATAAGTAAAACGTATTACCATGGTAGTATCAGAGTGAGGACCATCTCCTTTTGTGCACTGAGACCTGGTTTATAAACTCGAATTGCACAAGCCTCCTCGGCAATTTCAAGCATCTTCCTGTTTGAATTCATGGGCTGGCCATTGGATCAGGTCCCAGTGGCTTAATGGTCCGGGGGCTCACTCACCTTGTCACCAAAAACGTCCTAGGCCTAAACCCCACAGTGTGGGTGCGCACTGATGAAGAGTCCCAAACTAGGCTGATGAAACAGCTGTCCAGTACTCGTAGCTGGTTTTCCAATGGTTCTCTTAACTGATGTCAGTTCCTGATGAAATCCTGTAACCAATCAATCAAATCCCTACAAAAACCAATACTTGCATACTAAATGATCAATTCTCGAATAAACCAAAAGAGGAAATTAAAAAAGACACAAATAATAAATATTTATAATTGTATACTTTTTGAGTTTAAGAAATCATTACTAACGAATAACAAAAATGAAAATTGATTTGAAATGTTAAATTCTCAAAAATTGAACAGCCATTAAATTATTTGCAGAAAAATCGTATCCTTCCTGAACTTTCAGCCTTTAATTTGCCTCCCCCCCCCTTATTCAACCATGAGTTCGTCTTTCAAAAACAATTAAAATGATCTAATTTTTTATTTTTATTGTTTGAGTGGAAGTGTATCTTGTTTATTATGTTCAATGTTCATTAATTGGCGCACTTTTCAACTTATTCGGCACATTAGAAAGAATGGCTACAATAATAATCATAATAGTTATTCCATTTGAAAACGAATTATACGCAAAAAAAGAAAATGATTGACAAATAACGATGGAATGAAACTGATTTTTCTACTTAATGGAGAATTTATTTGCCCTCTGTAATCACCTTGGTGATTGTAAACTATAGCAGCCCAAAACGAAACTACCTCCAGCTACTAATCAGATGCGTCAGAAGTAGAAGTGCGTAATTTGAAATAAACGTCCATATACAAGTAAAGTAATGCAATTGAATTTTAGATTTTCCCGTCGATTAAATGGACCGAAGTGCTCCATCTCAGGTTGACATGTCTGTTGGCTTCTTGTGAAGATGCTTCGACGATGTCTGGGCATGTAATTAGTATTTAATTGGTGGATGGTGACTAGCAGGGGAATCCAGGATGAGCATTTCATCTGCACAAGAAGCCGACATGTCAACCTGAGACCGAGCACTTCGGTCCAATTAATCGACGGGAAAATTTAAAATTCAGTTAAATTAATATGACCCGCTGCACAAGGGGTGGCTCTCTTGGCCCAAGTGGTCTAATGGATAACGCTTTGACGTTTGAAACTATGGGCATTGGGTTCGAGCCTCGGTGGGAACATCACCACTCTCTGAGTGGGGAATGCAGGTACATCCAGATGACGAGCCCCAAATAGGACGAAATGCGTATCCTGGATTCCACTGCTAGTCACCATATCCACCAATTAAAAAGTAATGCAATGCTAAGAGGTGGTGATATAGCATAGTATTCTTGTATATGTTCCAAGAGAACCTCCCGATTTCTCACAGGAGTCCTCCTAGTCAAGTTAAACCAATTTATGTAAATACATCTGTCAAGGTCATCAATCCGTCATTAGGTAGCTTCGTTTTGGGCTGCTATAGTTTAGAGTCACCATCACTTTACCTAATGTGAATAAAGCGATCACAGAGTGAATTCAAGATATGTATTTTCTGTGGTAAACATCCCTATAAACCAACAGACGTCAATCTTTTCAGTCGTCAATAATACTAAGGACCAGACAGATGAGACGGATTACCGGTCAGTTAAAGTCACGGCTCTACACCTGCACGAATAACTCAGTGATATGGTCTCTGATTCGATCACTGGGTGATTATTGCTTCCTTTAGTTCCTAGGCCTTCAGCTGCGCGTCTCCATTGCGTTCGGTTCTCTGCCAACGTTTTCACCTGGCTACACGTCTACCCACATGCTTTCATCTCCTCTTCACATCACACCCTCATCCATGTCACCCTCACACTGACGACCAGCTCGCCACTTCCCATTCGGCGAGGTTCCACTTGAGCAATGGCCTGGCGTGTGATGTCACTCACTTGATGGTTTGTTTTCTCAGAGTATTGCGTAGCCAGTTCCCGGCTGGTTCATTCCCAGGGATTCCATGTTGCTGATCTTTTCTGACCGGCCATCTGATCTTGAGTAGTACTGAGAGAAGACAGCTGCTGATGAAGGTCTGTAGATTGTTCGAAGTGGCCTTTGTGACGCGCCAAGTCTATGACCCGTATGGTAGCAGTATAGAATCGAGTTCGCATCCCCAGTTGACATCACTTTCTTGGTGGTTATAAACATTTCTCGCGGATGAATGTCAAGGAGGCTACATGCATGATTCATCGCTGATAACCTCCAACCACCTAATAACACTCAGTCATGCTGAATAGTAGGTTACTTTTATTACCAGCCCCTATCAGTATTTTATATAATCTAACACTGATCAGGTATTTTTGTGTTAGCAACTGTCAACACAGGCTACTTGTTTGATTCTGCTGATTCGGATGTATTTTATTCGAGCTTTCAGACATTCACCTCAGAGGAAGTTACTTCCTGAAACTGAAATGAAATCCAGTTCTGTATATCAGTGAAATATTTATAAGCATTGTGACACTGATTTCAGCAAGTGAGGCATATAAGAGAAGCTTTGAAACTGAATAATTGCCCTGATAAATTAATCAGAAAGTATTTAGGGAAATGTAAAATGAAAATAAATAATGATAGTAGCGATAGTGATGATAATAATAATATTAATGACGACATGCATTTCACACATGCTCAGGATAATGACAACACCAACAATAAGGAATCTAAATCATCAGTAGTACTTTCATACAAAGAAGGAAGCCCGGAAACCATATGGAGAGTTCTTAACAAGGTTGGAATAAAAAACGGATGGCATTCAAACCACCCACAAACTCAGTTAGAAACAAGCTTTGTCGGTTAAATGCTGGATCCTGTGGAGACCATAAAACAAAACAATTTAGTTTGTCTGATACCCTGCTGCAATGATTGTCAGGTCAAATACTTAGGTCAAAGTAGGAGAACGGGGTCAGTCAGTCAGACTAGCGGAGCAGAAAAACCTAGCAAAATCTAGATTAGTTGACCCGAATAAGATAAGAAATCTAGAGAACAGTTCATCTATAGCACTACATGCAATTACACACAACCATACAATAGGATGGGATTGGATAAGACGACAGTTTTAAAATCTAATGTAGCAGGATGGAGGGAGAGATTGATAACGGAAGCTTTGTTCATCGAATCAACTGAAGAGAATACGTGTAATAGGAATGATTCAACACCTGTCCAGTCTGACATTTGGAAAATTCTACTACCCTTACGACGACAAATAGGAGAGAACGAAGAAAACTATAAAACTCAAGTTTCGAAGTTGTGTGATTATAATTGATGATATGATTATGAACAATAATGAATTGTGATCAAAACCTTGTAATCCAGTAAATAATACTGTTTCACTCAGTGTGAGTGATATATCTAATAAACAAACTAATGTGGAATTACTTACTACCACAGTGCCCAAGTTTTACACATATATTAATGTCTGGTTATGACCGAAGTACTTAGTAGATATATTCTACGGATCGAGATATTCTATTCAAACTCAGTGCGCCTTTTAACTGCTTACAGGGAGAGAGAGAGGCTACCGGAAGTGACGATTATCACAAACATCTATCATGGATGGCTACTGTCACACATCCAGTTCCATGTGTGTTAGTGTGTGTGTGATATGATACAACTTCAAATACTGTTACTTTCTGGGAAATATTTTAACTGATTAAAAATGCCCATTAAAGCTTTTTTCAAAAGAATGGTTACTCAACAAAGAATACTCTTGACTGCACACTAGTAACTAGTGTGACGCGTCTAGTCCTTCTTTGGTGCAGACTGAATTCTATCAGTCAGATTTGCAATGTGGCCACCATTCCACTAAGTAGCTCGCCATCACGGTGCACATTGAAAGGACTAGACACATCACACTAGTTACTAGTGTCCAATCAAAATACCCACTACAGTCCTACAGGAGGTCAAATGCGAGTCTGAAAAGCTGGCTCAGTGGTAACGTCTCTGACTGCAGTATTCACTGGGTGACGCGGTTCGAATCTCAGATGGGACATGAGTTCCTTCAAGGTGGTTTCAGATACGCCTTGCTGACTGACTGGTGAGTGCCAACTAGCACGAAACCTAGGTGGCGTCAAGGCTTCCTGCCGATTGCCTCCAACCATCTAATATCATCAAAGAGTATTCTTTTCGATAACCTGCTCTTCATCAGGTCCTACAGTTATATACACATACATCATAGTGAATGATTTAGTGTCATTAACAACATTAATGTTGTTTAAATAACATCGAATCAATAATAACACCAATATCAATGGATTATAGTTCAACAGCATCGACAGAACAATGCACACTGAACATCAGACAGATAAATTAGGAAAGACAGTAATAATACAAATTCATGAATTTATAGTCTCCACTGAAGGCCGGCCAGAGCAGTAGTAGTGGCTGGAGTTGCTTCTTCTGCACACAGACCACTGGCTGTTTCACGCGAATCGCAATAGCCTCTGCTGTTTGGAGTATGCGGTACCTGGATGCCTTTTGGCAATTTATTTGGTATGTCGTAGATGATAGAGAAGGATTCTTCAATGCTGGTTTTGTGGCCGGTTTGGAGCAGGTGGTTCAATATGCAACTGTTGATGGTTTTTACTACACCTTCACTTAGCCACGCTGGTAGATGTTCCCCAGCAAGCACGAAAAATCAAGTTCCTAGAGCAAACTCCAATATAACTCGCTCCACCAAAGGTGCAGTTGAATTGGTAGATACAATTAGAAGTGGCTGGCTAGTCTAGGTACTTCATCTTTCAATCGAGGAATCACCATTGGTCGTGCAGTTTGCCAGCATTAAAAGTTCTTTGAACTGATTTTCTTAACTTCTTCGTAATTATTTCGTAATGTATGTCGCTCTTGAATTGCAGTCGTATGTATAAAGGCTTCTTATTTACTGATGGAGAATAGTTCTTTTCTGCTTTCTTGGTCTTGTGTTTCTTGCTAAATTTTTCTGGATAGCTGTTTTCAATTAGGGTGTCTTTTTCAATTACCTCTGCTAAGCATACAGCTCTAACCCTGTTTCTGAGGGTCTTTGCTAAATTTCTTTTTTACTGGAGAGGAACGACGCTGTGAAAATGTGTGTATTGTCCTGTCCAATTACTTTTTCTATGCAAATTTCTTTGTATGCTGCCATCTTGGTTTCTTGTAGGGAAGAGATCTAGGAAGGCAGTTAATTCTGTTTTAGGATTCCTCCTCATATGTGAATTTCATAGCAGAATGTACTTCATTGAATTCAGTTATTATTGTGTTCCTGCCCAAGTTATTTTCACAAAGAATAAAGGCATCATCGATATACCGTCAATAAAATGAGAATTTTCTGATAGGGTTGTTCAAAGGTCCATTTTCTAGTTTACTTAGAAAGAGATCTGCTAGAAGGGGACCCAACAGGGAGCCCATCGCCACCTCGCCTTTTTCTCTATAGAGTGTACCATCAAATTTGAAATTTACATTCATGGTACACCTCAATAACAATTCTTTTAGGATTTCCATTGGGATGCCAATATTTATCGACTGACTTATACCAGGACCGTTTTTTCCAGCTGTCGATTGCTTACCAGTTACACATGTAAGTCTGGGTTCAATTCTTGACTCTCAGTCTAATATCTTGCCAGTTTTAATACCAATTAATGCACCTATAAAAGAACGAAGGTAAAGTGTAAAACTATCGCCTCCATCCAACTGAACTAACACCATCAATATTGAAACTAGTCCAGGTACTTCATCTTTCACTCGAGGAAATATTTTACCCTGATGAGTTACTGAGTCTGTCACGTTAAAAATTCACTCCAAGTGAGTGAATATCTGGGCCAGTTATCAAGTGAAATAGTCGTGTATATATGGCTACGCCTTCATTATTACAGTACCCACACAATAGTCAGTTCCCCCAGTTGGCATTATAGTTCACACCCTGTGAGTAACCAAAATTACAATTTGAACAAAGCGAGAACTACAGTTTTAGCAGAATAAAATGGTACCATCTTTTTATTTCGTTGCCTTCTCGTCAGCTGCTTACAGCTCGTTCCCGTCTATTGAACAACTTGCTCTTCTTTGATGCAATCAAAAATCGATAAATATCCTTCTCATGTTAACAACTCCAACTGTATATACAAATTTCCATGTGTCAGCGGGAGCGGTTACATTGGAAGAACAGAAAGAAGGACGGACATATCTACGATTTTCTGAACATGTACCAAAAAGATAACGTCTAAAGGGAACAAATGCTTAAAACAGTTGCATCGCCAGGCATCTCCTCGACACGGGTGATGAGGTGGACGTCGAAAAGTCGTTCAAAATTATCAATAAGCAAAAGAGCTCAATTCTCCTCAAGTTTGATGAAGCCATTTCCATCAAGCGCCTAAAACCTGATTTATGCGTTCAGAAAGAAGCGGTTATCAGTCTTTCTTTGCCCTGGTAACTAGATATTTTTCATCTCTCTTTCATCCGAATGCGAAATGCTGAAAAGTTTCCATTGTGTATGATTATTATTGTTCGGAATTGTGTTTAATATTACATATATATTTGTATATATTATTAGTGTATGCATATATTGATCGATTGATTTTTGTTTAAAATGAACTCTGTGCAAGTATGTTAAAGTTGTTTTTGTAGATACATTTAATAATGTCTTTGCCCTGTAAGCAGCTGACGAGAAGGCAACGAAATAAAAGATGGTACCATTTTATTCTGCTAAATCTGTAGTTGTTGCTTTGTTCAAATTCATTAAAGGGAATAAATGTATGAAAATTACAATTTCCTTAAATCTCTATGAGGAGTAACTTAGATAAATATCTACCAAACGTCAAAGCAGCTAATCTGACTGAATGATGCAATGATAATAAGCATACTTAAAGCGTGTGTACTGTTCCCTTATCTGTGTGCTTGTCTTGCCCTTTTTCGCTATACAAAACTATTTAAAAAAAGTGAAAATGGGAGTTATTCATGAATAAGTAATTATGGCAGATAAAATTGCTTTTTGTACCAGTGAATGACAGACATACTAGGCTTCTTTATAATGTCATTGCGTGATCAAAGGAAATTATCGTATTTCGGGTTGTGTTGTCACGATAGATGAGAGAGATAGATATCAACTGTGTGTTTTATACTAATTGTGTCTAAATGCTGGATAGCGGAGGACGAAATTCGGTGGGTGGGTGGATTGATACTGTGTGACTCTGATATCTCTGCCTCATTGTTAAACAAAGTAAAATTGAGGTTGAAATGTATACGTGGATGAGCAATAAAAGGATGAATGGGAGAGAAGAATTTAGCGACTATTTGGCGGGAGATAATTCCATATTATATAAGTTTGTTTCATGTAACAGAAAGTGTGAGTACTATTATTATTCCCTTGGGTTCCGAGTGGAACATACAGCTTCAACAACACATCTCCACTTTGTTCTATTCTCTAGTATCCCCTTCACCTGGGTCTACGATTCCCCATAATCCCTCATATCCTCCTCTCCAACACACGATCTCCTCTATGTCACCCTCGCACCCACTACCCACTCTTCGCTTCCCATTCGCATTCCATTCGAGTAATGGCCTGTACTGAGCGCAATTTCATTCTGCAGCCTCCACAACATAGGCCCAATCAATCCATCTCCATTTCGTCCTACATGTTTGTTAAGCGATCGGCTCTCACCTGTTGGTTTGTTCCCAGCAAAGGCTTTTTGTTATGAATTCTTTCTGGCCGGCCGGCTAGTCATTTGATCTTCAGTATGGAGCCAAAGAAGTGTTCATCTGTTGATAAAATTCTACATTGTCGTGTCAAGTAGTGCAAGTTTTTGACCCGTATATAAGCACCGACTGTCTGACTTCACATTTGTGTTGAAAATGCAAATCCTGTTCTTTATGCTGAGTGGGAGAAGATGATTTCCAAACTGATGAAGGCGTGACTTCCCATTCCGATTCTGACTAGCTTTGACATCTCCGTCTGTTCCGAATGCCTGTGTTTGAAACCTTGCTTCCCAGCCTGATAAGTGAGAAAGGAAGTGATCTCTGTCAAATATCTCCCGTTTATAGTGACTGGTACTGCTTGTTGTTGTTGTCGCTGTTGGTGTGTGGTTATCTTCACCACCTACCTCCGTCTTCTCTATGTTCATCTGCAGTCCCGTCTTCACCGGGTGCTTCTTCAGCCAGTTTGCTGGTTCATCTTCGTGTGTGTGACATTAAACATAAACCATCCAAACGCGAAATCCAGGTCTTCTAGAGTTTTTTGTCGGTCCGGCATATTAGTGTCTTCTCACTCCCATGAGCAGTCTGACGTATAGTTCAGTTCAACACAGTTAGGAATATCATCGGTGATAATAGGCAGGTAGCCCTGTCTTACTCCTGCATTAACTTCGAATGCCTCAGTGAGTTCCCCGTTGTGGATCACCTGATAAGTGGTGTTGTCACATAGCTGTTGAATGAGGCTGAGACAATAGCTAAATGAACCTATGAACTGGAGTTTTGGCTACAAGAGAGAAAGAGAAATGGAACACTATCAATCCTCTCCTTCCCACATTGACTAACTCAGTTTCGACAAAGAACTTTGCACAGAAGGTCTACACTTCAAATTACTACACACGCCATGTAGCACACAAAGGTTGAGAAAAGAGAGAAGAATAAAATTCAAAAGAACTGTGATGGGCAGACTAAGATTCCATGTATGAATGCCATGTTTCAGTTCAATTATCCATAATTCTTTTCTAACTCAGTCAATCCTATTTCAGCCGATATTGCTCAACAAGGAAGGTGACTGCTTGGCTTGCACTGCATGTGTCCTGGCCATCTCACTTGACGTAGCTTCACAATATAATCGATTTCATTAGAAGTCTGTCCACTGGAGCTGATGAAAAATCCCAGATAGATGAAATAGTGAACACGCTCTCTAATTTCCTTTATATCTTTCATCTAGGAGTCGGTGTAGTCCAGTAGTGAAGCATCATTTACATTTGACAGGAGCAAGTTGCATGCTGACAAATATTTGAAGATGTTCCACTCAAGATGTTCAGAAGACTCTTAATTTTATCAGTGCCTTCACCTAGAAGGACACTACCATGTGCATACTCCAAGTGAATATGACTATCCCTTGGTAATAACCCTATCCCTAGGTACATTGGTCCTTCTACACTCGTCCTTTCAAAATGCAGCTTGCCTGCAAAGAGGAGGAACTGGTGCAATGAGAAGCTTCATAATCGAATACCTCGTTAATACCTGTCATAGCATCTCGACTGACTCATCGTTTTCAGAGTCATTTACAACGTAAACAAAATCTACCAGGGACAGCATGTTTCCGACTTCTCTGTACCACGAAAGCCCTCATCACATGCATAGAAAAGCTCCAGAGTATGTGTTTGAAAGGAAACTAGCTCCACCTCTATGTAAATTTATGTTTATAAATTCTATTGTACAGTCACTTTTGAAGGTGAAATAGCCGAAAAAATTCACCATCTTTTCTGAACTTCATGTTCTTTTCTCTCTAATGTCCGTGATCATCAATCTCTAAGTCGCTAATCTCAATTAAGATCAATTCCATCGGTGAATCAATGATGATATGGAAATCTCTCATGGACAAGATTAGTTGCCAGCACATTAGATGACAATTCTCTGGAATATGTTATACGGTTTCATGAGTTCTGATAATGTGTCTTGATCAGTGCGATATACTTTCTCAGCACTCCCTTCCAGGCCAAGCACTGATATACTACTACTCGGTCGACGGAGCCAAATGCTGCCATCAGGTTAAGAAAGTGGACAAGTGTTGGACAGCGGTAGGTAAGTCTATGTCTCAGAGTCTGCCGATGGATAAATAAATGATTCATTTTTATTATTCCGGAACATTATTCCTCCTTATCGAACTCATTTATTCTGACAGGCAACATCGACTGTACTTTGTTTTCGTATACATATGTAGAGGTCGAAAAATATCATATTATGCGTTCTATATTAGTTTGTTTATTTGATGTGTCACATAGTGAAACAGTATTATTTACTGGATGACATGACTTCGAACACAATCTGTTATTGTTCATAATCATTTCATCAATTATAATCACACAACTTCGAAACTTGAATTTTATAGTTTTCTTTGTTCCCTCCTGTTTTTCGTCCTAAGGGTAGTAGTGTAACAACAGAAGACAAGGGCCAGGCAACAGATCAGTTTTATTACGAAAACCAACAGGTATTTATATGTATTTTACGTACATTAATAGGCTTCTGCCCGCAGAAAGAAGGCGGTCTTCTGATTGGTTGTTTGCAAACAAACGCAGTCTTCTGCTTTCTCGTTTTCGATATTTCTCGGAAATGCGAGCCACTTGTCTGCGAATCATATTTGTCCACGTCTAGGTCAGCTGTGATCGGTTGTTGAATCAGCCTAGATTAATTTCTACCAATCAGCGTAGATCAATGTCTACCAATTGGCTAGCAGCTTGCTCTCACCACAGTAGAATTCTCCAAATGTCAGAATGGACAGGCGTTGAATCATTCCTATTACATGTATTCTCTCCCAGATGATTCGATAAATAAACTTTCCATTATGAATTTCTCCCCCAACCCACCCTTTTAAATTAGACCGTAAAACCGTCTTCTTATCCCATCCCATCCTATTGTATGGTTGTGTGTAATTGCATGTAGTGAATGCTATAGCTGAACTACTCTCCAGATTTCTTATCCTATTCGGGTCAACTAATCTAGATTTCGATAGGTTTTATGCTCCGCTAGTCTGACTGACTGCCCCTGTTCTACTACTTTGACCTATGTATTTGACACGACAATCATTCCAGCAGGGTACTAGATAAACAAAGCAATTACTTACTACCACAGTGACCAAGTTTTACACATACATTAAAATTATGCGTTCACTGTGCGTCGGTGGCACAGCAGTAGAATGCTTGCCAACTACGCCTCATGTAGTCCAGGGTTTGATCCCCGGACGACGAACTCCTTCACTTCATTAAGCCAGTAATACGACTAGTAAAGAGGGAAGGTTGGGCATGAGGCTAGCAACCCAATCTCGTAAAAGTGAACACCACTGCTACTGAAACTTCAAGTCTCTAGCTTGAAGCAGCCCCATGTTCCACTGGGAAAGTAAAGGAATAAAATACACCTTCAGTGTAAAAGAGTAAAAATAATGAATTCACTGCACATCATGGTTGTTAACTGAGATTGAATAAGGACACGACCTGGTTCACCATGCAGTACGGACGATACAAATTCCCTCTCCAGCTTCTTGCTCGCCACTATTGCCAATCATCTTTGGCTCGTATCTGATCCGTACATCCACATTCGGATCCTTTGATTCAATCTCCTTTTCTCTCCACAAGTACCCTCAAGCGGGTTGTTGGCATATTCTAACGTGGAGTGAGCAACTGCATACCACAAGTAAAGATCTACAGAATGGTAGTGATGACGTAGTCCTCTGTTTTCGTATGCAGTTGCTCACTTTACGTAAGAGTATGCCAACAACCCGCTCGAGGGTACTTGCATACGAAAACAAGGTAAAGTCGATGTTGCTGACCAGAGTAAATGAGGTTAATAAGAAGGAGTGATGTTCTGGAATAATAAAAGTTATGTTTCGTCCTAGTTTGGGACTCTTCACTGTACGCACCCACACCATGGGGTTCGAACCCAGGACCTTCTGGTTACAAGCCTAGGGAGCTAGCTCGTAGACCGTTAAGCCACCGGAACCCCATCCAATGGATAGCCAGTCCATGAATTCCAACTTGTGCCAATTCATGGCAATATTGCGACCAATTCGCAATGGCTTCTCCATCGATGAGTTACTGCCTTATCTTCAACCTGCTGTACCCTACTAGTCACGGCTTCCCACTAGATCCCCAGGTAACTGCCTACCTGAATAGAGCCAGTCACTAGTGAGCATCAAATAAATTTTCAAGTATCGGTTTTGTAGGGATATTTTTGATTGGAAGGAGGATTTCATCATGAACAGTGTGGATGCGTACCGCTGAAGAGTCCCAAACTAGGCTGACGAAACAGCTGTCTAGTAATCCCAGGTTTCGCAGTGGTTCTCTAACTGACGTCGGCTCATGATGAAATCCTCCATCCAATTATAACTCACCAAGTAAGTGTATTTTTTGCGTACATTAATTTGTTATATTATTATTATTGTTCCCTTGGGTTTCTAGTGGAACATAGGGCTTCAACTGCACGTCTCCACTTGCTTCTGTCTTCTGCTGCACTTTTCACTTGCATCAATGTTAGTCCACACTGTTTCAACTCCTCTTCACACAATCTCCTCCATGTCACCCTTCGATGTCCCACTCGCCGCTTCCATTTCGGGTTCCACTCGAGCAATGGCCTGACGCGCGATGTCACTCAGCGGCCTACTCAGCGAGTGTCCAATCCATCTCCACTTTCTCCTGCATATTTGTTGAGCGATTGGTTCTTGTTTTGTTTGTTCCCATAGTTTCTTGTTGGTGATTCTTTCAGGCCATCTGATCTTCAGTATAGAAAGAAAACAGCTGTTGATAAATGTCTGCAACAGGCTGTTGGAAATATTCTTTGTGACCCACCAAGTTTCTGATCCGTATAGAAGAACTGACTGACTCGACGTTTGTATTGAAAATCCGAATTTTGTTGTTGATGCAGGCTGAGTGACGAAGATTTCCAGATTGGTTTCAGGTTGATGAATGTGTTTCTCGCCTTCCCGATTCTCGATTTCACATCCTCGTCCGCTCCTCCTGTAGTTGAGACAGGACTGAATTCCTTGCTACTTACATACATACATACAAGTTTGTATTTGTTTTCTCCTTTTTCTTCGCGTATAAAGGAGCTTAGCCGTTTACTCCGCAACACAAATATATATATATATATAATTTGCTTTATTCCAGAAACAGTACTAGTGGTACAGTGTGGAATTTTCAGCACATATCTACAATATTTGCATCTAATTTTACAAACATTTAAAAGGAGTATTAAACAAACAAAAAAAATAAATCTAAAGACACCAACAGCAAAAAAGACAAAAAAGAAAACAGGATAAACACAAAATAATTATAAATGCGAAAAAGTACCAAGAAAAAGAAAGGAAATAAACATCATATAATAATACCTCAGTATTGGGTAGTGGAATCTATGATATGATTATGCATGGTGACAGTAAAGCTATAGTCATACAAGAAGTTATGAAATGATATTTAAGAATGTTTATCGCCAAGTTGGTCAGTAAATTTGATTGAAACAACTCTAAACAATCATAAAATAACATTCCAGGGTTGTTGTTTTGTTTTTTATTGCCAGGTCTAATGCAGTGTTTGTAGTGGTAGTGTGAGTAATCCTGAATAAAACAAAAATTTTTTAAGGTGATGACTATGGCGTTCACAACCATTGGTTGTCAGTTTAACATTGCCGAAAAGTATAGAAAATAAGAAAAAACAATCACAAAACTAATAATTACATGATGGTTAATGACAGGACAATGTTGTACTACTCATAGTGCTAATAGAGTCGGAACCAGTGGATACACAATAGAAGGAATATAGTAAAGTACAAAAAAGTAAGCTAATGTTAATAATTTAGGCAGCTAAGTATGTTTAAGAAGGTGTTCACTATAGAATACAAAAAAAGAGTGAAATAAAAGAGCCTAAAATTATGTCATTAACAACAAAGCAAGTCATAGTTTTCGCGCTTAACATTGTCTCTGTCGCTTAGAACACGGGTCAAATATGGTACCGTTGAGTTCCTGTACTTGTTTGTACGAGCATATATTATTTTATACTGATTTCTGGTTCTACCTGATGAGATACAAGGCGAGAGTTGGGAATATAGTGGGTGTTGGGGGTCGGAGAGTATGGTTTTAGACCATTTTTCACATGTATTCAGATGCCTATCAACTAAAGTAGTGACGAGCTGACTGAGTTTTACACCACTAGTCCTACTGACTACCTTCAACATCCTTCTCAGGATGGTATAGTCCTTTTTCAGTAGACCAGGAAAGACTAACGGGGAGCAGTAAAGTAGAATAGGTAAGATACAAGAGTTGACAAATTGTGAAAGTAGAGGTTGAGTGATTCCAGATTGTCTACGTTTCTTGATGTAGTAGGTTGGTTAGACAGAACACTTTCTTAGAAATCATTAGGATATGAGATGTCCAAGTAAGGTCGGAAGATAGAACTAGACCGAGGTATTTTGCATTAGACTTAGTTTCAATTTTAGTTCCCTCAATGCAACAGTCTTCATGAGAACTTACTAGTATTTGTAGATCTCGTTTATGCCTATGTATATACATATCTCTTGATAGTCATTTATTCCCTAAAGATGTTGGATTATATTCATTAATATTTAATTTTAAGTAGTATTTGATTGATGTTCCCAATTGAGTCTTGGTTATTCTTTCTTACAATTTGACATTTTGAAGTTTTAGGGGTAATAATTTTTTCCAACCCACACGAAAACATTACCAACATGAAAAATTGTCATTTTTATATAGGAAAAAAAAGTGCAATGGTAAGATGTTATGGGGTTATTTTCATTTCAAGGCATTATGAAAAATGGTACATTATAGTTTCCAAAATAAAATATGTCCATTAAATTTGCATATATGTTCGTTACATCTCACATGCTATTAGGTATCATGAGTATCATGGGTGAGTATCATGAGAGAGGGTATGAAACTGACATAATAAGACATAAATTAACTCAAACTAGATCAATACTAATTGTAACTATTCATCTTCGGTTATGACAGCAAACATACCATACCATAACATACTATAGAGCGAGGAGAATATGCTCTATAGAGAAACTAGAGGAAGAATTTGAGTTTCTTGAAAAGACATTGGAGATCAATGGGTACCCTCAAAGGTTCATCAACAAGTATGGAAGATCTGAAGTCACAAGTGAAAAACAAATCACAGTAGGAAAAAAGCCAATCTACTTTGAGCTTGATTATAAAGGCGAAAAGATTGCAGCGATGATCAACAGAAGGCTGAGCACATCACTAGGCAGAACCTATCCTGCAGCTAAGCTCATTACGTCTATCGAACAAATTGCTCTCCTTTGGTGCAATCAAAAATCGATAGATATCCTTCTCATGTTAACAACTCCAGTTGTATATACAAATATGCATGTATCTGCGGGAGCATTTACATTGGGAGGACAGAAAGAAGGGCATATCTACGATTTTCTGGACATGTACCAAAAAGCTTAAGTCTAAAGGGAACAAATGCTTTAAACAGTGCCATCGACAGGCATCTCCTCGACAAGCGTCGGTCATGAGGTGGACGGCGAAAAGTCGTTCAAAATTATCAATAGGCGAAAGAGCTCAATTCTCCTTAAGTTTGCTGAAGCTATTTCTATCAAGCGCCTGAAACCTAACTTATGCGTTCAGAACAAAGCGGTTAACAGTCTTTCTTTGCCCTGACTGGTTACTGGATATTTTTCATCCGAATGCGAGATGCTGAAAATTTTTCATTGTGTATGATTATTATTGTTCGGAATAGTATTTAGTATTGCATATATATGTACATATTATTAGTGTATGCGTATACTGATCGATTGATTTTTGTTTAAAATGAACTCTATGCAAGTATGTTAAAGTAGTTTTTGTAGATATGTTTAATAATGTCTTTACCCTGTAAGAAGCTGACGAGAAGGCAACGAAATAAGCAATGATGGTACCATTTTATTCTGTTGAAACTGTAGTTCTTGCTTTGTTCAAATACCAAATGTGTTTGAGCATGCATATCTTGTGATAGATAGATAGTCTTGAGCCGTGATCAAAGTATTTTAATAAAATAACAACAATAACAGTATTCTGCGTACCAACCACAGTTCCCAGAAAAGGGCCTTATTCTTACAAATTCAGTTCCTTGGGGACAATATTGTCGGCGAGATACTAACACACAACGTCTTTGAAATGCGGTTGAAAGAGCATTCTCTGCTGCTGAATTACGCTGTCTTCAAAACTACCCAACTCTATTTTGCGTTCGGGAGTAAAAGATAAACTGACTAATTTAGTCTCTTCTATGTGTATCTACCAATTTAGCTGCTCCTGTGGAGACAGTTAGCTGCTTGCGCCATAGAATTAGGCGTGTTTCTTGTGAGATTTTCGAACCACACCTTGTTTGGTTGGTTAATCAAAAGACAAACAAAATCTATTCGTAGCGCTATTCAATCTCATCTTGTGGATACAGAACACAAGATTGATATTAACGAGACTTTCAAAGTCATTTACGGCAGGCCAACTACTCCTTAAGAGTACGTTTACTACACATTGCTGAGGCTGGCTATTGGGATCGACATTAAGAAGCCTTATTTGTGTGTCCAAAAGAAGCTAGCTCAGACACTGTCCTTACCCCATTGGCCATCTATGTTCGAATGATTTTCAATTTTTGTGGAAATTTCCTTAATTTTATTTGATATTCTATTTGCTATTATATTTTTATTATTGTTATAATTTAAGCATCTTTAATGAACTGTGGTAATTCCATTGATCTTCTATGTATATACACATATATATAATTGTAGAGCCAGAAGAGGAAATTACCGGAAAGGATATTCTTTGCTCAATTATTTTGTGTTTTATAGATGTTGGAATGAATAATTACAGAGCTTAAATGATGTTTACATTTATGCGGAAATAAACAACAAAATATTGAGAGGATTATTAATATAAGAAGAACAATAAAATTAAAGCTTGGCGGAATAAGGATGGAGAAAATAGTTTATTTACTAGTGCAAAGAAGGTTAGTTAGTTAGTTAGTCAGTAGGTGTCTGACACTATTTTCATCACATAAAATACGTGCCAAATATGGTATCATTGAATTTTTATATTTAGACGTGCGCACATAAAGTCTTTTGAAATGACTTCTTGTTTTACCTAAGGAGATGTAAGATGAAAGTTGCGGGTAAAGTGGATGCTCACTGTGTGACAAAATTCCTTTAGCAAAATTTACTGCATGAAATTAAGTGCCTATCAATAATGACGACGTCAACGATATGGCCCAATCGGATACCACTCGCCCTACTGGCTGACAGTCTTCAGAGTTCTACGGAGTATGACATAGTCCTTTTTAAAGGTGGGCAATAGAGAAGAATAGGTAAGATTCACGAGTTGACAAACTGTAAGAGCAGGGGATTTTGAGTTATACCCGAGTGCATTAACTTCTTAATGTAAAATATCAGACCGCTTATTTTACCAGAAATCGCTAACCTACAAACCAATACTTGAATATGAAAATAATGTATGAAAAATTCAATGAAAACACTTTTAAACTACTTATTACAAATAAGTAGCAAAAAACAAAGCTGAAAATATTCAAAAGAGAAATATGTGCAATTTTGTATCTTAGAAAACGATTCATCGACTTCTCTTCTGTAATTAAAGGTTTTAGAGTATGTTCCTAATTGCCTCCAGAAGTGAACTGAAGACGATGAACCAGATAATGGTCAAAACAGATAACTAAGCTCTCCAAGTGTAAAATATACCAGAGATTATAATTCGTATTTTTCGTCCCTTGGTCTACGGGTGGAACAAAACCGTACATTGCGATGTCAGTTTGTTCTCTGCAGTCTTTACTAGCTGGCTCCATGATTACCCACAGATACTCATTTCCACTCTATATACTTTGCTTCACGTCATCTTAGGACAACCATCCAGTTGCTTTGTATTTGAGTTACACTCAAGGGTATGCTGGGAGATGTCAGTGTACGGTCTCCTCAAAGTACGTCCAATCCATCTCCGTTTTCTTCTACACATTTGTTGACCGACAGATTGTTGGTTATTTCTTCTCCAGAGTTCCTCATTGCTTATCCTTTCTACCTTGATATCTCATATTCATTCAGTATGGAGGGGAGCGAAACTATCTGATGATGAAAATCTGCATTAGCCTATTGAAACCTTCCTCAATATGTCTGAAGTCTTTGGGTCCGTTTTCAATGCATCTGGGAGAATTTCACCTGGGCCTGCTGCTTAATTGGCTTTCAGTGTAGCTTTATCACCTTCAAACCTTCTGCTTTTGTCGGAGAATTGGGGTTCACTGGCAGTTTTTTGACTATTGGTGATATTTCTGGATGAGTTCCAGGTGGTGTTCGATGCAGGGGCCTTTTGAAGTGATTGGCCCAAGTTTCCATTACTACTCACCATCAGCCAACCATATAATCCTGTAACCAATCAACCAAATCCCTACAAACCAATACTTAAATACCAATGAGATGCTCAATGGTGACTGGCCCTATTCAGGTAATGGGTTCTGGTGTGAAGTCGTGACCAGTAGGGTGCAGCAGGTCGGGTGTGAGGACAAATACTCACTGAAGACATTGGCTAGTGGTTGCGATATATCGTGAATTGGCAGAAGTTAGAATTCATGGGCCATTGGCTTAATGGTATACAAGCTGGCCTTGTAACTAGAAGGTCCGGGGTTCGAATCCCGGCGGGTGCGTACTGTTGAAGAGTCCCGAACTAGGACGAAACACCTGTCCAGTACTCTCAGCTGGTTTTCCAGTGGTTCTCTAACCAATGTCAGCTCACGATAAAATCCTGTAACCATATAATAACAGTCCGTATTTCAAGGAAATAAATTCAGTATTATTGAGAAATGGAAATGTGAACTCAGGATGAATTTAGCACTGACAATATTGTCTAGAAAGATAACTGAAGGTTCACGAATAAAACGTTTTAGAAGAAAAGGTGTTCAGCCAAGAGTTACTCTCCCTTTCGACGATATCATTCTCAAACTGTACAATCGCATATATGTGTAGTAAATTTTCTAAGCAACAAGACAAACATCTCTAAGGATATTTCATTAGGATTGTAAATATGAGATAACAAGTTTCTTTAATTGATTGGAAACTAGAATAAGAATTAATAAGCAAGTTAACAACAGTTAAGATGCAAGCAAGTTTAAAGAAGTTTGATTCGTAATCTTTTAGCGAGATTGCCACGTGATCTGTGGATGACTCTGAAGTTACTTCATGGGTTTGCTTCGTGTCCCAATTAGATCAGGTGTTCCAGAATAGATCTCCGAGGGGTCCTTTTCTCTCCTTTATAAAACCATGACTGTGGGTAAGTGTTCGATGATACAATTGCATAGCAAAAGCTGGGTACGGCCGACATACCTAGCTCTACAAGTGGAGCAGATGCATTGGTAGATGCACACTGATGACGCCGACCAACAGTGTTAGATTATCCTTCATGTTTCTTTGAATCATGCTTTTCGTAGAGAAGCTTAGTGGGAGTTTAGCCGAGAAGAAGGTTTTCTTTTTAGCTTAGTGGATCTGACTACACCAAAAAATTACCCTATGCTCACTTAAATATATTCAAGACTCGTTCTGTATTTATTGACTATCCCACAGCCAAATATATGCATAAAACATGTAATGTATGTTCCCAAAACCAAGCCATAGGTTATCCCTTCATTTCCTCAGTATCGCTAGTCTGCAAGAAATTCTAATCAGTAGACATTATTGGAACGGCGAGTATTGATTGTGGAATAGTGATTTTTAGCATTATTCCTACCTAACATTCCATTCAACAAACAATATGCTACTTATACACCACACTCATTTCACTGTCAAAAATCTTTTTAGCACGGCTGCCTCGACATTAATGGTGTCATCCACCCACGTTGTACCTTCTTAAGCCTACCGTATCCACTCATAAAGTGGGTTGTCGTTAGCATAAGAAAGAGAAGACAGTTTTGTTTAGGGCAGAAATATTTCTTCTCAACGACTTCATTTTCAATTTGAACAATCCTATTTATATTACTGTAAAAGGCATTAAGTAGTATTAAACATTATTAAGTAAATATGCATACACAGCCAAACGTCTAGTTACTGAGGTGGAGGAAGAGATTAGCAAGGAACTAAAATTGGCTCAATCCACTCTTCAATCAAATAATTATCCTAAAGCCTTCATAAAAAGTTATTTAAAGTGTGAAGATAAGGATGGATCGAACGAAACCTGTTGCTAAGAATTGGGTTAGTACAGCGGTGATTCCTTACCACAAACAAACATCCGATGAAATAAAGAGAATCCTTAACGATCATGAAAACATCAGGAAGTGTATTTTCGTGCAACCAACACCTTACGCCCATTACTGGTGAAGGTTAAGAATAAAATAGAACAAGAAAACCAGCAGAATCGCGTATACCAGATCAATTGTGGGGACTGTGACACCGTATATTTAGGAGAAACTTCCAGATAGGTAAATATAAGAGTGAACATAAGAGCATAAACAATCTCTAGAGGTGGTTCCAAAGACCTCTGCAGACTTGAAGAAGCTAGAAAACAACTCAGCGATTGCACTGCATTCGATAGAAACGGGACAAAAAATCGACTTTGATAAGACTAAGGTTTTACAGAAAGCTTTTGGTTGGTATCAAGAAAGACTGATTGCGGAAGCCCTACATATACATGGGTGAATCCCAACAGTTTGAACAGACGTGAAGGTATGATGTTAGCTGATGCATGGCAAATCCTGACTAATAAATAAAATTGGATATGTATCAACAACTAATCACACTTGGTCAAATTCCCGATTATCTAAGTCTTCTTATGGAGAGAATAACAAATGTTTTATGACTGTTCACCCACAAACCACTGTATACTACATATACAATTTTTTTAACATAAGTAGACTAATTTTGGACAAAGTTTTTTAAAAACAAGAGATGTTCCCTTTATATTATAAACCTTTGTTATGTTAATTTCGATTAATTTCCCTGAAGAAGTTCGGACCAACAGATTGCCGAACACAGGAAACGTTGGAATTAATCATTTCAATTTCGTTGAGATTTTACAAATATAATTACTTTTTTAAATGTCTACTTCTCACTCGGCGCCCAATAATTTTGCAACTATCCGGTCAAATCTTGATCACAGTTCATATGAAAGCATGCATGATGATAAGAATAAAGATAATTAACATGAGTTTCCAGATGGTTCAGGTGAAGTTGATGAATTACAAAATCATAAAGGATTATTTAATAAGTAAATTGGTAATAAGATTGGAAAAGTACGACAACCATTGTTAAAAGCGCCATGATGTGCGTCGGTGGCACAGTGGTTAGGACTCTCGCCGACCATGCACATGGTCCGGGGTTCGATCCTCTGCCGGTGCACACCCGATATCTATGGTCGGCCTGTAAAATTTGGGCTACCGATATCCATGCTGAAAATTCCATACTTGTACTGAAAATACGGTGTGGAGTCAAGCTGTAATCAAAATAAATAATAAATAAATAAATAAATAGATGTTAACACCAATAAAGTAGGTGAAGATGAAGTGAAGAGAAATGAATTCAAGAGATAAAAGACTAAAATAAAAGAACATTGCCATGACCAAGGTAAAGAAAGGGGATTAACAAGACGTTTTTGAAGATATAACTTAGGTTTCCAGCCATGTACAGCTAGAGTTTTAGCTATGCATCAAATAAATGGGATAGTGTTGATGTTCACGTTTTCAGGGAACACGTTTACAAGGTTCCATGTAATCACCTCCTGTGAAACTGATACATATCAAGGTGGATCTAATCGATAGTTTATCCATCAAATATTGTCCTTGACATGTTTCTGTTTGTGTCCATTCCTGGCAGCCTAAACACCGTATGACCATTACCACTTTGTGAGCAGCATTTGTCGATGCACTTCCCCTTCACTAATGTACCTTCATTTTCCACGCCTTATCTAATCCATTTCTTCTTTACTGTGTGCTCGGATTTGTCAACGCCATCAGAAGGTCAGCCATTCTTATATATATGATCGCATCTTTTCCTTCTGTTTCACATCCATCCATGTTCTATCGGTGACAAAACTACTGTACCTTATTGTGTATAGTTAGCCGTGGTTTCCTATCATACATAAGAGTGAAGAATTTGTTGGTGTTTCCTCAAGGGAGTCACAATATGTCGGTCGGTCGGTCGGTTTTCGACATAGAACTTTGCACAGATGTGCGGCAGTTCAAGTCGCCACACTCCCTTCTTGTAGCACATACAGCAAGAGAAGAAAGTAGAAGAAATGCATATTAGAGACAGTAAACAGAGGTGTGAGACAAAGGAATAGTAATAATGAAGAACAAAACAGATTAATTGGAAATAATAAGTCACAAGGAGTGGATGCATCTGCGCCAGCCATCACCGAGAACGATTTTGAGCCATGTCACCAATTGTTTCCAGCCTTCATCGGTTTTTAACGTCCCGACAACCCCAACCAGGAAGTCTACACCTCCCTACGTGACTGGCTGGCTTAAACTAACTGTCGTGGGTTTCATTGACTGGTGAAGCCATGTTTTGGTTTGACCGCTACTAGCTAGCTCTTTTCCAGCCTGACCCTATGTCAGCTAACATTGTCCGCCGGTCGAGGAAGGCGATGACTAGGCATGCATATGTTACACATGTCCTAACCATCTCAGTCGATGTAATTTCACAGTCTCGTCGACTGATTTCCCCTCCTTACCTAGCGCTCGACGCCTAACCTCAATATTGCTCAACTTATTATACCACTTCACATGGGAGATAGAACGCAGACACCTATGATCGAAGACAGCTAATCTTTTCATGTCTTCCACTCTCAATGGCCAGGTCTCACAGCCATAAAGGAGGACGGAGCGGACTGATGAGCAGTACACACAGCCTTTGGTCGATAGTCGGATATCACGTCTACGCCAGAGACGGCGTAAACTGGCATATGTGAAACGAGCTTTCTGTATCCGAGGTGAGATTTCGTCAGAGATCAACCCGTTGAGGCTGATGGTACTTCCCAAATGTGTGTGTGTTGGTAGAATCAATAAGCGTTCTATTTCCCAGTTACTTCTACCTCCTTAGATCAGCCACTCCTACAGTATGCAGTTACTTCTAACTATCAAATCATTAATTTGTTGATGACAATGTATGGTTTCTAATCTCTTGAATATGTGGCTGATGCATTTGGGAAGAAAACTCTTCCTTCTCGAAACAAGGACTCTGAAATGTCTCTATCACACTGATATAAGTATAAAACTTGGGCACTGCGGTAGAGTATAATTCCATAATGGATAAGAATTTATTTTTAAATCACACAGTGTAGTACAGTTATATTAACTGATGACGTTTCGAGCACAAACTTGATATGATTATGAGCAATAGTTTGTGCTCGAAACGTCATCAGTTAATATAACTGTACTACACTGTGTGATTTAAAAATAAATTCTTATCCATTATGGAATTAGTCTCTATCACACTTTTTCGAATCACAAAGGTGTTTAGCTATCTTGTTGCAGTTCCATTATTACAATTTAAGTACTGGCATCTGCAAAAACGGTTTCACGGACCACAAATTCCCTACTGCTATAACTGGGATCTACCTGTCTGACGGTCTAATGTATCTATCCAGTTTCACCAACTGACACTGCAGATGGTCGAGTACATATTCTGCGGCATCGTGTTTCAACCTTAACCTTAAGGATTAACCACGGATTAATATCAGTTACATAACACTTAAAAGTCAATACGGAGTACTGAAAATTCGTCTCGTCCTAGTTTGGGACTCATCATCAGTATGCACCTACCGGGGTCCAAACCTGTGACATTCTGGTTACCAGTCCAGCTCGTGGACTATTCAACCACTAGAAGCCAACTTGAGGACCCATGAATTCAATGCATACGTAAAGATGGTGACCGGGAGACACAATTCTACCACTCATGGAAAATTTATATCATTTCACTTTATGCTAAGAACTGTGCTGAAGATGTTGTCCAGAAGGACGACGAAAGCTCTGCAACTAAACCAATCACCTCAGAGAACACTACTAATTGCGACTTCTAACTTCTACCGATTTGTGATTTTAGCACTACTTGCACCACACCAGCCAGTATCACCGGTGAGTATTTGTCTTCACGTCCAACCTGCTGTTGAACCCTACTGGTCACGACTTCTCCCTAGAACTCCAGTCATTTTCATCCTACAGCCAGTCACTAGCAAGGATCAGATTATTTTGCAAGAGTTTGTTTGTGAGTATTGACATTAAGGTATCATCGCCAGCGAGTCACTAACATCCTGTGGTCAAGCAAAGCTGCACACGCGTTAAATCTTTGAGTCTATATTTACGACATTCCGCACTACATCGATTCCGCCAGCTATCAGTTGTATTGCTAGTTTCAATTGTATGATTCGACTTTTGAAAGCACATAATTCATAAGAGATCTTGCTCTAATGAATGTACCACCAGCAGCGTTTACTTTCAACCCTGGAGAAGTACATAGACCTGTGTAAGACAGAAAAGAAATTCGTCAATCCTATTGTGCTTTCAGTGATCTTCAATGATCAATTTGTTTATCTGTAGTAACAGAGATGACATACAACAGAACGCGGTCAATTTATGTTTGAAAAATCAAGCAAGAAGTGGTTGTACACAAGTGCATTTACTCCAATACACCTATGAATAGTCCTCAATAATTAAAATTCTTCCTTCTTAAGCTAAAACTTCTCATTACGAGGAAAGGCAGGCATATGGCAATCCTAAACGTTACTTCTAGTGAACACCACAATAATACAGGTAACTGACCTCAAACAAAACTTGTACTGCCTGCCAAATAAAGATGTACTTTAAAGGTTATTACAGTTATATTTATTTTGAAATGTATATAAAAACCAAGAACCTATTTCATGAAAAGTACGCAGTGATTGTAAGCCAAATAGTCGAGTACATATATAGTCGAAAAAACACTATTGAGTCATAAAAAGAAGAAGAGGTTTCCAGCAAAGAGTTACTCTTTCCAGTATTATCATTCTTGACCTATACAGTCTTATTAATACTTTTCTCATCTTCCTTTTCTTTTGTGTTAGACTTTATACTACTTACCATTAATAAGTAGTATGAACTATTAATATATTTGTGAAACTTAAACACTGTGGTAGTAAATAGTTCCACATTAGTTTGTTTATTAGATGTATCACTCACAGTCTGTGAAACAGTATTGTTATTATTTACTGGATGACACCGTTTCGAACAAAATTTATTATTGTTCATAATCATATCATCAGTTATAATAACACAACTTCGATACTTCAGTTTTCTTTGTTCTCTCTCTTATTTGTCGTCGTGGGGGTACTAGAATTTTCCAGATGTCAGAGTGGACAGGTGATGAATCATTCCTATTACACGTGTTGGTTCGTAGTTGATTCGATAAACAAAGCTTCTGTTATCAATCTCTCCCTCCAGCCTGTTAGTTGTATCAGATTTTAAAACAGTCGTCTTATCCAATCGCACCCTATTATATGGTTGTGTGTAATTGCATGTGGTGGGTGCTATAGCTGAATTATTCTCTAGATTTCTTATCTTATTCGGGTCAACCAATCTAGATTTTCCTAGGCTTTTGTGCTCCGCTAGTCTGACTGCCCCTGTTCTACTAGTCTGACTTATGTATTTGACCTGACAAGCATCACCGGTAGGGTATTGGATAACCTAAATTGTTTTGTTTTAAAGGCTCCACAGAATTGATCCTTTAACCGACAAAGCTTGTTTCTAATTGAGTTTGTGGGGAGAGGCATTGAATGTTCCTGCCTTTTTAAGAATTCTGCGCAAAGTTTCCGAGGTATGGAACTACTACTGATGATTTAGATTCCCTATTGTTGGTGTTATCATTATCCTGCGCATGTTTGACATGCATGTCCTCATTAATATTATCATTATTATTATCGCTATCACTACTATCATCACAAATATGGAATTAACCCCACAAACTAAATTAGAAACCACCTTTGTTGGAGCCTTTCAAACAAAACAATTTAGTTTATCAAATGTCCTGCAATGAATGTCAGATCAAATACATAGGTCAAAGTAGTAGAACAGCGGCAGTCAGTCAGACTACCCGAGCACAAAAGCCTAGCAAAATCTAGATTAGTTGACCCGAACAAGATAAGAAATCTAGAGAATAGTTCAGCTATAGCACTAACTACACGCAATTACACCCAACTACACAATAGGATGAGATGGAATAAGATGACAGTCTTAAAATCTAATGTAAGTGGCTAAGTGGAGGGAGAGATTGATAACGGAAGCTTCGTTTATCGAATCAACTGAGAACCAACACGTGTAATAGGAATTACTCAACACTTGTCCAGTTTGACATCTGCAGAATTCTACTACCCTTAGGACGACAAATAGTAGAGAACAAAGAAAACTATAGAACTCAAGTTTCGAAGTCGTGTGATTATAATTGATGACATGATTATGAACAATAATAAATTGTGTTCGAAACTGTGTCATCCAGTAAATAATAATACTGTTTCACTCACTGTGAGTGATACATCTAATAAACAAACTAATATGAAAGTATGAGCTACATATTTTTGACTTAAACAAGACTTTCTTCGCTATAGAAGATCAACGCACTTAATAGATTTACGCTCTATTTGATGTATAGTAATTGATTTCTTATAGTTGAACAGTATATGCTTTATTTATTTTTTTGATTACAGCTTGATTCCACTCCGTATATTTTGGTACGGATATGGAATTTTCAGCATACGATATCGGTAGCCCAAATTTTGCAGGCCGACCATAGATATCAGGTGTGCGTCTGCAGGAGATCGAACCCCGAACCATGTGCATGGCCAGCGAGAGTCCTAACCACTGTGCCACCGACGTAAATATTGATTTCTGTCTACCACTTTTGGCTAGCAGACTGCTCTCACCACAAGTCTATTTCGAGCCTTTATGCGCTTTATTCATGCACTCCTTACTACTGAACATTGTTCATTCGTATCCCTTTATTCTCTGTCTGACATTTGCGCGCCGTATGAATAACACATGCATCGCCTTTGACACAGCTCTGCTATTTTCTACTTATTGATGCACAGCAGCGACTGTGCTTTCCTGAAAGCATTCAGTTACAGACAACTCACAATCGAGGTTTGCATATTATATTTCATATTTTATGTCCAATATATACGTATAGTACCGTATTTTAGACAAATCTTGAGTTCAAGTATTGGTTACAGGATTCCATCACGAGCTGAAGTTGGTTAGAGAACCATTGGAAAACCACCAGGGAGTACTTGACAGCAGTTTCGTCAACCTAGCTTGGGACTCTTCAGCAGTACCCATCCAACGGGGTTCGAGCACATGACCTCCTGGTTACAAGGCCAGTCAATGGCCCATCAATTCCAATTCACGATATAGCGCAACCGCTAGCCAATGTCTTCGGCGAGCATTTGTCCTCACACCCGACTTGCTGCACCCTACCGGTCACGACTTCCCACTGATGAAGAGTCCCAAACTAAGACGAAACAGATGTCCAGTACCCCCAGGCTTTCCAATGGTTCTCTAACCAATGTCAGCTCATGATGAAATCCTGTAACCAAATCTTGTGTTGTTTTCGAATTTTACGCATCAGTCAACGTATGGTTCTAATAATCGTTTCGAACTCCTTTTGGAAGAAATTCACAACCATTTTGTTGGTAAGATAATTTACTAGATGTATAATCGATTGCACAGTATGAGAATGATATCGCAAGAAACGCCTGTTCTTTTTGTAGGAACATATAACTACCGCGCCTTCATCCACCTGCCCCTCCTCTTCCCGCTGCCATTTTGGCACAATGTAATAACACACACACACACACACACACACACACACTTTAATAAACATCTCACCAGCAACTCACACAAAAAAGACATTAAATAAATCAATAAGATCCATGATAGAAGAGAGATTTATTGAGTTCTTTGTGTTGATAATTTTTTTATACAAAGAGAATATTATCATTGATTCATTCATACTCAAATCGATTACAAAAAGAACAAAATCAATAAATAAATCAATACGAAAAAGAAGATGAACAGAGAAAGAAAGACACGAATTTATGTGCCAAAAACACAAGGCGTTCATTCCCAAGATATGAGAAAGAATATCTGAGAAGAGAACAAGATCCAGTTCATGTAATGTAACGTAAAGTAACGTGAACGGAGGAGGTTAGCACAAATACTACTACCACTACTACTACTACTTCTAATCATAGTGAAAACAAGCAGTATATACTACTTACTAACTAGTCTTCAATAGTATTTGAATGTTCAGAAGAAGAAAAAAGATAAAGGGTGATCAAAAAACAGGAAAAGATCAGACAAAAACAAGGGGAAAAAGGAAAATAAGATCAAATTACAAGAAAGAGTAATAAAGAATGCATCATGGGCATATAATCGATAATAAAACAAAACAATAATAAGAAGGCTACAAAAGAGGCGACAAGAGAACATTATAATACATAACTAAGTAATTTACTCGATGGTATCCAGCTAGCAGTGGTGGTTGGTTGCCACATGCAAGACGTGTGCATTTCCTCCCACTTGGAACTACTCACTTACATGCGTAGTGAGTGACTAGGAAGTGCCCAGCGCATCCGTGTTGTTTCAAACCATTTGGGTGCTTAAGGAGAGTTATCTAGATCCTGGATCTGATCACACCACCACCGCCACCGAACTATTTCAATTTAGTCTTCAAATATATCGTCACAGCATTCATACTTGGCAGGAGACGTGACATGTGTGTTCATTGAAGGATGGATATTTTGATTCAAACAATCAACCCATGGGGAAATCAAAATATTATTGTACACGGTTGAAATATACATGTAGTAGTACTAACAATAATAATAATAATAATAATAATATTATTATTAATAAATAGACAGGTGAGATCAAAAAGGAGAATCAACTGATACTGATCACTTTCTCCTAGAAAATGTGTCTATATGTGTGCATGTTTGTGTGTGTGGGGGGGGGGTATGATCACGATAAGAGGATAAATGATAATGATGGTGACGTAATACACAAAAAAATGCACAATTACAAATGAATGCATGTTTGCATGCCTGCGTGTGGGTTTTGAGGAGGGAAGGCGGGAAGGAGAAACAAAGGTCCACAACACCCCCGACACATTATTCATCTACTGGACATTACAACTGAGGTTAAATCTTTCGGTGGTTTCAAATGGACATTTCGTTGTCTAGCTAAGAAGGAGAGATTATTCTCGGCAGTGGATGATTTCGCATGATTCGACTTCGATGTTGTTGTTCTTGGAGATTTTATAGGATAATTACAATTTTCACACGATTGTTGCCTTAAACCATCTTCAATTGTGTTCTGTGTTGACTGAATGATTAAGTTGTACCAAGCTGTCAAAAGGAGACGTTCTTCAGCTTCACGATGACGTCGCATTTGTTCATGATGAGTCTATATGATTTGAAAAAAAAGGATAAAGGACATCATTGACGACAGCGGAATACAATGAATTAACTAACTAATTAACTCATATGAACTGTGATCAATATTTGACCGGATAGTTGCAAAATAATTGAGCGCTGAGTAAGAAGTAGACATTTATAAAATTATATTTGTTAAAATCTCAGCGAAATTGAAATGATTAATTCCAACGTTTCCTACTTTCGGCAATCTGGTCCGAACTTCTGTTATGTTAATTCGATTAATTTCCCTGAAGAAGTTCGGACAACCAGATTGCCGAACTGGAAACGTTGTAATTAATCATTTCAATTTCGCTGAGATTTTACAAATATAATTTTATAACTAACTAATTAACTACTTAAATAAAAAAAGATATCTGACATCCCATACTCCCCAACTTCACACGGGGTCACAGTTCAATCTATGACCGATGCACTCGTAAAATTCCTTTACCTGGTAGTTAGTCGAGTACAGGGGGGAAGGTTAGGTGTGGGGCTAGTAACTCCACCCTGTAGAAAACACCACTCTTACTGGGATTTTAAAGCTGGAGCTGCGAACTAGGTCAGCACCACTGAACTTAGTTCTGCACAATCGTTTTAAAATGGCTCCAGGACTGTCTACATGCTTTCACTTCCCCTTCGTATGATCTATTACATGGCTTTCGCGGACAACTTGACAAATTATTCGTTGCTTTCCACTTGAACTCAACCAACCAACCCCTCAGTGTATGTTCACAATCTATGTATCTCCATTCCCTTCTCCATAAGCATTGAGCATGAGGTTCTTTGCTGATTCCTTCCCAGACTTCCTCGTCACTTATCTTTTCCAGCCGACCATTCACGCATCTTATTTTCACAAAAGTTTGAAATCTCGTTATGTGTCCGCCAAGTTTCTCAATCAATATATAGACTTAAATTCTGATCTACAAGGTAATGTAGCAGCATCAGGAGCTACGTCCCCTCCCCACAAAGTTTCCGTTGACCAAAACAGGTTTATAAAACGCCACTTGACCTATTCGCATTCTGGAACCCCATGCTCAGCATAGGTTTGAAATCGTAATTTTACAGCTCTCCTAGTAAATAAGCAAACGTACACGTTCACTAGTCCAACTTCAAGCGTTAAACATTTGCATTAGCTCCTGCATTTGCATTCGCCCCTGTAAAATGTAAGGATCGGACTACACCGACCCCTAGATTAGAAATACGAAGTGAAGTGGTAGAGCACGTTGACCGCTTCAATTACTTGGGAAGTACCATCAGCCTCAACGGATTGATCTCACACGAAATCTCACCTCGGATACACAAAGCTCGTTTCGTATATGCCAGTTCACACCGCCTCTGGCGTATACGTGATATTCGACTATCGGCCAAAGGGCGTGTGTATAACTCAGCAATCCACTCCATCCTCCTTTATGACTGTGATACTTGGTCATTGAGAGTCGGAGACATGAAAAAACCAGCTAGCTGTCTGTGATCATAGGTGCCTGCGTTCTATCTCCCGTGTCAAGTGGTGGTATAATAAGGTATAGAAAGGTGAGAAATATTGAGGTTAGGAATTGGTCGAGTGCTAGGCACGTGGGAGGGGAAATCAATCGACGAGGTTGTGAAGTCACATTGATTGAGATGGTAAGGACATGTGTTACACATGCATGCCTAGCCATCGCCTTCCTCGACTGACGGGCAATGTTAGCTAACTGACATAGGATCAGGTTGGAAATGAGCCAGTGGTAGTTAAACCAAAACATGGCTTCATCAGACAATGAAATTCACAACAGTTAGTTTAAGCCACGTAGAAAAAGGTCCTCGGGATGGTAAAAACCAATGAAGGCTGGAGAAAATTGGTGGTATGACTCAAACTCATCGTTCTCAATGGCTAGTGTGTGACTTATAATATCCAATAAAACTATATTGTGCCTCGATATTACTATTCTTTTGGCCTCATATCTCTGTTTACTGTCTCTATTTTGGATTTATTTTTATTTTCTTCTCTTGCTTTGTGTGTTACATGGAGAGAGTATGGCGGCTCAAACTGCTGCACATCGGTGCACAGTTCTACACTGAAACCATTTAGAGGAATTTTAATCAACGACCAACATCAATAATATATCAATAGTGTAAGATAATAAACAACAACAGAAAACAAAAAAATATTCTATATCGATTACTCACTTCCAACTTTTCAATAACACGTTCTTTTTCAACTAATAAACTGCGTAGATGACTAATCTCTTCATCGGATTTACGGCTGTTATTATTGTTATTGCTATTGTTATTATTATTGTTATCACTATCACTGTCAACGATATTATTATTATTCTCATTACTACTATTCTCTTGTTGTTTCAATGAAAAACTCTTCTTTCTATACTCTGGACAAATATCCTGATGTATACGATGCTGGCGTTCAAGAAGACGGATAACTTCACGAGCTTTCCATAAATACCCACGATACTTTTGTTCCATTTCAATGAAATCGCTTTCTTTCTGTGTTAATCGTGTCAACAGGTTGTGATACGCCTCTTGTAGTTGTTCATCTACAACATCATTGTCCCCTTTTTTCGCCGACTGGATGACATCAGAGGCGGCTATGGATAAGGCACAATCTGCTGTTGCTGTCGTCAGATGATGACAGTTCTGTGGTCGTGATGTACTACTTGTTACAAGCATATCTGATGCTAGTGGTGACTGACAAATCAATAAATTCGACGACTCGAACGCCAATTTATCATCATCATCATCAGCAATATAATCAGCATCGTCTTCACCGACACCACCACCACCACCACTATCATCAACTCCACTCCCACCATGAATGCTACCACTTTCCATACTATACATTGATGTACGTAAACGACTAAGTTCCTCTTGGAGATTTAACATTTGTGATTGCATTGCAGGCGATAGGATTGAACTAGAATCGAGGTGACTAGTTTTATTATGGTGGTTATTCACAGGTGTACTATCTGAAAAGGAAATAATAATAAGGGAAAAAATAAAATTATGACAGAATTTACTCGATGATATATGCGTCTGATTTCCCACAAACTGGAAGATATACAAGTGACGAAAAGCAACAAGTTGGCAGAAGAAGCATCCAGAGAAGATAGGACTTCAGGTGAACATAGAGAAAACAGAGGTGATGAAGATTCCTGGACAACAACAACAGACAACGATCAGCATAAATGGAAGGAACCTGAAAGAAACAACCTCTTTTACCTACCTGGGAAGCATTGTTTCAACTACAGGCGGACGCAACTGACGAGGATATCAAAGCCAGAATCAGAAAAGCAAGACAAGCTTTCACTACTCTCAAGTCTGTGTGGAGGTCAACACCCATCACTCAACATCAAATATAACATCCGGATTGTCAACTCCAATCTGAAGTCAGTGCTTCTCACTATACGGATCACAGACTTGGCGCGTCATGAAGAGCACCTCAAACAAACTACAGACCATCATCAACAGCTAGCTGTCTTCGCTCAATACTACTCAAGATCAAATGGCCGGCCAGAAAATATCAGCAACAGAGATCTCTGGCAATGAGCGAACCAACACAGCAGGAACCGATTGTGAAACAAATAAGCAGGAAGAAATGGAGATGGATTGGCTGGCCATACTCTGAGGAAACCATCAAGTGACATCACTAGACAAGCCATTGCTCGAGTGGAACCCGAAAGGGAAGCGGTGAGTCAGTTGGCCGTCAGTGCAAGGGTGACTTGGAGGAGGTCATGTGAAGAGGAGATGAAAACGTGTGAGCAGACTTGGAGCCAGGTGAAGACTCTAGCAGAGAACCGAACGCAATGGAGACGCACGGCTGAAGCCCTATGTTCCTCTAGGAATTAAAGGAAACAATAATAATAATGACAAAAAGAATGAATACACATCAGTTCGACGAAATGATAGATGCCCAAAGGATAGGAAAACCACTGAAAACAACCAACAGTCGTAGTCACTGTTATCCGGAAAAACAGTTTTTTATATATCATTCATAGAGAATACTAAAACCTCCCCACTTGACGAGAACATCAATCAAAACAATTGAGAAGGCAAATGTGGACGTCTGACATATTTGCAACCTAATCAGTGGGCGTGCAGGTCTACGCCAACTAGGTATACACTTGCTTCAAGTTTATGGTGTACACATGGGCTACAGAATTCAGACGGGTTGAATAGTGTATATGAACTTGTCGTTGTGGTCACTGGCGACCATGAGAAGGTAGCTTCTGATACTTTTTCATTGTCTTGTAGATCTGAGTTCAATTTGAAGGCTCCATGGAGGAGAATGACCAATCAAGACAACCTTTTATGAATTCAGACAAAGCAATGAGAATACGTAATTTGTCTGTCTGAATCGTGTAATGTTGTATTTGCGCAACACGTATTTCGAACAATCTGATCACATACGGAGTTGTCATATGAATATACATTAAATTAATAAAGAGTTAAAGGGTGAGAAAATAGGCTTAGTTCAAGTTAAAAGGAAATACTGAATGTCAAAATAACAATGACGATCACTAAACCAAATAACAGAGGTAATAGCACGTCTACCCTGGTTGGTATCAAAACAAAGTTTATCAAGGAAGGTTTAGTGTGATGACGAATTGTTACTTTGAACGCATAAAGGTGCTTTAAACTTCCTAATTGCTAGTTGAGGCTTCCACAAACTTTAGGATATGCCCTCCCCAAGACACGTTTTATAGAAACCTGGAGGTCCTGGGCTCGATATTCAGTTGGGTAATGCATTGGCCAGTATTCTTCCGAAGAGGCCAAAAGCAGGATGAAACGTCTATCTAGTAGTCCCTGGATTTTAATGGTTCTCAAACTGATTGCGATCCAAAACGAAACTATAAGCCAATGTCTGTCAAATCTAGAACGACGCTGAGCAGTGTTTTTCTTATATATATATATATATATATACTGGCCGCTAATAATCCCGACAATGTGGGAAGTTCGGGCGTGTGACTAGTAAACACCACTACGTAAAAACGCAGTTACACTGCTACTGAAACTTCAAAGTCCCGCTGGAACCTCGAAGGGACTTCAATTTTGGAGACAAATGACACTGACACCTGAAATCCTTCAGCAGAAAGTTAGTTAGCCGATGTCTTTTTTCGTTGAAAGCAAATGTAAGGATACGGACATATGGAAGTGTAAGCAGGACATTTCAGGCAGACTTACAAGGCAGCTTAGATTCCACCAGAAATGAGAAGACACTGTAGAAAAGTGTTCGAAATCTGTAAAAGCAGATCGAACAGATGTAAGTGGACTATCCTAACTGTTAACTGCCGATTGCCTCGAACCATCTAATATCATCAAATGAATGTGCACTGTGATGGCCTAGATCGTTGAAGGCAATCGGCCACAGGAAGCCCGAATAGCTCAGTGGTGTAACATCTCTGACTGCAGTATTCACTGGTGGTGAAGCGAGCTCGAATCTCAGATGACGGGATATGAATTCCTTAAAGGTGGTTGCAGATAAGCCTTGCTGACCGATGAGTGCCAACTAGCACGAAACCTAGGTGGTGTCCAAGGCTTCCTGTCCATTGATTGGCTTCAACCACCTAATATCATCAAATCAATGTGCACCATGATGGCGAGCTACCTAGTGGAATGGTGGCCACATTACAAACCTGATTGATAGAATTCAGTCTGCACCAAACAAAGGACTAGACATATCACACTAGTTACTGACTAGTGTCCAATCAAAAACTGGAGAGTCAGCCAGCAATCTACCGCAATCAACCAGACGACAATTAAAATCACACTGAAGGTGTGGCTGTCACAACGCCATCCAACAGCAACCAGAGCTGTCATCATACAACAGGGACCAATCACCTTCAAGATCATCATCAGAACAAGAATCAACTCAATCAAAAGGTAGGAAAGCTGCAATTATACAGTTGTGCACACACACACACACACGCAACAGACAAACAAACAACGCATATTCAGTAAAGAACAAGGAGGAGGAATTCTACAGACAAAATTAGACCAACAGAGAGCAAAAGCAAGAGATTTTATCAATATCACTCACTACAAAGGCATTCCTAAAAGACGACAGACACGTGAAATTGTTTTCACAAAAGTCTACCGATTTCATTCACAAATATTTGCGGTAAAAATAAAATAAAAACTTCCAAGATGAGATATATTTCTTAGCTGTCTGTTTTTTTCGAGGAAGTAAGCAGCTCAAATTTAATTCGATAAGTCGGTTTCTTTTGTTAAACAAAAGTCAAAAATATTTTTAAAATATATATATACTTCAGGATATTACACACTTACAAACTGATAATTGTGCACATGATTGAAGGCCTTCACAGCACGATCGAAGACGGGTTAGTTCTGAGAAGATACACTGAAGAGAAAAAAAAAGAAGAGACGGAGATATGTGGAGGGGAATAACATCTGGGAAATTCTTTTTGTTTTTTTGATTGGTTGGAGGATTTCATCATGATCGCTGGCATCAGTCAGAGAAACATTGGAAAACAACTACAGGGAGTACTGGAAAGCTGGTGGTTTCATTAGCTTAGTTTGGGACTCTTCAGCAGTACGCACCCACACCACAGTAGGGTTCGAACCCAAGACCTTTTGGTCACAAGCCTAGCGAGCTAGCTCGTAGACCATTAAGCCACTGGAACCCGATCCAATGGCCAGCCAGTCCATGAATTCTAACTTCTGCCGATGCATGACGTAGTGCGACCACTTCGCAATATCTTCTTCGTCGATGAGTTAATGTCTCACCTTCAACCTACTGTACACTTTGTTTTTCTTACAAATACCATTTTATTCAATAATAAAGGACAGAAATATAAGGGAGGCAGAATAGTAACATGGGAAAACACAAGGGGCTAATGAATCCTGGGAGATTACAAAGAGTGGATATATTTGCGCAAGTGAGAACAATTCGAAGCAATATCAGTGATAGTCTCTCCATCCGGACGGCCGTTTGACTCGTTCGGAACGGCGAGCTCATCTGCGGTGTACGCGGTTCGGCTCAGCTCGGACAGTCTAATCAGTTCAAACTGTGTAGACTGCAAATGGCTAACCAATTTGCAAATTGTGGATTTCACCTAAAACCTATCTAAATGTAATTTTCTGAGCACTGTTTAGTAAGTTTGAAACCTCCCTGTCAACTGACAATCATGTCATCACAATAAATAAACCTTCCTTGGTAAACTTTGTTTTGATACCATACCACTAGCCAGGGTAGATGTACTATTACCTCTCTTTTTTAGTTTAGTGATCTTCATTGTTATTTTGACCTTAAATATGACGAACTTTTAAATTGACCTAAGTCTCTCTTTTCACCTCATGATTGTTTCAAGTATTGGTTGGTAGGAATTTGATTGATTGGCTACAGGATTTCATCATCATTTGGAAATTCTGTAGGCATCCACCACAAGGGCTTCAAACCCAACACCTTCTGGTTACAAGGCGAGCTCTTTATTACCTTCATACATATATATTATTTATTATTATTATCTTTATTTAAACGCAGAAAAACTTGGTACAATATGGCACCAAGAAAGATACGCCTCACAATAATAATAAAACAACATAGATTAAAAGTAAAAATATAAGTAGAAAACGGATAAAGAACTTCATCAGGAAGGAAAACAGTCATGTTTAACAAGTTCAAACAGTATTCGTTAACTATCATCAGGAAGGCAAGAAAGAAGGAAATTGCAACACGACACAGATAGGTTAGGAATCCAGACAAAGGCGAAAGGCTGTCGAAGGTTAAGAAGTCAAGGTGAGTAAAGGTAAAATACAGGAAATTGAGAGATCATTATTGCTTGAACGCATTGTTACGAGCGCGCGATAAGTTCCACTGATATTTTGCTGCTTTATTTCATTCATTTTGTGAGGGCTGAGATACTGCCCGGGTGCCCAGACCGAAGCAGGTGGTTTTCTTAAGGGACCACCTCCCGAGCCTTTGGTCGGTCGGTCGGTTTTCGACGTAGAACTTTGCACATATGTGCGGCAGTTCAAGTCGCCACAATCTATGTAGCACGCAAAGCAAGAGAAGAAAGTAGAAGAAATGCATAATATAGACAGTAAACAGAGGTGTGAGACAAAGGAATAGTAATAACGGAGAACAAAAGTCTTTGACTTGGAGTCTAACCCGCAAGGCAGCGGAGCAGCGTCAGGTGCTGCGTTCCCATGGTTGCCGGTGACCCATATCGGTTCGTACGCCATTTGATCCGATTGGATTCTGGAGCCCATGTACCCAATGGTAACTGCTTTTAGTCTAACCGCTATCCAAACAACCTTCCTGGCATGGTAGGACCTGCAGGGACATGAGTCCCAGTCAGTTTAGCTTGTTGGGTCACTGCGGCATTCAAGCCCGACCACCACGGCAAGGTAGCAGTTATCGGCCGGCATATATATATATATATTCCTATGACAAGATCATATGTGACCAGATTGCTCGAAACATGTGGCAATTCAGACAAATTACGTTTTCTTCTCTCTGTCTGTCTGTATTCGACATAAAACTTTGCACCGATGTGCAGCAGTTCAAGTCGTCACACTCCCTCCGTGTAGCACACAGAGCAAGAGAAGAAAGTAGGAGAAATGCATAATAGAGACAGTAAACACAGGTGTGGTGAGACAAATGAATAGTAATAACAAAGAACAATATAGTTTCATTGGAAATCATAAGTCACAAGGAGTGGATACATGCGCACCAGCCATCACCAAGAACGATTTTGAGCCATATCACTAATTGTTTCCAGCCTTCATTGGTTTTTACCGTCCCGCAGACCCAAACTAGTCAGGAAGTCTATACCTCCCTACGTGACTGGCTGGCTTAAACTAACTGTTGCGGATTTCGTTGACTGGTGAAGCCATGTTTTGGTTTGACCGCCAGTGGCTAGCTCTTTTCCAGGCTGACCCTATGTTAGCTAACATTGCCCGTCAGTCGAGGGGCGCGATGACTAGGCATGCATATGTAACACATGTCTTAATCATCTCAGTCGATGTAATTTCACAGCCTCGTTGATTGATTTCCGCTCCCACCTACCTAGCACTCGACTAGTGCCCAACCTCAATATTGCTCACCTTATTATACCACCACTTGACACGGGAGATAGAACGCAGACACCTATGATCAAAGACAGCTAGCTAGGCTTTTCATGTCTTCCACTCATTACGTCTTCTATCACTTTGTCTAAAAGATCATCGCTTCAAAATGCAACTATAAGCAGCTGTTTGGTTCATGTAACAAAAACCGCTTTGAGATGATAGATAATTATGTTTAATCACTTGAGAATGAGTGTAGAGTCGACTAATCGAATAAATAAATAAACAAACACAGATTGTTAATGTAATCTCAAAGAAAAAGACAAAAAAATTGAATGTTTAAAATAGATTTTAAATGCAAATCGTGATGCTAATGACCGTGGGGGTAACACACACATAGCACACAATGAACGTCAGGTCATCATGACAAATTTCATAAAAAGTGAATAATGATAAGCACATTTTTAAACGAAAGGCCCACTTTTTTGTAAACTGTTCATTTCACTCATTATTTTGCATCGATAAATAAGAAGAAAGAAAATATGCATGTGAAAGAACCTGAAGACATATTGATTTTAACTGATTAAAAATGCCCATTAACATTTTTTCAAAAGAATGGTTGCTGAACAAAGAATATTCTTTTCGATAACCCCTTCATCATCAGGCTCTACAGTTATATATACATTATAGTGAATGAATGAATTAGTGTTATGAACAACATTAATGTTGTTTAAATAACATCGAATCAATAATATCAGTAGATTACAGTTCAATAGCATCAACATAACAATACACTGAATATCAGAAAAATTAGGAAAGATAATATTACAAATTCATGAATTTATAGTCTCTACTGAAGGCTGGCCAGGGCACTAGTGGCTGGCCGAACTTGCTTCTTTTGAACACAGAACACTGGCCATCTGAGGCGAATTGCAATAGCCTCTGCTGTTTGGAGCATGCGGTGCTTCGATGATTTTAGCAATTTATTAGGCACCCGGTAGATTATAGAGAATGATTCTTCCACGTTGGCTGGCTTTGTGGCAGGCCGGTTTGCACTATATGGTCCAATATCGAACTGTTAATGGTTTTAACTACACCTTTACTTAGCCATAGTGGGAGATGTTCACTAGCGAGTAACGGCCAATATAGCTCACTCCACGACAAGCGCAGTTGAATTGGTAGATACAATTTAAAGTGGCTAGTCTAGGTACTTCTAGTAGCATCGGTCGTATAGAGAACAAGATGTGTAGTTCGCCAGCATTAAAAGTTCTTTCAACTGATTTTCTTAATTTCCTCGTAATTATCTCACTTGGTATATCGCCCTTGAATTGTAGTCGTACATATAAAGTGGCTTCTTGTTTACAGATAGTGAGTAGTCCTTTTCCGCTATTGACTTTACTAAATCAAATAAAAGACTCAACTCACAACTCAGTTGCCTAGAACAACAGGGTCTTTCATGTATCAGGCGTGTGTCTGTGTGTAACGGATAGAAAAAAACGCCGAAATGTGAATATAAATCTCCTGTTCATCTGTGACTACAGGAGAGATGTTCCTTGAGTTCTAAACAGAAGTCGTGATTGGTGATAAGGTTTACCACATTACAGACATAAAGCAGATACTCATCAATGACATAGGTTGACAGTGATGCAATACAATACATCGTGGAATTGACAGCAGTTAGAAGTGCATTATTATTCTATCGGATCCCACCCAAGCAGCACGTCTCTATTTCACATCCTGTCCTTTGTAGACTTTCTTAGCTGGCTCCACAACTGCCCACAAGTTCTCATCTCCTCCAGACATAATCTCCTCCATATCATCCATTTATCAATATCCGACTCGTCATTTCCTATTTGGGCTCTTCTCGAGGGACTCGTGGTATGCATGATTTCACTCAACAGTCTCCCCCCCCCCCCACCCACAGCGTATGTCCAATTTACTTCCATTTCTTTTGATATATTTGTTGAGCGATAGCTACTTGGTTAATATTAGATGGTTAGAGGCAATCGGTAGGAAGTCTTGCCTGACCTAGGTTTCGTGCTAGTTGGCACTCACCAGTCAGTCAGCAAGGCGTATCTGCAACCCTGAAGGAATTCATGTCGCTTATGAGATTCGAACCTGCGTCACTCAGTGATTACTGCAGTCAAAGAAGTTACCACTGAGTTATTCGGGCTCGCTATTGAACTCCTGTAGGACTGTATTGGATACTTTGATTGGACACTACTGAGTAACTAGTGTGATGTGCCTAGTCCTCTGTTTGGTGCAGACTGAATTCTATCAGTCAGGGTTGCAATATGGCCACCATTCCACTAGGTAGCTCGCCATCACGGTGCATATTGATTTGATGACATCTGCAGGAAGGCCGAGTAGCTCAGTAGTAACCTCTCTGACTGCAGTATTCACTGGTTGGGTGACGCGAGTTCGAATCTCAGACGATGAGGACATGAGTTCCTCCGAGGTGGTTGCAGATACGCCTTGCTGACCGATGAGTGCCAACTAGCGCGAAACCTAGGTCAGGTGAGGCATCCTGTGACCGATTGCCTCCAACCATCTAATATCATCAAATCAATGTGCACCATGATGGCGAGCCACCACCTGGCATGGTAGCCACCTGACTGATTAAATTCAGTCTGCACCAAAGAAAGGACTAGACACATCACACTTGTTACTAGTGTCCAATCAAAGTAGCTTCTTGGTTGATTCGGTGACAGAGTTCCCTGGTGTAAATCCTTTCTAGCTGACTATGTGATCTACAGCTGTTAATAAAAGTCTGAAGTAGCTCGTGAGAAATGCTTTTGGTCATGTGCCCCTCCCCACCCAAGTCCCTGAATCATATATGAAAGACTAACTGATTTGACATTAGAGTTGAAAATACGATTCCTGTTCCTTAAAGTGGTTAAATGAATGTCTATCCTGCTTTCGATCTCCTCATCTGTGCAGTCTTTAGTTCGAACGATGATGTGCCTGGGTCAGGTAAGTGATGCCTGTTGTCGTTATTGTTGATTATCAGATGTCAGCTCTAACTTGTCTAAGTTCACTTGAAGCCCTGTGATTCGCTGCCTGTTCCTTCTGCCAACTTGCAGATTTCCGCTTGTAGTTCTTTGGGTTTCTGTGACATTAGATGCAAATTATCCAAGAAGCAGCCAAGTTGTTCTAGAGTCATCTTTGTTGGTTCAAACCTATATATGTACCAGTATTCGCGCTCTCCACGGTTTTTTGTATAACCCATGCAACCGAGGCACTCACCCTTACAAACCAAACTTTGGAAAATTAATCTGATGCTCGCTAGTGACTTGCTACAGGACGGACGGAGTTTCCTGGAGTTCTAGTGAGATGTCGTGACCAGTGAGGTGCATCCAGATGTCACATGTGAGGATGGATGTCCCACCGATGACACTGGTTAGGGTCACGCTAAATCACCAATTGGTAGAAGTTAGAATTCATGGGCTGGCCAATGAATCGGGTCCCAGTGGCTGAATGGTATACGAGCTCGCTAGCCTTGTAACCAGAAGGTCCTGGGTTCTAACCCTGGCAGTGGGTGCGTACTTCCGATGATTCCCAAACTAGGCGGATTAAACAGCTGTGCAGTAATCCAATGCTGGTTTTCAAGGTTTCTCTGACTGATATCAATCCGTGATCAAGTCGTAAAAGCATCACTAATTCTCTCAAACCAAACTATAGAGAAAAAAACTCAACACTAAATAAGATATAATAATAACCTACCTCTTTTTCACGATTTGTCGCTATCAATTCTTGTCTAATCTTATTCAACTCTTGTTCAGCTAATTCTGCTCGTCTGATAGCTTCACTGGCTTCCAGTTGGGCATCTTCAGCTTGTAAACGCTGGGCTTTCACTTGAGAACGAATTTTCCCGCCCAATCGTGTTTCTTGTTCTAATTCAGCCAATCGTTGCATACACACTTGATTATCTGTTTCTAGTTGGGAACAACGTGCACGTAAGCTGACTGCCTCATCAGCATGTTTACGTAATTGTTCAATTGTAGCCGATAGGCGGAGAGCAGTCGATGCCTCTTCACGAGCTATATCTAATTCATCTTTTAAATGGACACTTTCTTCAGCTTTAGCAGCAAGGATGGAGCACTGTGACAAAAAGATAAAATGGAATCGAAAATACAAACAGAGGAATTTAGAATTATGCCCATCAACCACCTATAGTGATATTTGAATCAGTCGTTTTATGTTAGGGATGTTCGCTAGCTACGTCGGCGGTCTCGGCTCGACTCCCGGTTGATGAGCTCTTAAAACACCAGCCCTAGCCTGTAGTAAGTCCTGAAACCAATCAACTCCGCGCCAAATAACACTTGGGGATTAACCCAGTACTCACTAGGTATTGACTACAGAATGATGTTGCCTGAATTTCTGGTGTGACGTTGTAACCAGCGGCAGTGGCGCCATGCATCGCAAAGTGTTGGAAGATAGAACTGATGGGTCACTGAATTCCGTAACCTGAAAGTCCTAGGTTCAATCCCATGGAGGAGTCATGGGTGTGTGCTGTTGAAGAGTCCAGAACAACAGCGAAACAACAACTGTCCAGTACTTCCTGATGGTTTTTAAGTGGTTCTCTAACTGTATGTTCCAATCAAAACGCAAGGCATGAAAACGACATATCGATATTCATTACCACTAATATCCATCTCATGATACTGATACAAGTAGCGAATTAGGTGACAATGAGATAAGCGAATGTATCGAGATGACCAAAGGGTTTAGGGTTGCCAGATGAAAGATTCACACTGGCTCCATCTATTTCGATAGCAGTATTTAGATGGGTTGAGCCCAGTTACCTAGGACAGATTTTCCATGTACTAAGCTATGATGCATCATGGATCCCACTACCCAGCTTCAAACGCTATATTAGGAGGAAAGCGATTTAAGCCTAAGGGTCACTGGCTGAGGCTAAGGTGCTGAAGTCAATGAGCTTCACTCCCACCAATATGGACAGTTAGACAAAGTGTGAAATCTGTCACAGAGAATGTTCTTGAATACAGAGTTCAATGCTTGTGAGATAACAACAACAGTTATAGTACTGACTGGGAATTGTGCTTATGGAAGGTATGGAGGCGACTGCCCACATCTTGAGACCAGTCGGACATGACCTGTCTAAAGTGGTTTTTGGTATTGCCTCCGCATTAAGATGGCATAACCGGATACAGACCGCCACACGGTAAGACAAAGATGTGCAATTCTCGAATTGGATTTTTTCTAAATCCCGACTCTCTGTAGAGGAGAGACAGCGTAGCTGAGTTACTAGTCATACGAAGGAAACACCTTACTGTTGTTACATCCCTCCGTATTCGTCAGCGGTACGACATCGTCCACAGACGCCTTAATATAAACGACTTACACTATGCTAATAACTGCGTCTAATCTAACCACTATCCAAACGACTTTTCTGTCATGGTAAATCCTCCAGGAACAATAGTTCTAGACACAGTGTAGCTTATTCGGTCATTACAATATGCAAGCCTGATTGATCGCCATGTGAAAGTAACAACTATGGTATTACTGTGTATTATATCAAAGAAAATAATTTAAAATGGAACATAAATCTATCCCCACCTACTACACTTCTTACTTGATATCGAAATATGACTGCCACCACTTTTACATGGTGATCGAACTTGCATACTGCACAATAACCCAAAGAGCAGCACTGCTTGGAATGCATGTTCACGCAGGTTTAATCACAACCTGAAAGGTTATTCGGATAGAAGTCACCATCACTGGCGTATAGAAGGATGTCACCGCAGAGGGGTGCTTCCCTCTGACGACTAGCAACCCAGCTATCTATCCGCTATGGAGAAGAGTTAGACGACCATGACCCTGAAAATCGTACATCCTAAATTATACTGCCACCTTAAGATCTTCATATGAAACCGACTTCAAGAAGTTCAAGAAGCTGCCACCTGGGGACTACAGAAACGCAACATTAATCAAGTTTCTTTTTCATGTATATTTGTGTGCGCAACAGACAACAATCAGCCAGCATAAATGGGAGGAATCTGAAAGAATCAACCTCCACCTACCTACCCTACCTGGGAAGCATCGTTTCAACTACAGGCGGAACTCATAAGGATATCAAAGCAAGAATCGGAAAAGCAAAACAAGCTTTCACTACTCTCAAGTCTGTGTGGAGGCCAACACTCAGCACTCAGCATCAAAAATAAGATCCGGATTTTCAACTCCAATGTAAAGTCAGTCAGTGCTACTATACGGATCAGACACTTGGCGCCACGTCACGAAGGTCACTTCGAACAAACTACAGACTTTCATCAACAGCTGACTTCGCTCAATACTACTCAGAAAAGATCAGCAACAGAAATCTCTGACAATGAACAAACCAACCCAGCAGGAACCGATTGTGCAACAAATATGTAGGAAGAAATGGAGGTGGATTGGCCATACTCTGAGAAAACAAACCATCAAGTGACATCACTAGACAAGCCATCGAGTGGAACCCGAACGGGAAGCGGCGAGTTGGTCGTCAATACAAGGGTGACTTGGAGGTGATGTGAAGAGGAGATGAAAGCATGTGAGCAGACTTGGAGCCAGGTGACAACGTTGGCAGAGAACCGAACGCAATGGAGACGTCAGGCTGAGGCCCCACGTTCCTCTAGGAACTAAAGGAGACAATAATAATAATAATGTGTGCGCGCAGATACAAGTCACAGTGACTGCTTGCAAAGGCTGATGATACTGTCCAGTTGTTGCTGAAGTTGAAGTATGTCAGTCAGCATTCAAGACCCAAAAATCTACAGATTGAAAGATAAATGCCTAAGTCAACCCAGTCACATTTCCACAACTAATTCCTCCGTAATGTCAGAATGTCACTTCACAGAATTCTTCTTACAATATATACCATCTAATAAGACAATTAGGCATTTTATTTATTGATTTAATTTTTTTTTTATCATAGGTTAATTATACACAGTATTTTGGCACAAGTATAGAATTTCCAGCATGTGAGATATCGGTAGCCCAAATATTAGCAGGCCGACCATTGATATCAAGTGTGCGTCGGCCGGGGATCGAACCCAGGATCATGTGCATGGTCGGTGAGCATCATAACCACTGTGCCACCGATGCACGTTAGTAAATAGTGGTTACTGAAAAAAATTACTTATAATAATAATAACCAAAATAATGACAAGACATACTTTTTGTTTTAATTCTTGATTTCGTGTAGTCATTTCAGTCAATTTAATCTTGAGTTCTTCTTTATCTAAACAAAGGAAAGAAAAAGAAAAAGGAACTGACTACTTAACCTATATAGAAATATAACTGGTCATTAGTAGTATGTACTTTTGTTTTATATTACTAAGTAGTTGTCATACCTTTTATTTTATTATTATTGTGAAACATGTTATAGGGTTTGATAGTGTGAAGCATCCCCATATCCCATGAATTAAAAGTCAATCTGAACGAAGAATATTCTTTTCAATAATTTCTCCTCTACAGGTTCTTACAATTATAAAATAAAATATTTGTTGTCGTTACACAATAATGGCCAGTTATGTGGCGGATACATTTTTAACGTAGAATAACAGATGAGTAGTTATGGGGTGTCAGAGTAAATAGTAGTATTTGTGTGAGACAAACGTGCTCTGGGCTGAAATCGATTACAAAATATTTCGGTGAAATGGAAGACAGTGGTGGTGATTAGTCGTCATAATAGATTCGTAGAGTGTGGGTTAGGAAAAATTGACAAGTCAGTTCAAGGTTATAAAAGGTGTCAGGTGAGTGAGTGGCTAGTACAAAGTGATATGTATTAAAGAGGAGGGGATAGTAAGACAGCAATGTGAAGTTCATCATGAAATAACCAATGTGTGAAATGACGAATAATAATAATCATAATAATAAGTAAAGAAAGAAAAAATAAACCAAGAGGGTTAAGGGGAAGAAACACTCTTGGTGATGATTCTTCTTCTCACCAAGTGTGCTTCTTCCCCTTAACCCTCTTGGTGTCTATTTTCTTTCTTTGCTTACTATTACAACTATTATCATTATTATTATTATTATTCGTTATAAGTTATACCCTTCATGTAAACATTCTCTCAATACTATCGAATTTTCCATTTATACTATCCGGACTTATTATTAGTGATATTATCTCTTTTCTCAACGTATGCCTCCATCTGTTTCATTTCACATATTGGTTATTTCATGATGGACTTCTCATTGCAGTCTTACTATCTCCTGTTTAACACAGACCACTTTGTACTAGCCACTCACTCACCTGACACCTTTTATAACCTTGAACTGACTTGTCAGTTTTTCCTACCCCACACTCTACAAATCTATTATGACGACTAATCACCACCACCATTGTCTCCCATTTCACCGAAATATTTTGTAATCGATTTCAGCCTATCACGACGTTTGTCACACTCAAATACGACTATTTATTTTGACACCCCATACCTACTAATCTGTTATTCTACGTTGAAAAATGTATCCACCGCACAACTGGCCATTATTGTGAACCATGTTAGTTGTAAAGCAGCAGTTGTCAAGACACTATGAAATGACGATATCATCCCGGTAAATTTGTTTTCTAAATGCCCTATTCAAATTTATTAAAGGGACTAATCGTTTTAATATATATATATATATATATATATATATACATATATATATATATATATATGAGGGAGAGAGAGAACGGACCGAATCAGCTGCTGTAAAAATAACACGCCAATCACATGCACTTAGGTAATCACCTGTTTAACGATTATTTATTTCTTTTGTATGAAAGAATCGGTAAATACTGTTTAATTACTCCAAAAAAAATACCGCAAAAAAAATTGGCAAGTGGAGTGATGTCAGTCAGTCAGTGTTCTGTTTAACATACTTATGCTCAGCTTATATATATAATCAGCTGACTGTTTTAGTTCCGAAACGGTATTAAGATTGAGTGAAAGTGTCAATCGAAAAATAAAAAGCCGAATTTCAGGACGTGTGATACACTCAAACATTCACACACACACACACACTAGCCGTTTACATTCATAAGGCGTTGCAATAAAAAGGAAAACGTTTAAGGTAGGTTTAAGCGATAACAGATGTACTACAAATAGCAATGTCAGTGTCACTTTGATCGCTAATGGGGATGGAGATGTAAACTTTTGTTTACTAATTTTAATTTTTTAAAATTCTATTTTATTCCTTTGAACTCCAAGAGGAACATATATCCTCTTTAAGCTTTAGGCTATCAGAAATAAGAACAAATTAGTTCAGCGAAGAGTCTCTTTTCGGCGAATTCATTCACTTAGCTGTACAGTCGCAAATATATATACAATTATTTTGTGTGTGTGTGTGTGTGTGTACATTAGGTTTGTCAAAATCAAAATCAAAATAACAGTTAGTGTGGGTTGTTGATTATATCATCAAAATAATGAAGAAGTTAAAATGTGTGGTTAGTAATCAAAGTTGTAACTAAGTGGGGTGAAGATTGGTAAAATGTGAGTAGGGTTACGTAATATAGACATGTTTAGAAAGATTAGATGCTAGTGAAGGAGTATGGAGACAATTATGAAAATAAACTAGATAATAGGTGAAAAGATTGAATGGGTTAGTTACTAAAAATTGTTATACGAAAAATTGCAAAAAATTGATAACAAAATGTTGATGACAAATAAACTTGAAATTAAACCCACGGTAGTAGGAGGGGGTGGAGAAGTTTCTTCTGTGTGCATAAATCAGGCTTTTCTATCCAAATCGCTAAGGCTTCAGCAATACAAAGTATACGGAAGCTTGTCGATTTTGGAAGGCTTCTTTTTATGACTTTGTACCAATTCACTTACTCTTGTGGAGCGAGGTATATAGGTCGTTCGATGCGTGTTTTATCTAAAAGAGTTCAAGAACACTATCCCGCCTGGCTACGGAAAGGTAACAACGGAGCAATAAGGAGCATATACTCAACACTGGTCATTCGATTTGCAAGGAGAAGTCGTTCAAAGTCATCTATAAAGTCAAAAGAAGCCTTCCAAAATCGACAAGCTTCCGTATACTTTGTATTGCTGAAGCCTTAGCGATTTGGATAGAAAAGCCTGATTTATGCACACAGAAGAAACTTCTCCACCCCCTCCTACTACCGTGGGTTTAATTTCAAGTTTATTTGTCATCAACATTTTGTTATCAATTTTTTGCAATTTTTCGTATAACAATTTTTAGTAACTAACCCATTCAATCTTTTCATCTATTATCTAGTTTATTTTCATAATTGTCTCCAAACTCCTTCACTAGCATCTAATCTTTCTAAACATGTCTATATTACGTAACCCTACTCACATCTTACCAATCTTCACCCCACTTAGTTACAACTTTGATTATTAATCACACATTTTAACTTCTTCATTATTTTGATGATATAATCAACAACCCACACCAACTGTTATTTTGATTTTGATTTTGACAAACCTAATGTACACACACACACACAAAATAATTGTATATATATTTGCGACTGTAGAGCTAAGTGAATGAATTCGCCGAAAAGAGACTCTTCGCTGAACTAATTTGTTCTTATTTCAATGTCTTAATGGGTATTTCGGAAATCAAGCAGCAGTGGGGAGGGGTTGTTAGCTTTATGCCTAACCTTCACTCTTTACCAGGCTTACTACTACCCACTAGGAAGCTTGGTTTAGGCGTGAGCCGGCAGAGGAACGAATCCCGAATCATCTGCGTCATTGGCGAGCAACTGAAGCACAGTCTCAGCCTATTAGGAAATAATGTAAACGATTTATATAAATAGCTAAGGGACGGTAGGTTCTGGTGTAATTGCATTCTCTGAGCAAAATGATGGTGGTTTAAAAAAATTGAGAAGCTTTCAATGTCCTCCTCCTACAAGATATAACATCTTTGAACCGAAAATCTGAATGCGTTACGTCGAAGAAACAGTTTAGCAAGCACGCAGACGAATTAATCAACACCATCCAAGTTGGAAGACAAATCAAATTCGCCATAGAGGAGGGGTCAGATTACAAAATTCCTTTCTTAGATGGTCGATTTCGATAGAATGAACACACAGTTTTTTTTGGTTCAGAGAAGAAATTTCTTTTCAACGACTTCATTTTCAAGTTAACTGTACAGTCGTATTTATATTACAGAAAAAAGTTATTAAGTGGCACTAAATAATTGCTCAGTCAATATAAGTGATAAGAATAACGATAATTAAAATGTTATAAGGGGTAGAGTTGAAGTGGATGAATTACAAAATTATTAAAGATTGTTTTATAAGTGAATTGATATCAAAAATATTTGTTTTAAAAATGTCAAGCGTTGTCTAAAAATTAGGAGTACGATTACGATAAGAATAAAGATGTGAAGTGAAGTGGAATGAATTCAAGTGGTAAAATAAAATAAAGTAAAAACTAGAAAGAACATTACTATGACCAAGGTAAAGAAAGGGGTTTGACAAAACGTTTTTGAACACATAATTTAGGTTTCTGTTCGTGTATAGCTAAAGCTTCGGCTATGCATAAGTGAAGAAAACGTAAACTTTTGGAGCGATTCGATTTTGCCATGTAGATAACCTTGAAGGATGAATCACGTGGGGCTGAATCACCAGACTCTAACAGGTGATCACAAATAGACGACTTCACAGTTCTACGTTCGCCTTTCATTAACCAAACCGGATAGTGTTCAGCTACACGTTTTCGGAGAGTACGCTTACAACGTCCAATATAATCAGCTCCACAGGAGCAGGTAAAAGAGTAAATGCACATAGATGTGGACATAAGCGGTAATCTATCCTTGACACATTGTCTAATCATATTTCGGCTGGTAAAAACTAGTTGCAAGTCAGCTGCAGGAAAAGTGCGTTTAATACATTTAGATAAACGATTTTTAATCAATTCAGAAATGGTGTCACCTTTGAATGCAAGACTCATAAACAGTTTTTTCTTTGGCACTGTGATTTGTCTAGGGGCGGATTCTTTCTTGATGTTACGTTCAATAAACCTTGTAGGATATCCATTGTTAAGGAGATTTGATCGAAGGTTATCTAGTTCACTATCGATTGTCTCTGTAGAGCAGATTTTACGAATTCTGGAGCATAAGGAATGAATAAGATTTCTCTTTCTCCCTAAAGGTACCCAACTGTTGAAGTTAGTCTACTGCCCTGTGAATGTTGGCTTTCGGTAAATCGACCTTAACAGCGTTCCATTCTCTCTTCTATCTAGCTTAACGTCAAGGAAGTGAAACGAGGAATTCGACTCTTCTTCGACCGTGAAAAGCAAAGATGGGTGAGAACCATTAAATATTCCAAGAAGTTCGGCAGTTGAAGAGTTTTCCTCACAGACAATGAAGGTATCATCTATATATCTTTTATACATAAACAAACTCTCGATGGTTTCCTTTAGTGGGCCGTTCTCTAAGCTTGACATGAAGACATTCGCTAAGAGCGGTCCTAATACAGGAGATTTAGAAATGCAAATAAATACAAACACATATCAAATACCCAACTACAAGAGCATTACTGCACAACAACAATTCATATCGACCTTCTTCACGGTTGTTGCTGCTGCTGCTGCTGGATTCAACATAGAACTTGGCACCGAAGTGTAGCAGTTGAAAAGTGGAAGATACGAAAATGGCTAGCACTGTCTTCGACTGTAGATGTTCGCTTTCTGTCTCTCTCGTGTTAAGTGGTATAATATATATTGAGTATCATTGAGGTTAGGCTTCGGTCGAGTGCTAGTCAATCGAGGGCAAGTCAATCGATGAAGTTGTGAAATTACACTGATTGAGATGGTTAGGAAATGTGGTGTGTTAAACATGCCTAGCCACCTCATTCCTCGACGACCAAGGTTAGAGCTGAGATAGGATGGATCAGGTTGGAAAACAGTTAGCTATTGGTGGTCATTAGATTGAAAAGAACAATAAGTTCAGCAAAAATGGCGATCTCTTCGGCGACTTCATTCTCAAAAGCAGCTGTACAATCGCATTTATATAAATTATTTTACATGGATACAATTATTATTTGCTTAATTCCACATAGTAACGAAGGTGATAATAATTTTCAACTTGATATGAAAGTTTGAAGGTACGAATATAGATTACAAGAGGCATAGAAACGAAAGATTTACACAGGATTAGAATATAATTGTAAAATGGTTATTCTAAACGGATTACAAGTGTGATCAGGAGGAGCATGGAAACAAACTTAAAATAACTGATTTTATGACCGAAAAAAATGGGGTGAATTGAATGAAGACAAAGAGAGAAAAGTGCACACAGAGAGAACAAAACAAAAAAAACTGAAGGATAAGGGAACATACCGAACTAGGTGCATGGTAGTCGTAAAGGCTGGACTAGTTTCTTTTGGACACAGCTCCGGCTTTTCGATGCATATGGCAAGAGCTTCCGCAGTACAAAGAAGTCGGAAACACACTGCCATTGGTAGATTTTTGTTTACTTTGTAAATGACTCTGAATGATGAGTCAGTTGAGGTGCTATGATATGTGTGACAGGTATTGACGAGGTGTTCAGTTATTGCGCTTCTGATTGAACCAGTGCCTCCTCTTTGCAGCCATGCTGGATGATGTTCTCTAACACGTTTTGATAAGACCCGCATAGAACAACCTATGTACCTAGCTTTGAAAGAGCAGGTGAACTGATATATGCGCATTGAAGTGGTCATATGCGGAAGTCTGTCCTTCCCATTGCTCCGAAGTAGTGGGCAGCTAGAGAATATCACTCTTAGAGTTGCTGCCGGAAATGTCTTCTTCAAGGTCAAACCAAGACATGGCTTCATCAATCAATGGATGCCACGATAGTTAGTTCAAGCCAGACAGTCAGCCAGGTAGGGAGGTATAGGCTTCCTGCCTACGTAGTTGGGGTTTCCGAAAGATGGTAAGAACCAATGAAGGCTGGGGAGACGATTGGTTATATGGCTCAAACTCATCGTTCTCAGTGATGTCTGGCGCAGATGAATTCGCTCCTTGTGACTTATAATATCCTTTTTCCCTCACACTTCTGTTTATTATCTCACTTTTGAACCTCCCTTTACTGCCTTTTCTTGCATTTTGAGCTCCATAGGCGAAGAGTCACAACTCGAACTGCTGCACATCAGTGCAAAATTCTATATTCAAACCAGTCAGTCATAAAATACTGTACAGACAAAATTCCAACCCGACAGCAAAAGAAGACAAAAACTAAACTGCATGAATAGTGACAAAAAAAATCATATTGGTCAAAGTAGGCGTGCCCTTTTCGACACTGAATTCAAGAATATAAACTAGCTAGCTGTCAAAAGACATGACTTGTTGTATTCTTTTATACCAATGCATGTAGACAAATATGGACACAAATTTGACTGAGAAAATGTAGAGATTTTGAAAGTAGTGAAAACGCCAAACTTAAGACAGCATTCAAGTATTGGTTTCTGTAGGGATTTGGTTGATTGGTTACAAGATTTCATCATGAGCTGACACTAGTTAGAGAACCATTAGAAAACCAGCTACGAGTACTGGACAGCTGTTTCATCAGCCTAGTTTGGGACTCTTCATCAATACGCACCTACACTGCGGGGTTCGAACCCAGGACCTTCCGGTGACAAGGCTAGTGAGCTCGTAGACCATTAAGCCACTGAGACCCGATCCATGAATTCTAACTTCTGCCAATTCATGATTTGGCGCAACCACTAGCCAATGTCTTCGGCGAGTATTTGTCCCCACAGCATTCCCCTAGTAGACTGGTACTAAAGTGAATCTACGTTCATTATTTATTTCTCAAATGCACAAACTTGGTAAATTATAGGCCACAAGAGATCCACCAAACACAAAATCTTATAGTTTGTGCTTGGAAACCAAAACCAAAGCAGGTGGTTGTCTCAAGGGTCCAAGCTCCAAGCAGTTAACTGTAAATCTCATTCATAAGGCAGTGCAGCAGAGTCAGAAGCCACCTTCCCATGCTTCCCGGTGTTCAAAATAGATCCATACGTCACCGTAGGTTCGGGACAAGAGTTTTCCAACTCCCCTACTACGTAGATCTGCAAGTCTACGAGTTCAGTTGCAATCAGCAGACGTTGGCATTCTTTACCCTTTCGCTTTTGTGAGGAACACCCCCCCAAACACACACACGCACTGAAACCCTGTGATCATAAATTGAAAGTCAAACTTCAACTCAGTGGCACAACTGTTAGGACGCTCGCCTATCATGCACATGGTTGGGGGTTCGAACCCCACCCAGCAGACTCCCTCCTTTACGTCGCTAAGCCAGTAATAGAACTGCCAAAGAGGGAAGGTTGGGCATGAGGCTAGCAAGCCCATCTTGTAAAAGTAAACACCACTGCTACAGAAACTTCAAGCTGGCTCTAGCTTGAAGCCCTATGTTCCACTGGGAACGTGAAGGAATTTTAAAAAAACTAATCACTACCAACGCAATTTAACAACCAATCTCAACCAAGATCATCAAAGAGAGAGACAATTAAATGTCTGATGCAGAAACAATTCAAATAAGTCCACATTCATTATTCTAAAGTCTGAGATGAGGCAAATTTGTGAAAGGACAGATGAGTTTCAAATAGGTGGAGAAAAGCACGTTCTAGCATCTACTTAAAATTAGGCGACAAGAAAACTAACCAAGAAATACTTCAGAACTCTTCGGAAAGCAATACGCACGCAACGGGACTCCAATCCATGACCTTCTAGTTACAAGGCATGCTTGTAGACCATTCAGCCAGTGGGACCCGATTCAATGACTCATGGTAGGTGCCTACTTCCGATGAGTCACACACTAGGACGAAGCACTTGTCCAATACTCCCTGGCTGTTTTCCAAATGATATCAACTTGTAATCAAACTTGTAGCTAATTAAATCGCCATGTGTCATCACTTGAAAAGGAAAAACACACACAAAATATTGAATATCTTACCGCATTCAGTTCTGTATAATTCATCACGTAATTTTGATAGTTGATTTTGTAAATGACCAATACGGACATTAGCTATCGTTGGACTCATAATAACATTTGATTTGTATCTATAGGATTCAAAGTAATCGGAAGTGGTTCTATGGAGGAAGGTGTTGATTGTGATTGTGATGGAGTTATCGTTGTTGTTGACAATGATGATTCTGTTGTCAATAATTGATGGTTGTAACCCAATGAATTCAACTGGACTTTCAGCTGATTTAATTCTGATTGTAGAGTTGATTTCTCCTCTTGTAAATTGAATACCTGAATAGAGAGACAAAAAGGAAGGAAAAAAAAGGTTAATGCTCTATATGTTGATGAGGCTACCTAAAATAACTATCATCTATTGAAGTGATTATCTTCAAATGTTGGTTTACAGGGATTCCATAGAACCGAAACCAGTGTGAGAATCATTGAAAATCACTAGAAAGCACTGGACAGCTGTTTCGTCCTTGCTTGAGACTCGTCATCGGTACGCGCACTCATTATCCTACCAGGAATCGAACTAGGATGGCTGGCAATTCACCCATATACAGACAGCTCCACGATCCGGCTAGTATGGCTGTCCTCAAACCCCAACTTGGTAGATCCTACCTACACACCAGTCAAAATTTCTCACTAGAATCCTAAGCAACTTTGTCCGGAATTTAGGCACCAGTGAGCATCACGTTAATATTCAAATGTGGCTTTGTAAGGATTTCATCGGTTTCAAGTTTGATGACGGATCGGCATCCGGTCGGTTTTCGACATAGAACTTTGCACATATGTGCGGCAGTTCAAGTCGCCACACTCACTCCATGTAGCACACAAAGCAAGGGAAGAAAGTAGAAGAAATGCATAATAGAAACAGTAGACAGGGATATGAGACAAAAGGAATAGTAATAACGAAGAACAAAACAGTTTAACTGGAAATCACAAGTCACAAGTAGTGGATGCATCTGCACCAGCCATTGAGAACAATTTTGAGCCATGTCACCAATTGTTTCCAACCATTGGTTTTTACCATCCCGAGGACCCCAACCAGGAAGCCTACACCTTCATATGTGGCTGGTTTAAACTAACTGTTGTGGATTTCACTGACTGGTGAAGCCATGTATTGGTTTGACCGCCGCTGGCTAGCTCTTTTCCAGACTGACCCTATATCAGCTAACATTGCCCATTGTCGAGGAAGGCGATGACTAGGCAGGCATACGCAACACATGTCCTAAGCATCTCAGTCGATGTAATTTCACAGTCTCGTCGACTGATTTCCCCTCCTTACCTAGCACTCGACGCCTAACCTCAATATTGTTCACCTTATTATACCACTTCACACGGGAGATAGAACACAGGCACCTATGATCGAACACAGCTAATCTTTTCATGTCTTCCACTCTCAATGGCCAGGTCTCACAGCTAGCCATAAAAGAGGACGGAGCGGACTGATGAGCAGTACACACACCCTTTGGTTGATAATCGGATATCACGTCTACGTCAGAGACGGCGTAAACTGGCAGGCATATGCGAAACTAGCCCTCTGTATTCGGCATCCGTTAGAGAGCCACTGAAAACCAGGGAATACTATACAGAACTCGTGACTACAAAGGCAAACCAATATTCCGGTGTGAGAAGAAAAGACATTGACTAAAAGTGGCGCTACAAATCACAAACTGACAAAAGTTCTAATTCACGTGATATCGGATTCCGCACCAGTGGCTAAATGGTCGACCGACTCCTTGCTCCACTGCTGATAGGGTCTCAGACGAATACTTTTCTCACGCGTTGGTTTATTCAGACATTTTGATTGCTTTCAAATTCGAAAAGTATTGGATACACCATGGAGTGCTGGATGACTGCTTCAACCTACTTTGGCACTGTTTAACAATACCACGTATAACCCGATATCCCCAAGTGACGAGATCAAGTCACTTGAGAATAATACGATAAAACTTATGAATTTCGGCTTCCACCAATTTGTGGCATACAGCTCAACAGCCAACTATTCTTATCGGCAAGTGCTTGTCTTCATATCCCAGCTGGTGGGAGATAGAATTCATGAATCATTAGAGATCCCGTCACAACGGCAGAATTTCCTCGTAGACTAAGGGTCTTCGGTTTGATCCTCATTAGGGTGATGGATACCTACAAACTAACTAATTCTTGAAAACCATTTTTACAAATAGAACATCCTTAGCAAACTAGTATTCAAAACATTTTCTCGACAGGTCATAACATATAAAAATATTTTTACGAGTTGATCACGGATTGATATCAGTTAGAGAACCATTGAAAACCAGGGAGTACTGGACAGCCAGCCGTTTCGTCAAACTAGTTTGGGACTCTTTGGGTTACTTATGTTTTTACGAACCAAACTAAACAAAATTAATCTGATGCTCGCTGGTGACTTACTACAGGATGGAGTTCCCTGGAGTTCTAGTGAGAAGTTGTGACCAGTGAGTTTCATCCAGATGTCACATGTGAGGATGGATGTCCCACCGACGACAATGGTTGGGGTCGCGCTAAATCACGAATTGGCGGAAGTTAGAATTCATGCAGTAGCCATTGAGTCGAGCTCCAGTGGCTGAAGGGTATACGAGCTCGCTAGCCTTGTAACCGGAAGGTCCTGGATTCGAACCTCAGTGCAGTGGGTGCGTACTGCCGATGATTCCCAAACTAGGACGAAACAGCAGCTGTCTAGTACTCCCTGGTTTTTAGTGGTTCTCTAACTGATATCAATCCGTGATCAACTGGTAAAACCATAATTAACCCTTACAAACCAAACTATACAAAATATAAAAATATCGTGAAACTGGTCTGCGAAGTTGTTGGACACCTCATGAATCGATTAAGAGTTACTCACAAAAAGGTACGGAATAGAAATTGGTCACAATTTCTTTCTCACAAGTCAGATATGAAGTCGTGGAAACATTCATCTACAAAATTGAAGATGTCGACTCGAAGGTAGTGAATTGCTTCCAAACAAATCATAAACTGTACACAATCTCAGTTAGATCACAGACTGACGTCATTTAGAGGACTACTAGAAACCAGCCGCTACATCCTAATGTGCGATCCTTCAAGAACGGACACCTACCCATCACCACACTGTGGATCAAACCCAGGAACTTCAGTCTACCAGGCAACCACGTTGACCACTCATTCATCCGTTGAGGTAGAATCCAATGCCTCATGAATTGGTTGGAGGATTTCATCATGAGCTGACATCAGTGAGAGAACCATTGGAAAACCAGCTGAGAGTACTGGACAGCCAGCTGTTTCGTCAACCTAGTTTGGGACTCTTCATCAGTACGCAACCACTGGGGTTCGAACTCAGGACCTTCTGGGGAGCCGTGACCAGTAGGGTACAGCAGGTTGAAGGTGAGGCAGTAACTCATCGACGAAGAAGACATTATGAAGTGACCGCTCTATGCCGTGAATTGGCAGAGGTTAGAATTCATGGACTGGCTGGCTGGCCATTGGATCGGGTCCCAGTGGCTTAGTAATCTACGAGCTCGCTTGCCATGTAACCCAGAAGGTCCTGGGTTCGAACTCCGCAGTGTGGGTGTGTACTGATAAAGAGTCCCAAACTAGGTTGATGAAACAGCTGGCTGTTCAGTACTCTAGTACTGGTTTCCCAATGGTTCTCTAACTGATACCAGCGCTCATGATGAAATCCTCCAACCAATTCAGGTATTGACCAGTACAAGTTTATCCTATAGAGATGAATTTTTCGACTGTCCTTTCATTTCTTCTTTATTATACCCACGTATAATAAAGAAGAAATGGTGATCTAGAAAATGGAACTGATTATCACGTTCATAATTTATTGTAAATGCCATGTGAGGATGAGTCGCATTGAGTTTTTCAAACACAGTTGGTGCGTCATCACATATTATTGCACACTACAAACGTGTCGTCAGCACACCTGCAGTAATAAATGGCTTTATTTAAATCTATTCAAAATGGGCCATAATGCCGAAACAATTCACATAAATTATTTAATTGAATTTTAGACTTTCCCGTCGATTGATTGGACCAAAGTGCTCGGTCTCAGGTTGACATGTCAGCTTCCAATCAATCGACGGAAAAATCTAAAATTCAATTTAATAATTAATATGAACCGTTGCACAAGAGGTGGTGGCTCTCGTGGCCCAAGTGCATGACGCTTTGGCGTTTGAAACTATGGGCACTGGGTCCGAGTCTTGGTGGTAGGAACATCATCACTCACTCACTGGGGAATGCAGGTAGGTACATCCAGCTGCCAGACAAGTCCCAAAAATAGAACGAAATGCGCGTTATCCTGGATTCCACTGGTATTCACTATCCATCAATTAAATTCACATAAGTGCTCCGTATAAAACAATTATTTACTTTTGATTCTCTATATCTTCATTAATACATAGATACATTAAGGCTGTACTAGGCTTGGTTAAATCAATAATCACGACGGTTCTCTGTAATCACAAACCTCGCATTTACCATAGCAATCAGATCACATGATCTGTGTCAATAAAGATATCTTTGTTTGTACTTTTCTGACTTACTCTATAGGTAGAAGATTGAACAAAGAGAAGTTCTTATCGTGTCAAATCAGAATAATAATAGTAATAATCAATATTATAAATAATATGCGGTCAGAAAGAGAAAATCAATTGAGTGAAGAAGTAAATAGCGAACAACAGTTGAAATCACAAAGAATTTTATAAAGTTATTTATCGTGAATAAACATAAGAGACTGACTGACTGACTAACTGGTTTCAACATAGAACTTTGCACCGATGTGCAGCAGTTCCAGTCGCCACACTCTCTCCTCTGTAGGACACAAAGCAAGAGAAGAAAGTAAAAAGAAATGCCAAATAGTGATAGTAAACAGAGATATGAGGCCAGAAGAATAGTAATATCGAAGAACAATGTAGTTTTATTAGGTATTATGAGTCATAAGGAGTAGATTCATCTGCGCCAGCCATCACTGAGAACTATTTTGAGTCATATCACCAGTTGTCTTCAGCCCTTACTGGTTTTCCCACCCCGAGGATCCCAACCACGTAGGCAGGAAGTCTACACCTTCCTACGTGGCTGGTTTAAACTAATTAATGTGGATTTAATTGACTGGTGAAGCCATGTTTCCGTTTGACCACCAACACCGCTGGCTCTTTTCCAACCTGATATATCCTACGTCAGCTAACATCATCCGTCGAGGAAGGCGATGGCTAGGCATGCATGTGTAACACATGTCCTAACGATATCTCTTAATAGGCGTAACTTCACAACCTCATCGATTGATTTCCCCTCCAACTCACCTAGCACTCGACCGATGCCTAACCTCAATATTGCTCAACCTATTATACCACATGACGCACACAGCCGATAGAATGCAGACACCTATGATGAAAAACAGCTAGCCGGTCTTTTCATGTCTCCCACTTCCAGTGACCAAGTCTCCCAGCCAGCCATACGGGAGGATGGAGCGAACTACTGAGCAGTACACACGTCCTTTGGTTGACAGCCAGTCAGCCAGCAGGATATCACGTCTACTAAGCCAGAGATGGCGTAAGTTGACGGGGATATGCCGACCATTGGAAAACCAGCACTCCTAAGGACTCCTCATCAGTAAGCACCCACTAAGGTTCCAACTCAGGACCTTCTGATTACAAGACGAGCTCGTGGATCATTAAGTTAGTGGGACCCGATCCAATGGCCAGGCCCGTAAATCCTAACTCCTTCCAATTCATGATATGGCACGACCACTAGCGAATGTCATCGGTGGAGAGTATTTGTCCTCAAACCCGACCTGATGTACACCACTGATCACGAATTCCCACTAGAACCAACACTTGATTATCAATGAGATGCTCACTAGTGACTGGCCCTATTCACGTAGCTAATCACTTGGATTCTAGCGGGAAGTCGTGACCAGTAGGGTACAGCAGGTCGGGTGTGAGGACAAATACTCGCCAGCGATGACATGCATTAATGATCGTGCTAAATCACGATATACTGTCGAATGAAGATAAATTTTCCCAAGCTTCCAATGAAAGAAACAAGACGGAACACATTGAGAAGCAGCTCACAGACGTCTTGAAGAGAATGAAGGCCAGTCAACTAATCAGTGGGGATATTTACGACCAGATCCGGCCAACAGGTTCAGTAATACCAAGACTTTATGGTCTACCAAAGGTACACAAGGTTGGTCTCCCACTTCTATCCAGTGCTCCCAGCTTGTATTCCAATGATCTTTTGACAGTTGTCAATTCACAGTGAAATCCTGGAATAATTTGTGTTTATTACAGGTTTTTAAGGAGTTTTTACTGCATTTTTTTCTCTACCCTTATTTCTATGTACTTTTATGAGATACGACAATTTGAACTTGAACATTTTTATGTGTAAAGTACCCCCCTTCACCTGCCTCTACGAGCAACCAATCAACTCATACATACACAAACGCATATGTAATCAATCACAAAAGAAAAAGTACAAAAGTGTATGTATGTTTGGGTGTCAGTGTGTGGGGGGCGGGAGAGACAAACAGACACACAGGAAGGAAGGAAGGAAACAATGAAGACAACACAACTTACTTCAATCTTTAAAGCGTTACACTGTTCAGCTAATTGTTCCTTTTCAATCAATAAAGTTTTGTATTGTTCAGCTGCTTTACACAACTAAAAGAAACAAAATGAAAGGGCACAAAAGAAAAAACAACAACAATAATAGACTATTATTACAATGCCTCTACTACTATTAATATTGCTATTAGCATAAGTAATAATAGACCATATAATAAAAAAAAATATTATTTAAGTGGATAAAGGATACGAAAACAAATAAAAAGGAGCATTGTATGTCACAAGATGAGGCAAACACACACAATATTCTAGAAAGCTCACCACCAGCCACGCATAGCGTCTTGGCTCCAGTCCCGGCTGTATTATTAGAAACACTTCGCCTAGTCAATAGTAGTAGTAGTAGCAGTAGTAAGCACAGAAAAGAGGAAAGGATTGGGCTAGTATAAGGTGGCTGGTAATCCCACACACTGCCATTGAATCTTCATATCTACAAGCTCTCTATGTTCCTCCTCTCGAAATACAAACGCATATTCTAAAAAGGAGTTTATGGTTAACTGTGGGTGATGCGGGTTAGAATCTCAAAAGATACCTGGGTTCCTTTAAGGTTGTAGATGCACGCCTTGCTGACTGGTGAGTGCCAACTAGCACGTAACCTAAGTATGTCCAAGGCTTCCTGCCTACTGATTGCCTCCAACCATCTGACACCGACAATTCTAAGTGTACTGTGATGGCAAGCCCCACCAAGTGGTATGGTGACCACATTGCGAACTTGACTGATTGAATTCAGTCTGCACCAAACAAAGGACTAGACGAATCACACTAATGACTGGCTAGTGTCCAATCAAAGGACAATCGCTCGTCTATAACATCCTTGATTGCCATATATGTATATATATATATATATATATATATATTTATAAGCTGGACTATTCATGATGGTCGGGTGTTAGTCAGAAAGACAAACAGATATACATAACAAAGAAAGTAATAACCCAATTTAATTTTCCGAATTATTCCCCTTTGCCTACGGAATACTAGAACAGATATTCAAGTACAGCTTCAAATCTTCAACTTTAAAGTTTCAGTATAGATGGTGATGCTTTATTTTACGGGGAGGATTTTCTAGTCTCACATTCAACCTTCCATCTTTTCCAGGATTACTGGCTACTAGAGTAAGCTAGGCAACAGCATGGAGTGTGTCAGACGGGAATCCATCCTGGACATCCCGATGCCAGGTGTCTCGCGAACATTCTATCATTCTTACTGTGTAGATTTCATCACGAGCCCAAATCAGTCAGAGATCACTGAAAACCATGTGGCACTTGACGCCTACCCGTTTCGACCTAATTTCGAACTCTCCACTAATGAGCGTCCACAACTCCAACAGCGGCCAAGCCCAGGACTTAAAGGTTACAATACCAGAGTCGTTCACCATTCAGCCGCTTGAGATGGGACTTTACGACTGGTGATTTTCAACTCCCGTCAATCTATGATATAGCTCTACTCTCAATCAATGCTCTTTAAAGACACCTGTAGTGTTTTGTGATGACCGTACAGGAAGCTAAGGAACAGTACAAGTATATTCTAGAAGGCTCACTATCCAATTACATGATCCGGCTTTGATTCCCGGATGCTGACGTACCCCTCCACTAGCCAGTAAGTAGTAAACCCAGAAAAGAGGGAAGGGTTGGGCTAGCATGAGGTGGCTGGCAATTCCACACCGCAGCTGAATCTTCAAAAAGCTTGAGGCTCCCTATTTCCCAACACACGAAACACACAAAGGAATGAAAAACGAAAACACGAATATTATATGAAGGAGTTTTACCACTGCTTATCATTGAGGTTAGTGAACTGTGGAAACAATTGATCGCTTATAATATCACTGCTTATTTAAAAGATATACATAAAAATGCGAACCAACTGGTTTACAAACCTGTGGATGCGTGGATGACGACCTGATACTTAATCAGACACAGAAATATATGCACTTAACCACTTGATATCTACATGAATCCCGACCGGATGCAGTGGTGGCTGCGGGATTGCATACTTCAGCGACCCAACAGGCTACACTGACTGGAAATTATGTCCTTACAGATTCTACCATGCCATGAAGGTTGTTTGGTTAGCAGTTAGACTAAAAGCAGTTACTATTGGGTACATAGACTCCAGAATCGAAAAAAAGACCTGTGTTGGACACCAGAAACCGTCGGAATGCAGCTCCTGACGGTGTTCTACTGTCTTATAGATGAGACTTCAAGTAAAAGGCCCTAGAAGTGGTCCCTGAAGACATTTACCTGCATCGGTCTGGTAGACTGGATAGTGTCCTGGCTGTCGCACTAACAATTTAACATGAACCAATATGTTATGTTCACTTTTATATCGCCTTCTATACTCTTCAATTGAACAATTACAAGTAGTCATAACAAAGTAAGTAATATTCCAATTTATTTTTCTCAATTATGCTCCTCTACGCGTGACAACGACTAACCAATTACTTTAATTTAATATGAATGTTCAAGTATTGGTTTTTGTAGGGATTGTGTTTGATTGGTTGGAGGGTTTCATCATGAAATGACATCAGTTAGAGGACCATTGGAAAACCAACAGGGAGTACTTGACAGCCAGCTGTTTCATCAGCCTAGTTTGCGATTCTTCATCAGTACGCACCCAGCCCCAGGGTTTGAACCTAGCAGCTTCTGGTTACAAGGCGATCACGTACACCATTAAGTCATTGGGACCTGATCCAATGGACAGTCCATGAATTCTAACTTCTGCCAATTCCCCACATAGTGTGACCATTTCGCGATGAGATAGAAATTAGAATTCATGGACTGGTCATTGGATCGGTGACTTAATGGTGCACGAGCTCGCCTTTTAACCAGCTCCCGGGTTCAAACCCTGTCAGTGGGTGCGTACGCATGAGGTGGAGTCCCAAACTAGGCTGACGAAACGGCCATCCAGTGCTCTCAAGTTTCCTGATGGTTCTCTAACTGATGTCAGCTGATGATGAAACCCTCCAACCAATTATATGTATGTCTTTTTGTATGGTGTAAACCATTTGCGCTGTATAAGTATGAATTTCAGATTACAGGTTAGTGCAAAAGTTACACTGCAGGAAGCATTATTCTACATGGCTAATCCCTCAATACAACTACCAGTTACATTGATTGGTTGTTGACGGGGGGCGATAGGCGGCGAGGGGAAGGCAACCAGTGTCATGTGTCTACTCCCTAATAGGATTGGTGCTGAATAAAAATCCATCAATCCACTTAGCAATGAGGTCACATTAAGCTATGTCACTTATTATCGCAATGTACTTTGCAGTGATATTACATGTTCTATGACTGTATGTAGCATTAGGTAATGCAGATCCGAATCTCCAAAGGGGGCATCCATTCCCTCAAGGTTTCAAATATACATTTACTGGCGAGTGGTAACAAGCACGAAACCTAAGTGTCTTTTAGGGCATCTTGTGCGTGACGGAATAATTGTTTGGGAAATCACCCCCCTCCACCAAAACGATCTAAATCCTAGACTGTGTATCACTGTTCTCACATTTGCATATCATATATGTTGGTACGATCCTTATTACTTGTCTTCGCTCCGGTGTTTGGTTAACTAATTTTGTTATACAGTACTTGTTTAGTACTAGGAAACTTATCTAGCCTGAATGGTTTTCAAACGGTACTGTTGAGGTAATTTTGAATTTTTGATGTGATTCTTGGTGTGAATGGAATCATACATATTTTACAGAGAACAATAGGTCTGTCCTCCTCCTTTATGGCTGTGAGTGAGATATGGCCGCCATTGAAAGTGGAAGACATAAAAAGACCGTATAGCTGTCTTTGATGATAGGTGCCTGCATTCTATCTCCCGTTTGAATTGGTATAATAAGGTGAGCAATATTGAGGTTAGGCTTCGATCGAGTGCTAGGTGAGTTGGAGGGGAAATCAATCGACAAGGCTGTGAAGTTACGCCGATTAAAAGAAATCGTTAGGACATGTGTTACGCATTCCTATCCGAACCATCGCCTTCCTCGACGGACAATTTTGGCTGACATAGGATAGATCAGGTTGAAAAATAGCTAACCACCAGTGGGTCGAAAGAAAACATGAATTCACCAGTCAATGAAATCCACAACAGTTATTTTAAGCCACGTAAGCAGATGTAGACCTCCGGCCTAAGTGGTTGGGGTCTTCTGGACGGTAAGAACCAATGAAGGCTAGAGACAAACGGTGATATGGCTCAAAATCATTCTCAATGGTTGCTGGCGGAGATGCATTCACTCCCTGTGATCTATATATATTGTTCTTCCATAGTACCATTCTTTTTGCTTCACACTTCTGTTTATCATATCTCTCCCTTTTGAATTTCTCTTTGCTTACTCCTCTTGCTTTGTATGCTATATAGAGGGAGAGTGAAAACTCAGAATGTTGCACATCTGTGCAAAGTTCTACGTTGAAACCAGTCAGTGTCAGTCAGTCAGTCATTTAGTCAATTCATGTCGTCGTCATTTCTTTATACGACTTGGGAATGAACCACACGTATTGTGTATGAGGGCTAGTGATACCGCCTAGCTGGTTATGTTTTGGCAAGTGGAGAGGGATGCAAACCCGTGTGCTACTTGTTTGTAAGTCGGGCATCAAAACCAGTGAACAACAGCCCCACTATGCCATTATCATTTAGCCTTCATCACACAAAACGTTGATTCGAGGATCCAACTAACCCAATTCCACAATTATGTATGTGTCAATCTAGTAGATCGGGGTCAGAATTTAGCTAAATCCAGAATAACGGATCCACCTGGGTTAAACAATCTGGAAAAAAATCTCTGCGATATAAGCCGCAAACAGGAGAAGTTTGGAAAAAGGTACTTCTTTCACTTATTTGAGCAACACCGTTTGCATCTACAAGCGGTACGGATGAAAATATAAAATCCATGTCCGGGTAGGTAAGACAGACCTTCAATTATCTGAAATTACTGGCGAAATCTACTACGGTAGAGCATAAGGATCAAGATTCGTATTTTTAACACTGATGTTAAATCGGTAGTCACTAAATTTCTTTTGTACTTGAGAGGAACGAAATTGTGAAAATGTGTATACTGTCCTGTCCATGTACTTTTTCTATGCAAATTTCTTTTTATGCTACCATCTGGTTTTCTTGTAAGGAGGACATCCATGAAGGCAATTCTGTTTTGGGATTCCTCTTCGCACGTGAATTTCATAGGCGAATGTACTTCATTGCATTCAGTAATTATTGTACTCATATCCGAATCATTATGACAAAGAATGAAGGTGTCATCCATATACCGGCAATAGAATGAGAACTTACTGATAAGGTTGTTCAGAGGTCCATTTTCTAGCTTACTTAGAAAGAAATTAGCCAAAATGGGACCCAATGGGGAGCCCATCGCCACCCCGTCCACTTGCCTGTAAAGTGTGTCGTCAAATTTGAAATTTACATTCATCGTACACCTCAATTACAATTCTCTTAGGATTTCCGTTGTGATGCCAGGATTTATCGACTGGTTATACACTTCTTCACATATGTAGTTAACTGTTTCTACTAGAGGTACATTTGTGAATAAAGATGTTATGTCCAGAGATATCATTGTTTTGTCCTTGAAATTAATATCTTTGACTTTGTCTACGAATTCAAATACATCTTTGACGCTACATTTCACTAACTGCTCATGCAAGCTAGAGCATGGTAGGGAGAATTTTGCATTTCAAGTACTGGTCTTAACAGTACCCCGGTTTATGCACTTTAGGTAAGCCATACAATCTTGACGTATACGTGCCCGTTGGTCATATTTGCTTTATCTCCACCGACTGATATTAACGATTCACCTTTATCGGTGTTCCCACAACCTTTAAGAAGAACAGTTTTGAAGTGGATTGACGAAAACAATATTTTCCTTGCTGATGACTCGTGTCTTTTTAAAAAGCTATTTTCATTGCATTACTTATAAAGTCTCTATCAGTTAGTGCACCAAGATTATTAGGGAAGAAGCAAACCTATACCAGTCTCATTCGACAGTCCGTCATATGACAATGTCATATGTCACGTGATGCATAATAGAACACTCAGTGAAGCCTGTGGTAGTGAATACAGGAGTAAGATAAGACTGCCTAATATCACCGACGACATCCTAGATTGTGGTGGACTAGATCAAGCGGTAGACTGTGGAGAGAGTGAGAAAGAAGAAGAGTATACACTGGGACGACAAAAGGACTCTAGAAGATCTGCACTTCATGGACAATGTTCAACAGACTCAAAGATCTACGAGCGAAAGTCAACATGTTGGCAGAAGAAGCGGCAAAACAGAGAACTTCAAGTGAACATTATAGACAAGAAGACAGAGGTGATGAAGATGACCAATTACGCAAGCACCAATCAGTATCAACGGGAGAAATTTAAGGCGATTCAGTGCTTCCACTTTTCTAGACAGCTTATTTTCAACTACACGTGGCATGAATGAGGATACCAAAGTCAGTCGGGATTGCAAAAGCAAGACAGGCCCTCCTCAATCTTAAAATCAGTGTGGGAATCTATTCTGCTCAGCATAAGAAACAAGATTCGGATTTTCAATACTAAAATCAAATCAATCAATGCTTCGATAGTGTTCATAATTTCGGTGCATGCGTCAATAAAAACATTTGAAACAACTTTTTTTTATTATAGATTGATTCCACACCGTATTTTCAGTACAAGTATGGAATTCAGCATGTGATATCGGTAGCCCAAATTTTGCAGGCCGACCATAGATATCAAGTATGCGTCGGCAGGGATTCGAACCCCAGACCATGTGGATGGTCGGCGAGAGTCCTAACCTGTGTGCTACCGACGCACAGACATGCAGACTTATATCAACAGTTGTAGATCAGATGACCGACTGGAAAGAATTAACAAAAAACCAACAAAGAAACTGTCATCCAACAAATATGCCGAAGACAATTAAAATGCGCTGAAAAGACCGTTGAGTGACATTACGCGCCATGCACACCTCGAAGCTGAACCCGAATGAGAAACGCTGAGATGTGTGTCACTTTGAGTATGATATGGAAGATGTCGTGTGACGAGGAGGCAAAAGCTTATGGGCTACAGAAAATAGGATGAAATGGAGATATGATGTTGAAGTCCTAGGTTCCACTCGGAACCCAAAGGATCAATAATAAAAATAATATGGTTACCCTACCTACTTTATGTCATTTATGTGATCACAGAGTTAAATGCTTACAAACCCCCCTAGTGCTTCAAAACACTCAACTCACAAATATCGATTCTTTAATGTCAAGGTCAACATCATACATAACTAACCATAAATAGTACAAAGTTATCAGGTGAAATAAGTCAGTGACATAAAAAGTTTGCTCAAACAAAAACACAGACAAAATATTTACACTTACTCGATCTTCATAATCGATTAATCCACCGCTTGCCACTCCTACTCCCCCTGCTGTTGCTGCTGCCGCTCCTCCATGATCACTACTACTAGCACTACTCATACTGCTTAGACCACTGACACCGCCAAGACGAGATGACATCAACTGGACATCAAAATAACACGGAAGGCGAAGACGAAGATAAAGCCGCCAATGCAGAAGAGAAGCGAGAAAGAAAAACACAAAAAACGCAATACTTTGTTTAGTTAAAGCATACAGTGGTTTGTTAGTTAGTTACTTAGTAGGTGTACGTATATTTGTTTGTATGCGCGTGTGTGAGTGAGTGTTTGTAGGTATGTAGGCGTATGCCTATAGAATGAACAGACCAATAGTACTCAAGTAATGTATAATACAACATATACATATATAATATAACAAAAGACCCCTGTGTACTAAAAAAATTTCTTAAAAAAACCATTTCAATATGTGTTTATAAACATTTTATATATTTCTCAATAATTAAAGAATTTGATTAGAAGAGATAGAGAGAGAGAGAGAAAGAAAAGAACAGAAACAACAACCGGAGAAGAGAAAATCGATAATCAGTTGAACCAATTAATTACTTAATTAACCAAGCCAACCAACCAACCAACATTTAAACGAATCAATACACAAATAATTAAATAAATAAACAGTTGTTTATAAATAATCATCTGTATTATAACTCCTACAAAGAAGAGTACAAGAATATTGTGTGTATTGTGAAGAATTGTCAAGATTAGTAACCACCTTAAGCCATCAATCAATCAATAAATCGATCAATCGATCGATAAGTCTGTCAATCAAACAACCGATGACTACCTTATGGGTGTATATTGAAGAGAAAATATTTATGTATTCAAAGATGCTTACACACACATAAATAAACAACTATTAAAGAGTTAATGAAAAACACAGAGAAGATGAGAAAAAGAGAGAGTAATGTTCGACCACAGTATTGATACCAGTTAGAGAACCACTGAAAAATCCTAAAGGCAGGAAGTACTTGACGTCGGTTTCCTCTCGTAAGTTTTGGATTCTTTAGAAGTACTCATGAAACATCCATGACACCATGACACCCATCAAAGAATCGAAGTCAGAACCTTTCACAGCTTAGGATAACCTGTGAATTCTAACTTTTATCAATTTGTGATGTGTGATATTGCTCTACTCTTCTCAATCAGTGCCGTCGACGAACATCCACTTCGTCTTTAATACGTCGTGGACATCCCCAGTGGCCACAATGCTTTGCAGGACAGCTTCAAGATATGTATTCAGTAGCCATCACCAACCTGAAGACTGTGAGATTTGTGGAGATTTCGATTAGATTTCGTTACAAACGAACATCATTTAGAGCAATCACTGATAAACCGGAGATTACTGGACAACTTGTTTCACTCCTCTTCGAGACTCTTCAGTAGTAAGTACTGACAACTCGACCTTCCAGTTATGACAAGAACTCATTGACCAGTCATCATTGGGGATGGGATCCACTTGCCAACACTCATGAATTCTAGCTTGTATCAATTAGCGATGTATAAGATGACTGTCAGCCAGTCTGTCTCCATTATGGATAAGATTCATAACCATTGTTGGACGCCGGTAAGTATGCCGGCGTCATATCACCCGAATTCTGGCTAGCTGCGCTAAGGCGAACTCATAAATGTGTTAAATGAAATTCGCAATCTTTTACATGCGGTATCAGGCAGACCACAATGAAATGTGCTATCTGAATAACTTCAGTTTCTGTGAAGGCAACTGGGGTGAAATTTCAGTCGGAACACTATATGTAAATTTCAAATCGTGAGTACTTGACTTAACGCATTACCAGTTCACGCAAAAGCAACTACGCCAGAATTCATGTGGTTTGAACTGACACTGTGACACTCTTTCTGAATTGCATTAAACGGGGCACATAACTGACAAGCTCTGAGCGCCAAAACAAGTGAAACGGCCCTCCAGTGTGTTTACATCATTTTAATGAGATGTCAATTAATAAGTAGTATATACATATCATGCATTGAGTAGTGTAGCTAAATAAACACCCACCACCCACTAGGAGGTAACTGATCAAAAATAGAGTTTTATTTTGGATTTCGCACTGAAATACACGCACGCACGCGCTTCAGATTAATCACAATGAAATCATGTGATGAAACTACCTAATTTGTAATAATTCCCGTGACGATTACATAACACACATGACAACTACCCATTGATGTTAAACCTTTTAAATACACCACCACCACCACCACCACCTTAAGAGATTCATTCACATGATATAAAACATAAATTTTTTGTAGATAAAAACCGGTACACGCGAACTGATATAAGCAGTAGGTAGCGCATCTTAAACCGCTAAAACTACTACTATTCTCCCAAAACCGAATCAAAAAGTTGGAGAGAATTTTCACCAGTTTCGGAGTTTATTTTTGAATAAACCACGTTAACTGAATCACATATAGCAAAAATATTCATTCAGACATCTATAAAACACAAAATAATTGAGCAAAGAATATTCTTTTCGATAAATTCCTCTTCCGGCTCTACAATTATAGATGTATGTTTATATACATAGAATCTTCTAGATTAGTAGTCAGTAACCATATTAGTGTTTTTTAAATAATATCGATTTGCTAAGTAAGATCATAATGGAATTACAGTTCATTAATGATACTTAAATAATAATAATAATAATAAAGATATAATAACAAATAGAATATCAACTAAAATTAGGGAAATTCCACAAAATTCCAGGATCATTCAAACCTAGATGGCCAAGCGGTAGGGATAATGTCTGAACTAACTTCTTTTAGACGCACAAATTAGGCTAGTTAATATGGATCCCGACGGCAAGCCTCAGCAATATTTAGTAGTCGAACTCTTAAGGCGAAATTGAGATTCGTAGGTATGCGGTAAATGACCCTGAGAGCAACAACGTTGACATCAATCTTTTGTTCTGTATCCACAAGATGAGATAGAATAGCGCTACGAATAGTTACCAATTTACCAGTTACCAATTTAACTGCTCCACAGGAGTGGTTACATAGTCCGTACAATTTGGGATGTTTCTCGAATTTCCCAACATCACCCTATGTGGTTAAGCAAAGGACAAACAAAATCTATTCGCAGCTTTATTCTTTCTCATCTTGTAGATGCAGAACACAAGATTGACGTTAACCATGTTTTCAGGGTCATTTACCGCATACCAACAAATCTTAACTTTGCCCTAAGATAACGTCTACTAAATGTTGCTGAGGCTGGCCGTCGGGATCCATATTAACTAGCCTAATTTGTGCGTCTAAAAGAAGTTAGTTCAGACATTATCCCTACCGCTTGGCCATCTAGGTTTGAATGATCATGAATTTTTGTGGAATTTCCCTAATTTTAGTTGATATTCTATTTGTTATTATATCTTTATTATTATTATTATAATTTAAGCATCTTTAGTGAACTGTGGTGATTCCATTGTGATCTTACTTTACAAATCGATATTATTTAAAAAACACTAATATTGTTATTGACTACTATTCTAGAATATTCTATGTATATAAACACATATATGTGTGTTATTGTAGAGCCAGAAGAGAAATTTATCGAAAAGAATATTCTTTGCTCGATTATTTGATGAATCACATATTTCATGCAGCAGATAATGACCTACGCTTATTATGCATGAAGGCTGGTGACACTACCAAGAAAATGACTAAATGCAAAGTGCTTAAGCCAATAAAGCCAGACTACCACAATTAAGGACAGAGCACATCAACAACAACTCAGATAGTTGAGTAATTCAAATAAGCGAAATTCTCACCGGCTACCTGAGGAAGGCGGAAGAACAAAAATCAAATCAAGCGTGAATGTGTCCAGCGGTTGAATCGTCAACGTACTTCACTGGTCAACTGGAGGTGCCAGTTTTGAACCCTGATAGGATGGGTGGGTGTGTAAACTGCTGAAGCGTCTAAAACTATGAAGAACATGTGCCAAAACGTCTATATGCCAACAGAAAAAAAACGTGTACAGCAGTGCTACTGCCAGAACATCGCGAAATCCTTTAGAATAATCAATAGGCAAAAAAACTCAATTCTCCCCAAGTTTGTCATAGCAATAACTATCAAACGCCTGGAACCTGATTTTGACTTGGCAACTGGATTTCTTTACACTCTCTCTCTTCCATCCAATTGCTCAATCTTTAACTAGTACTGCTTCATGAAATTGAAAACCATGGGGCATTGAACAGTTGTCTCGGCCTAGTTTTGAACTTTTTATCAGTTTCGCACTCTTGACATAAAAGTCTGAAGTAGCCTGTTGGAAATCCCTTTCGTGACACGCTGGTCAAGTTTATGACCCATAGGGAAGAATTGACTGACTGACTTCACATTTGTGTTGAAAATCCAAATCTTGTTCTTTATGCTGGCTGATTGAGTGCAGAATTCCGAACTGTGGTTTCACGTTGATGAAGGCGTATCTTGCCTTTCTGATTCTGACTTTGACATCATCCCTTCCGACTGCATTTGAAACAATGGTTCTTAGATAAGTGAAGGAAGTAACCTCTCTCTCACATTTCTCCCGTCGATAGTGACTGGTGCCGTTTCTCGGTTATCCTCATCACCTCTGTCTTCCATATGTTCATTTGAAGTCCCGTCTTCGCTTCGTGCCCCTACTGACAACTTGTTGGTTTTCGCCTGCAAGTCTTCGAGTGTGTGTGACACTAAACATAAATCATTCACACGGGAAATCCAGATCTTCTGGAGTCGTCTTATTGATTCAATGTATTCCCACCTTCTCACTACCGTGCATAATCTCTATCCACTTCAAAGACTTCCTTCAGGTTTCCGTAGTGAATCACCTAGCACATCCCATCATCATGCAGCTGGTGAATGAGGTTGATAAAGATTTGCGGCACTGCACTTCATAGTGTTAAAGTAGTTTCCAAATGACTTGGCAGTCAACGCTGTCGAAGGCCACTTCCAAACTCTTGTCTATTGGTATTACTGATTCAATGCTATTTACAACATCAATATTGTTATTAACAGTAGATGCATATAACTGTAGAACCCGATGGGGAAGAAGTTATCGAAAATGTGAATATTCTTTGTCCCCACTAATGCCAGTCTTTATAAAAAAATGACAGAGAATAAGTTTTAAAAAATATCCAGTTTAAAATAGAGTATTACTTGTTGTATCGCTTCCATTAATGCTTGTTGTACTGATTCTTCCATACACATGATGATTTGAATATACGTTTCTTTATTATCACAGTTGACAGCACAACCAAGAATGAGTTGTAACAGACGAAAGGTTGACTCGTTATCTTCATGTTCAGCTGAAAAATCAATTTACATAAAAAAGGAGTAAAAAATTATCCTCCTCATTTTTAACTACTCAAACATTAGTTAGTAGTATACAGCATCAACAAATAAAAGACTAAATATAATAAGACTAAAGATGAATGATGACGTTATCCACTCATTCCTTTCAAATTCCCCTGAAATAGTTTATAAATGGCACATGAATCGAACATGTGTATAGGCCATCGAAGAAAATATTGACCAAAACAAACCTTTGAGCATTATTCATGATTCAGATATGCACACACAAACACAGACAGGCAGCATCAAGGATGTACATGACAGAAAAATCAATTAAAATAATTCTATGAACTCCAACAGACTTGACTAGAGTCACACCTAGGGAGGGTATAAGCTGGAATACCGAGATGACTGACTGAATCGAAATGGAACTCAGTTTATGTACATCCAAGATTTAGCACATATTCAAATTTTCAAGTGATGGTTTACAGGGATTTTACTGATTTGAAGATTAGTTACGAACAGACTTCAGTTAAAGGATCAAGGAGTACTGGAGAGCTGTGACTTCCTTGTTTGGAACTCCTCAGCAACACGCACCCTTGATCCTACCAGGGACCCGTATCACTGAGCTACTGGGCCGGAGTGCAATGGACCATTAATTCTAACTTCTGCCGATTCGCGACATAAAGCACGACCCCCAACCACTACAATTGCCTAGTATCTCTCCAAACACGCAATTCGGTGGACCTAATTGGTCAGGATTTCTCACCACAAAGTCGCTAATGACACTGAATTATAGTGGCATTACGTATATCTCGAGTTGGCAGAAGTTAGAATTCCCGAGCTTTTGAATTCCATCCCAGTGGTTGGATGGTAGATGGGCTCGTCTTTTGACCTGAAGGTCCTCGGTTCGGTTCCTGTTGAGGTTGTGATTGGGTGGATGCTTAAGTGTTGTTGAAAAAACTCATCACATACTTAACATTTGACTCATCCTTCACAGTTTCACTTAGGTTAACTTCAGATGTATGCTGGTGACCATCGAGAATCTCCTAAATGACCTTGAACAACCAACCACAAAAAGCGGAACAACATAAAATAACATCAACCTGTTGATGAATTATATTCCAAAAGTTCACAGACACCTGAATTTATATGGGACAATTCTTCGTTATATGTTGTAGAGAAGCTCCTCAACTCCTCTTAGGGAAATTTATAGAGAAAGTCAATCAAATTCAGTACATATATATAATCACCGAAATGTCTGTCCACTGCTAGTCACCATCAACCAATTGACTTCAAGTCCCATGACCAGACAACAATGAAGCATGTGCACAAGGAGAAGCCGACAAGTCAACCTGAGACCAAGCACTTCGGTCCAACCAATCGATGGGCAAATCTAAAATGAATTACATAATTAATAAGAACCATCGCACAGGGAGTGGCTCCCTTAGCCCAATTGGTCTAGTGGATAGGGCTTTGGCGTTTGAGACTATGGGCACTGGGTTCAAGCCTCGGTGGGAACATCATCAGTCACTCACTGGGGAATGCAAGTACATCCAGATAACGAGTCCTAAACGGGAAGAAATGCGCATCCTAGATTCGATTGCTAGTCGCCACCAAAACCAATTGACTTCATTGTGCAGAAATAGTTTACAACTTACGGGAAACGTACCTGTAGAATGCCATCATGAAGAGATTACCTCTTAAAACACATCATAATACACCTATAGACGTCTCTATGGATTCAAATCGTTATATGGCTTAATTAACATAGTTCCACCACAGATGTATATTTATCCGCGTCCAATTATACCATAATCTAATGCAAGGTATTCGTGACTTACCGATTTAAGGTTATTCATCACAAAGTTCTTAGTAATCGCCGCTATTCCCTTAACTTCGCTGGCACCCCCTCTAATGAGTCAAAAACCATCATATGTCAGATTCTATATGCTTTACACAATTTTCATAAGCTAAGTTTGGTTAATCAACCAGCATATTTATCATTTCTTATGTTTCGAGTGCAATGTAGGGCTTCAATTCAGCAGTACATCTCCATTTCACCATGTTCTCTTTCATAGTCTTTTGTCAGCCGGAGGAGCATAGGCTTTCATTTCCTATTCCTTAAACAACTCATCGCTCTCCGTTTGGGTCTTCTAGCCTGGTGCATAGTGTCACTCAGGGGACACCACAGTGTATGTCCTATCTATGTCCATTTTCTTCTGCATAATTATTGAGCAGCTATTGATGGAAATCCTTATGGTGATGAAGTGGTGCTAAGTTTCTGAAGCATCACAGAGAAGTACTAACTGTTTTGAAATTAATCTAAAACAAATTCGGATTCGCTACATTTGTGCTGCGGCGTGACTGCTGTGGATCTCCACACTGATTTTGTGGTGACTTCGACATCCTCATCCCTAGCGCCTGTAGTTAGAACGATGCCAATTAAGCAAGTGAAACAGGTCACTTCCTTCAGATATCTCCCAATTCAGGATGACTGGTGTTCTTTTTACCGTTTCTGGTCGAATATTTTTTATTACTGTTGCCTCCACTATGTTCACCCAGAATCCCACCTTCATTACCTCTTCTGCTAACTTTTTGTGTTTCGCTTCGAGTAAATCCTTGAGTACTTTCTGACATGAGATATAAGTCATCTACTAAATCGAAATCTTCTAGGATCACTTTGTCAGTCCAAAGTAAGCACGTACAAGTAAAAATGTTTCAGTATTAAGGGAGAAAGTATACTTTGATATCCATATGCGGAAATATTCCCAGGGAAATGAAACAGTATCAACACACAATTAGGCGATAAAACACTGATACCATGACCGATGCCCAGTCTGAAAATAAACCAGTCAGAAAATTCATATATTTATTCCCCTTTATGAATTTGAACAAGGCAAGAGAAAAAGTGACTTGTTCAAAATAAGGTGATGATACTATCATCGCTTATTTCATTGGCTCCTCGTCAGCTGCTTACAGGTCAGTCATTATTAAGTATGTCTACAGAAACAATTTTAACATACTTGCATAAAGAGTTCATTTTCAAACAAAAACAAATCAATATATGCATACAATAGAAGTAATAGTAATAATCACTTTATCCCAAACACTAATAATATAACATGATCGAAACACTCAGCGTTACGTAATCAGATGAGAGAAAGGATGAGACCTTAAGTTACCAGGCAGGACAGGGAGCGACTGATAACTGCCGCTTTCTGAACACACAAGTCGGGTATCAGGCGCTTGATGCAGATTGCTTCGGTAAACTTACGGAGAATTGCCTATTGATAATTTTTAACGACCTTGCGACGTCCACCTATTGATCCTGGCAACAGTGCCGGGCGATGGCAATATTTAAAGCATTTGTTTCCTTGAGGCGTCGGTTTTTCGGTAAATGTCTAGGAAATCGGAGGTGTGCCCTTCTTTCTGCTCTTCCAATGTTACTGCCCCCTCAGATACACATAAATTTTTACACACAGTTAGAAGTGGTCACATGAAAAGAGTATCTGTCGACTTTTGATTGCCCCAAACAGTATGTTGTCCGATAAATGGGAAGCAACTTAGCTGCAGGATAAGCTCTGGTTAGTGACATATGCAACATTCTATTGATTATTCCTCCAATATTATCACCTTTAAAATCAAGTTCATGGAGAACACGCTTTTTTCACTGTGATTTGCTTAACATTTGTGACTTCTAATCTTCCGTACTTGTTGATGAACCTTTTAGGTTAACCGTCGCCTTTCGTTATTGTATGGGATAAACTGTTTATTATAAATATATATATTTATATAATTATTGTATGCATATATTGATTGATTTTTGCTTAAAAATGAACTCTTTGTGCAAGTATGTTAAAAATGTTTCTGTAAATATACCTAGTAATGACTGTGGTCTGTAAGCCAACGAAATAAACAATGATGGTACCATCACCTTATTCTTCACTATCCACTGTTGTTCTTGCTTTATTCAAATTCATTAAAGGGAATAAATTTATGGAGTTTCTGAAAAATCGCCTCCCTGCAGAATCTTTTATTGGTCAAGATGATAGACCAATAGACGTATATCCTTGGTGAAATTTTGGAATTATACGTTATAGTGTAAAATAACCCATCACCTTCCGCCATCGCCTTAGTAGAGAGGGCTGACAGATAGGTTAGTTGTTGTGTACGCTGTTGGCGGAGTCAAGCGGTATTTGTTCGTCTATGTTTAGCTCGCAGTCCCTATTTCAACTCAATGTATTGCAAGAAATAATAATAAACACTTAGTTAATAAACTTACCAATTTCTTGAAGATTAGGTAACAAATGAACAGATATTCTGTCTTCGATTTCCTGAAGGGGGAGTGGCAAAAATAAGAACATTAGCAGCACGAAAAGTGAAATCACATGAATGTAACAATATTTAGGATATAAACAGTACAATAATGATGAAACCATGAACTACGTCCGACTTTTCTTTGCATGTACGTAAGGATATCCAACTCAACTTCGGAAAGAGTTATATCATATCCAAAGAAAAAACCCTAAATGTCAGACAAGGAGCAAAATAGATAACTTCTTTTGATGAAATTACTATTTTTGAATTTTCCGTTGATTAATTTCACTATCTGGTTATTATTATTAAAAGCAAAATTAGCGCATTATGGCCACCAAAAGATGCGCCACACAAAATCCCACAGTCGATGTGAAGGCTAAGATACTGCCGGGACGACTAGACCGAAATATCTGGATGTCTAAACAGCCCATACCTCGAGCCTGTGACTTCAAGTCTGGTTCACAAGGTGGTAGAGCAGTGTCAGGAGCTACGTGAGTCCATGGTTTCCGGCAAACAAAACAGGTTCGTACGCCAATCGATCCATAGGTTTGGAATCAGGGGTTTCCAGCCCCCAGCCCCGTAGTTAGACCTACCTGAATATCGGCTAGTCCTGTTATACACACGAGATGTTAACATTCGCCATTTCACTTTTGTGAGGAACATCCCCACCGCGCCGCGTGAAGGCAGTGGACAGAACTTCGCTGGCGGCCACATGAGAACATTTCGAGAGGGAGGAAGACCAGAGTCTACCCACCCTCAGTCACACCAGATGGTTTTTGGAGACTAACATATTTTCACTTGTTTCATGGTGAATAAGAGTGGATGTCACGATGCCTTTTCCTCCTTCCTATTTGGTTACTCGTAAGAATAGAGCATTTAAAACGATATGTGCTACAAACAGTGTCACTCAATCAAGATGCTGGTACATGCAGCTGACGATAAACCAAAAACACATCAAGACGCACACTCTGAATTCCTCTGCTGACCACCATCAGTGCAAAGAAAGCCCCCATCATTAAACAAACTAATTAGAATGCTATAGACACATAATATCATAAATTCTCTTAAGAAAAACAAACCCCGCTAATAATTGCACCTCATAATTGATTTTAACTATTACAAATCTGCAAATATAACGTCGGTGTAAAACAGAACATAAAGAAAAAAGAAAGGAAGAGTAGGAACAAAAACAACATGAAACTCATGGAACACATCTTACTACTACAGTTGCAGTTCCACTACTATTAACACCAACAGCAATGATTTCGTTTCGTTTAACTTTTGCCTAGGGCATTTTTAGTGGGATACAAAGAGAATAAGAAGGAAAAATTATGGGCAAATATTAGAGATTTTTGTGAGTATACATACAAGTCGTTATTTATTTAACACATTCATCGGACTGATAGAATAGAATAGAATATGAGTCGAGAGAAGAAAAAACAATGTTATCAGAACAATACTACTTATTAATTAACAGTAGTACTGAACAAACTTGCTGAAGAAATATAAGGCGACGAGTGATATTACCATCATTCCATATCAATTTGTTTATTAGATATATCACTCACAGTGAGTGAAACAGTATTATTATTTACTGAGTGACACAGTTTCGAACACAATTCATCATTGTTCATCAATTATAATCACACAACTTAGAAACTTGAGTTTTATGATTTCCTTTGTTCCCTCCTATTTGTCGTAGGGGTAGTAGGTTTTCCCGATATCTGGGACATGTGTTGTATCATTCCTACTACACGTATTTGCAGTTGATTCGATAAACAAAGCTTCTGTTATCAATCTCTCCCTCCACCCTGTGACATTAGATTTTAAAACTGTCATCTTATGCCATCATCCCATTGTATGGTTGTGTGTAATTGCATGCAGTGCTATCTACAGCTGAACTATTCTCTAGATTTCTTAACTTATTCGGGTCAACCAATCGAGATTTTGTTAGGTTTTTATGCTCTGCTAGTCTGACTGACTGACTCTGTTCTACTAGTTTGACATATGTATTTGACCTGACAATCATTCAAGCAGGGTATTAGATAAACTAAGTTGTTTTGTTTTATTGGCTCTACAGGATCCTTTAACCGACAAAGCATGTTTCTAATCGAGTTTGTGGGTTTGAATGCCACTTTTATTCCTGCCTTGTTAAGAATTCTGCGTAAGGCTTCCGAGGTTCCTTCCATGTATGGAATCACTACCGTTGATTTAGATTCCTTATTACAGGTGTCGTCATTAATATTATTATTATCACTATTATCATTATCATTTTTATTGTTATTATCACTATCGCTACTATCATTATTTATTTTATTTTTACATTTCCATACATATTTCCTGACTAATTTATCCGGGTAATTATTAAGTTTCAAGGCTTCTTTTATGTGTATCACTTCCTGTCTTAGATTTTCCTTGGTAGTACTTAGTTTTTGTGCTTTATTATTTGAACATTTCACCAATCTTATTTTCACTGACAAAATGGGATGATCGGAAGTCCAAATATCTGTTTGAATACATAGGTTTTCTATAAACACTAGCGTTTAACTTCTCATCTTCTTTCCTTTTTACGCCACAATCTAACACTGGAAGCTCCCCTTCCCCACTTTCCAATTCATAAGTGAACTGAATTGCCTCCACCTTTGATTTGATGTGTTCGAAAAAAACCTATCGATATCCTGTGTCCTGAGTACAGTGAATGTGTCATCTACATACCTCCACCATACTTCGACGTGTGGTGGCGTTAAACGTTTCAATCGCTAAGTTTTCCCACCCATCCATGAATATATCTGCCACCACCAGTGATATTGGTGACCCCATGGCAACTCCCTCAGTTTGTTTGTATATTTTCCCTTGGAATTTAAATACCATGGAAGTCAGGCATAGCTGCACTCCCAGTAGAGAACAAAGAAAACTATAAAACTCAAGTTTCGAAGTTGTGTGATTATAATTGATGAAATGATTATGAACAATAATAGATTGTGTTCAAAACCGTGTCATCCATTATAGAATACTGTTCCACTGTGTGATATATCTAATAAACAAACTCGTATCGAACTACATACTACCACAGTGCCCAAGTTTTACACATATATTAACATATCATCACTGTGTAAAATACCCTATTGGATAGTTGTTTTATCCTATTTCGGGATTCTTCATCTGTACGGACAAATGACTCCACTAGGGGTCAGACTCAGGATCTTCAAGTTACAAGACGACCTCATCGACTATTCAATCAATATTGCGATTCGCGATATTTTCAGAGCCAGCGCCTGATGACCCACACACACACACACACACACTTACTAATCATAACTACCCTCCAGAACTCCAGATGATTTCATCCTGTAATCAGTTACTGGTCAACATCGGATTAATTTGCAGCTATTAGTTTGTAGGCCATTTGATTGCTTTCAAGTTTGTCGACGGATTGATTCAGTTAGAAAGCTATTGACAACCGAAGAGCACTGGACAGGGAATTCAGAGTAGACAGAATTAATACGCCATTTGATTCTATCCCACTGACTGAATAGTCAATCAGTTCGCCTCATTACCTAAAGGCCATTTGGGCTCGATCCACGGTTGGAAGAGTCAGTCAGTCAGTCACAGGGGCATACTACTATTGAAGAGTTTCGGACGAGGACGAAACAGCTTCAACTTTATCACTTTATTCATAAACACATTATTTAATTCAATTTTTAGATTTTCCCATCGATTGATTGAACCGAAGTGTTCGGTCTCAGGTTGACATGTCGGCAACTTGTACAGAGTCTTCAACGATGTCTGGGCGTGTAATTAGAAGTTAATTGGCGGATGGTGACTAGCAGTGGAATCCAGGATAACGCGCATTTCGACCCGTTGCACAAGAGGTGGTGGTTCTCATGGCCCAACTGGTCTAGTGGATAACGCTTTCGCGTTTGGAACTATGGGCACTGGGTTCGAGCCTCCATGGGAACACAATCAGTCACTAGGGAATGCAGGTTCATCCAGATGAAGAGCCCCGAACAGGACGAAATGCATATCCTAGATTCCACTTATAATATTATTGTTGTTCCCTTGGGTTCCTAGTGGAACATAAAGCTTCAACTGCATATCTCCACTTGCTTCTGTCTTCTGCTGTACTTTTCACCTGCATCCATGTTAGTCCATACTGTTTCAACTCCTCTTCACACGATCTCCTCCATGTCACCCTTGGACGTACCACTCGCTGCTTCCTTTTTGGGTTCCACTCGAGCACTGGCCTGACGCGAGATGTCACCCAGCAGCCTCCTCAGATAGTGTCCAAACCATCTCCACTTTCTCCTGCATATTTTTCGGGCGATTGGTTCTTGTTTTGTTCGTTCCCATAGTTTCTTGTTGGTTCTTGTTCTTTCCGGCCATCTGATCTTGAGTATAGAACGAAGACCGTTGTTGATAAAGGTCTGCAACAGGCTGTTGGAAATATTCTTTGTGACCCGCCAAGTTTCTGATCCATCCGTATAGCAGAACTGACTGACTTGACGTTTGTATTGAAAATCCGAATTTTCTTGTTGATGCTGAGTGACGAAGATTTCCAGATTGGTTTCAGGTTGATGAATGTGTTTCTCGCCTTCCCGATTCTCGATTTGACATCCTCGTCCGATCCTCCTGTAGTTGAGACAATGCTCCCTAGATAAGTGAATGAAGTAATCTCTTTCAAATCTCTCCCGTTGATGGTGATTGGTGGTGGATGTTGTTGTTGGTGGTGGTTGGTTATTTTCGTCACCTCCATCTTGTCTATGTTCACCTGCTGCTTCTTCCACCAGTTTGTCGGTTTTCGCTTGTAAGTCTTCGATTTTGTGTGACATCAAACATAATTCATCCGCGAAATCCAGGTCTTCTAGATTCTTCACGTCGATCCAGGATATGCCTGTCTTCTCGTTTCCCACTGGCTGACGCATAATCCAGTCCACCACAATAAGGAATATCACTGGTGATAATAAGCACCCTTGTCTGACTCCTGTGTTTACTCCAAACGCCTCGCTGAGTTTTCCGTTGTGGATCATTTGACATGTGCCGTTGTTGCACAGCTGTTGAATAAGGTTGATGAACAGCCCTTAACCCTTCAACACGGTTTACATACACTTCAGTTATATAAAAAATTCACACATAAGCCAAAAGAGGATAAAACGGCAAACCACTTAAGACAAAACTAGCATCATTAATCTATATACTCGAGGGTGTGCCCAAAAGCACGATACCCCACTCTACAATCTCTTCATAATAATAATAACAATAATAAGATGGTCCTAATGATTAGTAAATTACAGTCAGGAAGGCTGAAAACTGAAGAATACAAATCAATACTCAGACTGAGAATTTCGATGTTTATCGAGAACTTGATGTTTTTTTCCATACTCAATAAAAGAGACCATTTTATCTGCCTATCTCCCCGTTGTCTTTACATACGCCTTATTACATATACACGTAGGTGTGCATCGGTGGTACAGCGGTTAGAATGCTCGCCGATCATGCGCACATGGTCTGGGGGTCCGATCCCTGGCCGACGTACACCTGAAATCAATGGTCGGTCAGCTAAATTTAAGCTACCGATATCGCATCCTGAAAATTCCATAGTTGTGTACCGAAATACTTTGTGAAATCAAGCTATAATCAAGATTTTTTAAAAAATATAAATAAATAATATACACCATATCTACATGATATATTTAGGGTGTTCCCATCAACCTACTTCAACAAACAAACAAATACACATACACACACACACGCTCAGAGACACATATGTGAGGAGTGGAGGTTGGAGGGCAATAGCATGTGCAGTCAGATAACAATGAACCAACAAATCAAGGAAATTCAACAAATTAACTAACGTACCTCAGTTAAAAAATCGATAACAGCCTTCAGTACTTTCTTCAGATTACTGACCTTGATTATGAAAGGAAGTGGGAGACAAACATATAATAATAATAATAATAATAACAATGATAATAGCAGGATAGTTATGTGAAGTAATCAACGACCACCATCCATTCAACACAAAAGCAGGTTGACGATAATTTCAATTCATGAGTAGGAAGACAATTATTGGGTCGAATTCAAATCAAACTTTGGTCAAACCAAAACAGGGTTTCGTCAGTCAATAAAATGCACAACAGGTAGTTCATGCTAGCCACGTATGAAGGTGTAGACTACCTGCCTACCTGGTTGGGGTCCTCGCGATGGTAAGAACCAATGAAGGTTGGAAACAATCGGTGATATGGCTCAAAATCGTTCTCAATGGCACAGAAGCATCCACTCCTTGTGACTCATGATTTCCAATGAAACTTTTGTTCTTCGTTACTACTATTCCTTTGTCTCACACCTCTGTTTACTGTCTCTATTATGCATTTCTTCTACTTTTTTCTCTTGCTTTGTGTGCTGCATGGAGAGAATGGGGCGACTTGAACTGCCGCACATCGGTGCAAAGTTCTATGTCGAAAACAGACAGACAGACATTGGTGCGTTCGAGGTGATTCGCTGATTAGTAGTTGGAGGTGTTTAAAGTTTAACTTTGCTGTACAGTTTGTAAAACTGGATTCCTCGATCAAAGGAACGTCTTCTGTACTGAAACCCTGAATATATATATATATATAATGGCTCATAATATAGACAAAATATACCATTTCTGGTCATTTGTTCGCTTACTAACTAACCTTGAGTCGCCAATTAATTCCAGCTTCATAATTGAATTTTTGTAACCATTCCTCAGTGAAGTGATTGGGAGCACTGGAATAAGAAAAATAATGAAGTAATTAGACCAGAAACTGTTGACTATAACAAGAATACAATTCAAGTGAAAATAAGTTAATTAGTTAGGGCACAGTAACCTGGATCCAATCAACAGTTGCCTTGGCATCTAAATCGATGCATGCTAGATTCGAATCTCTCAACAGGAGAGAGAAACATCGTCACAATATCACCAACATCCAGTTGACGAGTCTTCAATTGACAGGTAACCTGCGTCTTACATTCGACTGTGATATACACTCATTCACACTGGTTGACATGACAATATATGAAGAGACTAGCCAACCAATCAACTATTAGAGCGTACTTTTGTTGATACTAATGAATAATTTGAATAAGGCATTTAGAAGACAAATTTCGCGAGATGATGGCATCATTTCGTAGTTTCTTTACAACCGCTTTACAACTAACATGGTTACCAATTACTCATTTCATGGAGGATTTCATCATGAGCTGACATCAGTTAGAGAATCACTGGAAAACCTGGGAGTACTGGGCAGTTGTTTCGTCAGTCTAGTTTGAGACTCTTCATCAGTACGCACCCACCGGGATTCGAACCCAGGACCTTCTGGTTACAAGGTGAACTCGTAGACCATTGAGCCACTGGGACCCGATCCAATGGTCCTTGAATTCTAACTTCTGTCAATTCACGATATAGCGCGACCACTTCGCAATGTCTTCTTCTTCGATGAGTTACTGCCTCATCTTCAACCTGTTGTACCCTACGGGTCACGGCTCATTTGAATAAAGAACAAAAGTACATACTAATGAGCAATCATATTTAAAAGGTCAAGTAGTCCATGGTAGGCAAAGATTGAAGTCTATTGTTTTTTGTACACACAGTTTAGGCTGTATGTGATTAATCCCCCTAAGTGCTTCCTTCACCTTCAATAACCTTGAATTAGAGTTATGTGATTAGATAATTGTGAAACAGTCATTAATATTGATTGATTTTGTGACCTGACATTAATAATTGTTTTGCAATCAATGATGCTGGATTTCTATTCAAATTAATTGTATTTGGATTTTCTATATGTTTTAGTAACCAGTTTGGAACATGTTCTTTTCGACGACATTGTAGCATTCTATTGGTTCTACCTATATAGGTGTCACCGCAACAACTGCAGATGAACTTGTTGATACAGTTTGAAGTAGAGTCCACAGGATTTTGTCCTTTAATCGTAGGTACAGAGATCGAAAATGTTCGGTAAGTGAGAAAAAGTGATGTGGCGTAGAATGTGCGTTTGATGGCTGACCAAAGTCTCCTTGAACTAGCTGTCAACTGCATAATCTGGTCACCCTTGAGGTAGGTAGGTTAATAAAGATAGCTTTCTTTGGTACAGTAGCTGTCTTTTCGAGATATAGTCTTTCTTTACTGTGATAAGTGATAAAGTTTTCCGGATAACCATTAGCTAGTAAAACTGAATGTTGTATATGTCGAAACTCATCCATCACTGTGTTACTCGTGAATATTTTTCCGACCCTTGAGAACAAACATTTTACTAGGGAACGTTTATACTGGATAGGAACAAAGTGAAGATATTGTCAACTCCATGTCTGTTTACGAAATATATAGATCGCTGAATCGTTCCATCATCTCTCCTGGTCATTGTAATACCGAGGAAACCGATTCGATTTGTTATTCGATTTGAGTTCGGAAGTCACTGGGATATTTGGATGAATATGGTAGTAAATAGAGTAATAAAGTTTTCAATAGATTTACTATTATTACCAATAATGAGAGGTTGTTTGAATAAATGAACTAACATAAAGACCACATGATTTAAAAATTCTGTGTGTGTGTGGTGTTTTCATTCAGTCTGAACACACATACACACAAACTCACACACACGCATGACTACTATCTGATTTCGGGTATATATTATATACACGTTCCATCTACTCTTAGAGCACATAGTGTGATGATTAATTAATGGATCTGATTTTCATCAATTAACCCAACCCATTCATCATTACTCTGCTTAGCGATAAGGTCTGGAATCTACGTGTTTTTATAAAATAATTCAATAGGCTGACTTATTATATGTGAATTAGAAAATAAAGACTGTGGAAACGAAATAAATTGATGTATTAAGAGAAGACAACATCAACTATAAATGACCTGATGCGCCGGCTAACGGTGGGTGGGCGAGTAGACTTCGGCCTTCCTCTCAAGACTCTGCTAGATAAGTCCTAATCTCTGCCTTCACGCACCACCGGGTTTTTCCTCATAAAAGTGGAAGGGCTAATTCGAACGTTCGGTGCTTACAACCGAACTGGTGGATATTCAGGTAGGTCTATACCTAGGGAAGCTGGAAAACCTTGACTCCAAACCCCTATGGTGTACATAACCACTAGAATCCGAACGGACCGCATGGCGTGTATGGATCTGTATCGGTCACCGATAATCATATGGAACGTAGCTGCTCCTGACGCTGTTCTGCTACCTTGTGTCAGGATCAGACTTCTAGCTAAAGGCTTGCCAGGACGACCTCTTAATACAACCACTTGCTTCGACCTAAGCACATCCGGGCAGCATCCCAGCCCTTGCACAAACCATAAGATTTTGTGTGCCACATCTCTTGCTACACCCATAATGTTCTACTTGTATGATTTATTGATTACATTAATCGGAAAGCAAACCCCAGTTAATTTTGTAGGGATCATTATCTGACTGACCAACTTGGATTTTTTCCAAATATCAAACTTTCGAGTATTGGCTTTGTAGGGATTTTGTTTGATTGCATGGAGGATACATGAATACATGTACAGAAGCTAGTCTAACTTAGCAACTGGAACTCCTCATTACAACTTGGACATACTTTTAAGTCATGTCAGAGAAAGATAACCTGTGTAAAGGTGTCTTCATGCATTTTCTTGTAAATATACGTCATTTTTTGTGCAGAAATTCCTCAGTTTTATGATTGGTCGGCTGAAGGTCACCCGTGCGTTCACATCCCTATTGGGACGCAATTGTTGAACTTTGCCCTGTAACTCTATTCCGACACAACCCTACATCAGATAACACTGCATGACGAGGAAGGCGACGACTTGGCATGCGCATCATGTATCCTAGTCATCTTAAACGAAACAAAAGTATCATCTGAGTACGATTTGTCCAGCGGAATCCTGTTGTGCGGGTGTGGTCCTCTTTGACACAAACGCTAAACTTTCAGTCAATAGGTTATGGATTCGAGTCCTGCTTTGCTTAATTCAGCCAGGGCTAAAACTAGGGGGTTGTATCATTAGTCCTAACACACTATAAGTGTGGCTTATACATAGTCTGGAATATTAAAAGGAGTGTTCCGGAAACTGAGTTCACATGGTTACGTTGGTAATTTGATGAATGCGGATCTAATGTTTGAAGAATTATTAACATTTAAAATATTATTTTGATACAGACACGGCGTCCGAGACCAAGGCCAACTGACTGAAAGAGAAATGTCTAAGTAAATGGACTACAAACAATACAAGATTTTTAAAAATACGCATCGAAAATGCCTCTCTCGAAATTCCCTGTTATTTTAATTTCTATCATGAAATGAATTCAGCCAGAGAAGCATTGAAAACCAGTAGGGAGTACCAGACAGTTGTCTCGCCCTTGTCTGCAGCTCTTCATCAGTACGCATCCATCAGCTCACCAGGGATCGAACCCGGGACCTTCAAGCTGACGGTTGCGCTATATCGCAGACTGGTAGAAGTTAGGATTGAAGCGCTGTTGGATTCCGTCTTAGTGTCTGATTAGTAAACAAGTTCACCATGTGACATGAAGGTACTGGATTCGATCTTCGGCAAGTAGAGTCATGCCTGCCAAAAAATCTCGAACCAAGATGAAACAGCTGCCTAGTACTCCACGGTTTTTGATGGTTTGCTACTCAGAGTCAATTCGTGATCCTGAATGCTGCAGCTAGGTATCAAGAAGATTAGATCATCCACAAACTAAGAGTTTGACAGAGAGAAATAACTGTTAACTGATGGAGTGGCTGGCCTCAAAAGGAGGTAACTGGGAGATAGAGTTGCCATTGAATATACTGGCACATTGTGCTACATACCAGCAAATAACAAAGAATTCACCATTCTAGTTGATGTATGGTTGAAACTCACTACTATCAATACACAACAAGACCCCTTCATCAGGAATGGAGTATGGTGAGACTGTCAGCAGAACGGAAACAAGCAGCCAGGAATGATAAAGCGTCGGCGGCACAGCACTTAGGACGCACGTGGTCCGGGGTTCCATTTCCTGCCGACACCCACCTGATATCAATGGTCGGCCTGCAAAATTTGGGCTACCGATATCACATGCTGAAAATTCCATACTTGTACCAAAAATACGGTGTGGAATCGAACTATAATCCGAAAAATAAATAAATAAAGATGGACGTTACGAAATTTGAGCAAAGAGAAAAGAGGAAACCTTTGAATTAGGAGATCAAGTGTAGAGGAGGAAAGTATTTGGCTGGATGTAGAATAGGCTCATCCAAACTCCTTCCAAAGTGGGAAGGATCATACGCTGTCACTGAGAGAAGTGGTCCCGTTTATACCATCAAAAGAGGAGGCAAACAGAAACGTGTTAACGCCAGCCAACTCCAGTGGGGTAAGGAATTTCGTAACAAGACATAACAAAAATGGGTAACGCCAAGAAGGTCACAGTGGCACTATTCAAAACTATCCCTTTCAGTTGATGTTTGGTGGAAAACAACGACTATTAATCAATACACAACAAGATCTGACCCCTCCATCAATAGTAGAGTACAAGGAAATTGCGAACAGAACGGAAAGAAGCTGACAGGAATGCAAAGCATAAACAGAAGATGGACGCCACGAAATATGAACACAAATGAACGATGAAAAGCAGAACCTTTCAAGTCAGAGATCAAGTAGAGTTTAGAGGAAGATAGTATACAGTCGGATGCGGACCAGGTTGACGGGAACTCCTTCTGAAGTAGGAAGAATCATACGCTGTCACTGAGAGAAGTGAAGTGGTTCCGTTTATATACCGTCAACTCACTCTAGAAATGGATACAGCGGGATAAGGAAGTCTGTAACAAGGCATAACAAGACTGGGTAACGCCAAGAACGTCACAGAGGCACCGTTAGAAACCATCTGACGGAATGGCAAGTGTGGCATGTACTACTGACAAGATTTATAATTAGTACATAAATCTATCATTAGCAAGAATAATGAATAGCAGAGAGATGGATTAGAGACAGGACAAACAGTGGCTCACTACGGACACTTGGAGACTAATAGAAGAGAGAGGGATGGTGAAACAAAAGATTATCCAGTGCACTGATGAGCAACAAAAACAGGATTTGAATGCAATCTACAAGACACTGAACAAAAGAGTAAAGAAGAGTGCCAGAGAAGACAAAAGATAGTATTATGAAACCATGGCAAGTGAAGCAGAACAAGCTGCAGGCAAAGGAGACCTCGCAACACTCTACCAAACAACTAGGTACCTATCAGGCAAAAGTTTGATACAAATTAAGCCGGTGAAGGATGACAATGGAAAGTCACTCACCAAAGAAGTGGAGCAAAGGAAACACTGGGCTGAACACTTCAAAAGACTCCTAAATCGACCACCACCGACAACGCACCCAACAATACCAACGACGGAGACACAGCCACCAGTGAACACCAACCCCCCGACGAAATCAGAAGTCCTGAAGGCAATCAAGATGCCAAAAGCTGGAAAAGCAGCAGCACCAGATGGAATCCCAGCAGAAGCATTGAGAATGGACCCAACGGACTTCATGACGCCACTACTGGAGAAGGTGTGGAAAGAAGGCAAAGTATCCGAGGATTGGAAGAAAGGATACTTATTCAAACTACCAAAGAAAGGAGACCTAAGTCAATGCAAGAACTGGCGCGGGATTATGCTCCTGTCCATCCCAAGCAAAATACTAAGCCGCATCATCCTGTACAGAATCAAACACGACAACCTGGATGAAAAACTTCGACCGGAACAGGCTGGATTCAGGAGAAACAAGTCATGCATTGATCAGATCGCCACATTACGGATCATCATTGAACAGAGCTTGGAATGGCAGTCACCTCTCTATCTCAACTTCATCGACTTTGAAAAGGCCTTCGACAGCGTCGATTGAGAGGTGATTTGGAAACTAATTCGCTACTATGGGGTGCCACCGACAATCATACATCTCATCCAACAGTTGTATGACAACGCTGCATGCCAAGTAATCCATAACGGGAAGCTCACGGAATCCTTCGAAGTGAAGACAGGAGTAAGACAGGGTTGCCTACTATCGCCAATGATTTTCCTGATTGCAGTAGATTGGATAATACGACAGACAGCGGGCAATGAGGAAACAGGCATAAAATGGACTCACACAAAGAACCTAGAGGATCTGGACTTCGACGATGATATATGTCTGATTTCCCACAAACTGGAAGATATGCAAGTGAAAAGTAACAAGTTGGCAGAAGAAGCATCAAAGATAGGACTCCAGGTGAACATAGAGAAAACGGAGGTGATGAAGATTCCTGGCCAACACCAACAGCCACAGCAACAACAACAGACAGCAATCAGCATAAATGGAAGGAACCTGAAAGAAACTACCTCCTTTACCTACTTGGGAAGCATTGTTTCAACTACAGGCGGAACTGACGAGGATATCAAAGCAAGGATCGGGAAAGCAAGACAAGCTTTCATTACTCTCAAGTCTGTGTGGAGGTCAACAGCATTCAGCGTCAAAAATAAGATCCGGATTTTCAACTCCAATGTGAAGTCAGTACTACTATACGGATCAGAGACTTGGCGTGTCACAAAGAGCACCTCAAACAAACTACACACCCTCATTAACAGTTGTCTTCGCAGGAAGAAATGGAGATGGATTGGCCAAACTCTGAGGAAACCATCAAGTGAGTGAAATCACTAGACAAGCTCTCGAGTGGAACCCGAAAGGGAAGCGGCGATTTGGTCGTCAGTGCAAGGGTGACTTGGAGAAAGTCATGTGAAGAGGAGATGAAAGCGTGTGGGCAGACTTGGAGCCAGGTAAAGACTCTAGCAGAGAACCGAACGCAATGGAGACGCACGGCTGAAGTCCTATGTTCGTCTAGGAATTAAAGGAAACAATAATGATAATGATAATAGAGAGATGAATTTACTGAACGACGCTTGTGCAACAATATGGATTACATGATGATCGGAAGCCAAAAGTAACCCAATAAGGAAGACATGTGATTTAAAAATATAGTAGACGTATTTTGCCTAAATCTGTACATCGAGTTGCCAAACACCCTTGTGTTCTGCTGTTACACATTTTGTAATAAAACACACACGTTCACTTCATGTTCTATGATGATTTGTCCAGTTTTGTTTTGTTTTTTTAATGCGAATTTTTCACTTACAACGATTATATTTCACGATATATCACACTGGTATAACACACCACAATATCACATGGTGATATCCACACACACGAGAAAACACACACACACTCACACACACATACACAAAAGACATACGCATCACTCGATTACACAATTTTCCGATCAGATACGAAGTAGAACTTCTGATTTTTAGAAAGAAAAAACAGAGAAACAGATCACTTCCTTTACATCTTTTTCTATATATGTGTGTGTGCCTGAATTGGTGTGTGTTTGCGTGCGTGGCAGTGAGTGGCCGTGGCTACTTCACTGTCTACGCATACTTACTTACAAGGCACGCAAACAAAGAAGCACTCTATGAAATATGAAACCGACTGATAAATATTCTGGTGGCCATTAAAAATACCAACCAATTTTAGAGAGAGAGAGAGAAAAAAAATCCAGAATACTAAAATAATTATTTAACTCAGTATTCTATGAATGTTAGAATATATTATTTAGTCAAGATAATTTGGTTAAAACATGCTAAATTCATCAGAAGGCTAGTTGAGTTGTCGTTGACCGTATATGATGTTTGAGTTCTGTCTCCCGTGTTAAGTGCAGAGAAATACTGAGATGAGGCGAAGAGTACTACGCAAGGAATGGAAGTCAATCGCTGAGGTTGTACAGCTACATCGAATGAAATGACAAAGATACGTGTTACGCTTCGCATAGCGATAGACGTATAAAACTTGGGCACTGTGGTGGTAGAGTATAACTCCATTATGGATAAGATTTTATTTTGACAAATCACACAGTGTTGTTATACAGTAATATTAACTGATGACCACTTTTCGAGCATAAACTATTGCTCATAATCAAATCAAGGTACTACTGAAACAACTTTTTCCTTCATTTATATACATGTGTTGAATTAACCAGATATTTGAATAAAAATCACTATAGGATAATGTACATTCAGAAATAACAATATGAGTGTTATTGATCAATTACAATCAGATGGGAGTGTTTTTATAGTAAAATAAATAAGTAACTTGTTAGAATGTTATGATTTGTGTGAATTGAAATAGAATTTTGAGATTATTTATTATCCTACTCTGATGTGACTGGCAGTAATAATATCTACCATATCTCTGGTATTTGCATTGAGTCACTTCTATTGCATGTGTTGGGTGTAGACTCAATGAACCAGGCAGGATTCAGTAATCAACTAGTCTCTCCCTCCACCTACATATATTACTTCTTAGAATCTCAACCGTCTCACATCCTATTGTGTCGTTTTGTGTTAACGCATGTAGTGCAATCACTGAACTTTTTCTAAATTACTTATCTTCATGGGGTCAACCATTCTTACCTTAGCTAAATTCTTATGTTCCAACAATCTGATCACCCCCGATCTGCTAGTTTGACCTATATAGTTGACGTCACAGTCATTGCAGGATATTTTGTAAATTATATTATTTTGTTTTATTGGGTCCACCGGGTCTTTTAGCCTACAGAGGTTGTCTCTGAGTGGGTTTGTAGGTTTGAATGCCACCCTAATTCCTGCTTTATTAAGAATCCAACGTCGAGTCTCAGATGTCCCCTCCTTATATGGTAAAACCACTGTAGATGCCTTATATTCTCTCTTATTTATGTTATCACTACTAGTTTCACATTTATTTTTAATTTGCCTTTGGTCTTTTTCGATCTTCCTAATGAATTTTATAGGACAGTTATTTGATACCAACGCCTCTTCTATCTGTTTTATTTCATCATTTAGGTCTCTTCTTGTGCTACTTAGTGCTACTGCTCGGTTTGTTAAACACTTAACTAAGCCTGCCTTAACAGTTAACGGATGAGATGAATTAAAGTCTAAATATCTAATATTAGAATACGTTGGTTTTTTTATAAACGCTAGTGTGCAGTTTGCCTTCTTCTATTCGTTTCATTTTACAATCTAACATGATGGCTAATTCTCCTTGTTTATTTTCCAATTCAAATGTGGATTTTATTCCCTCTACTAGAGAGTTTATATGTGTCAAGAAGCTAGAGATATGTTCTGTTTTTAACACTGTGAGTGAAAGTGTCATCCACATATCTCCACCATAATTTTGGAGTAGGATTAAATGTATTAAGAGCATTACATTATCACATATTGATTTTTATTCCAATATCTAGTCAATTCCATACATGTATATAAATGAAGGAAAAAGTTGTGTGAGTAGCTTGATATGATTATGAGCAGCAATAATTTGTGCTCGAAAGGTGGTCATCAGTTAACATTACTGTGTAACACTGTGTGACTTATCAAAATAAAATCTTATCTGTAATGGAGTTACACTCGCATAGCGATGTCAGGTAAGATAGGAATAGGTTGGGAGGAAGAGAGTTAGGGGTGGTGGTGGTTTATAACAAAATATATGAAAACAATGAAGCTTGCTAATATTTCCAAGTTTCAAAGAAAGTGGCTTGGACAGAAACAAGAAGCCGTTCTACCACGAAATGTATAACTTTACCATGACACAAAAGGCGTTTCTTTTGTCAAAAGATCAGATGCATTCTACTGTTCTTTATATCAACTTACAGATTAGATGACTTTTGAAGTAAGATATACGATACCAATACTTTGATTGGACATTAAATGACTGGTGTCATATATCTAGTCGTTTGTTGGGTGCAGACTGAATTCTATCAGTCAAGTCTGCAATGTGACCACCATTCTAGGTGTCTCGCTAACACGGTACACTATGAATTATTGATAGTAGATAATTGGAGGCATTCGGCAGGAAGCGTCTCCTGACACATAGGTTTCGTGCTTGTTGACACTCGTCAACAAGGCGTACGTACCTGCAACCACCATGAAGGAACTCATGTCTCTTGTGAGACCCGAACCTGTGTCATCCAGTACTGCAGTCAGAGGCTGATAGAATTCAGTCTGCAGCAAACGAAGGACTAGACACACACATGATGGCACCAGTTACCTAGTGTCCAATCAGAGTATCTAATACAGTCCTAAAAAGGAGGTGAATCACAAGCCTCAACAGGACTGCAAGACTGACTGGCTGACGCGGATTCAAATCTCAGATACGCCTTGTTGACAAGTGTCAACAAGCACGAAACATAGGTCAGGAGACGCTTCCTGCCGATTGCCTCCAATCATCTAATATATACAATATCAATGTTAGTGTTAGTAGAATCGGAAAAGCAAGACAAGCTTTCACTACTCTCAAGTCTGTGTGGAGATCAACACTCAGCACTCAGCATCAAAAATAAGATGTGGATTTTCAACTCCAATGTCAAGTCAGTCAGTGCTACTATACGGATCAGAGACGGCGCGTCATAAAGAGCATCTCAAACAAACTACAGACCTTCATCAACAGTTGTCTTCGCTCAATGCTACTTAAGATCAGATGGCCAGAAAAGATCAGCAACAGAGATCTCTGGGAGCGAACCAACACAGCAGGAACCGATTGTGAAACAAATAGGCAGGAAGAAATGAAGATGGGTTGGCTGGCCATACTCTGAGGAAAGCATCAAGTGACATCACTAGACAGCCCATTGCTCGAGTAGAACCCGAAAGGGAAGCGGCGAGTTGGTCGTCAGTGCAAGGGTGACTTAGAGGACGTCATGTGAAGAGGAGATGAAAACGTGTGGGCAGACTTGGAGCCAGATGAAAACTCTAGCAGAGAACCAAACGCAATGGAGACGCACGGCTGAAGCCCTACGTTCCTCTCGGAATTAAAGGAAACAATAGTAATAATAATAATGCTAGTGGAAATATTCACTCGGACTAAAATTGAACTCAAGGTATTAATTCACAAATTTTTTTGTGCTAATCACGATTAACGAAAGCACTAGTATATGCTTTAATCACACACCCTTTATCTATCAAATATAAACTTTCGGTAAAACATGTACTGGGTGACCAATACTCATTGATAACACTGTTTTATTAGCACAAAGTCAGTGTGAAACAAACAGAATTACTTAATAGATTGAAATCATGAAATGACACTGGATTAGCAGAGTTGGACATGTTGAACACAAATCTACTTGAATTCATCAATCAATACGTCAAATGCTGTCTGACTATCAGATTAAGAGAAACTCGAAAATAAAAAGCCAAAATCAATTTATAAATCCACTTGCTATCAGTATAGAACAAATTAAGAGTATCAGGTACTACGACGTCTCACTAAATTTGATGTCTCCGGAGTTACACACACACACATTGCAAAATAAGCATATTTCTCAACAGCCACTTGCGATCACATGCAGTTGATAGACGGTTGGTTATACTGTCCGGAGATCTGTTGATCTCTGACGAAATTTCAGCACAAATACAGAGGGCTAGTTTCGCATATGCCAGTTTACGCTGTCTCTGGCGTAGACGTGATATCCGCCTATCGACCAAAGGATGGGTGTACTGCTCAGCAGTCTGCTCTGTCCTCCTTTATGACTGTGAGACCTGGCCATTGAAAGTGGATGATATGAAAAGATTAGCTGTCCTCGATCATAGGTGTCTGCGTTCTATCTCCCGTGTGAAGAGGTATAATAAGGTGAGCAATATTGAGGTTAGGCGTCGAGTGTTAGGTTAGGAGGGGAAACCAATCGACGAGGCTGTGAAATTACATCGATTGAGATGGTTAGGACATGCGTTACGTATGCCTAGTCATCGCTTTCCTCGACAATGGGCAATGTTAGCTGACATAGGGTCAGTCTGGAAAAGAGCTAGCCAGTGGTGGTCAAACCAAAACATGGTTTCATCAGTCAATGAAATCCACGACAGTTAGCTTAAGGCAGCCAGTCACGTAGGAAGGTGTAGACTTCCTGGTTGGGGTGCTCGGGACGGTAAAAACCAATGAAGGCTGGAGACAATTAGTGATATGGCTCAAAATCGTCGTTCTCAATGGCTGGTGCAGATGCATCCACTCCTCATGATTTATGATTTCCAATGTTCTTCGTTATTTCTACTCCTTTGTCTCACACCTCTGTTTATTGTCTCTATTATGCATTTCTCCTACTTTCTTCTCTTGCTTTGTGTGCTACATGGAGAGAGTGTGTCGGCTCGATCTGCCGCAAATTGGTGCAAAGTTCTATGTCGAAAACAGACAGACAGACGGACAGACTGTTCGGAGATTGGAGTTCGGACCCGTGACCTATTATTTGGAAGTCAACAATCTGGACTAATGAACTACAACTTCACTCAGTTACACATTACCATAATTCGTCCTGTTCAGTAAACAAACTTGGGTTAATGGTTAAAGACGAGTGAGTAGATTCGAAAACCAACTAGCCGAAGTTCCGTTCATGTTAAAATAATAGGATAAAACAACTTGCTAAACACAACACTACATCATTTCACTTCAAACTTTAAGTGAGAAAAGATTCAATAACAAGGAATTGCAACCCTGATTGATTAAAACGTTAATCTTTTACTGTTGTCTTTGACTTCTATTGATAAAGGCTTTGAAAAATCGTCATTCATTACTAGTTTAAGAGATTAATTATAAAAGAGTGAACAAATAATGTTCACTTTCGATAACTTCTTCTTCATCAGGTTCTACAGTTATATATATATAATATTTTTAAATGAATTGTTGCTATTAGCAACGTTAATGTTTTAAATTCCATTGAATCAATCGTATCATTAGATTACAGTTCAAAAGCATCTCTGTAGGTGATGAAATTCGTTTTAAAATTAATACTAAAAAATTCATAATTTTTTTAGGTTCCACAAAGCATATCAGGGTAGCATTAATGGCTGCACTATGTTTCTTTTCCACGCAAAGCCCCAGTTGTGCTTTTTTAAGAGGATTAAAATGGCGTCTGGTGTTTGGAGTATTCGATACCCAGGGGGTTTTGGTAATTTATTTAGTGGGCGATAGACGATATAAAAAAAGATTTTGTGTATGGACCAGGTGATCTAATACTGACTAACTGACTGACTGGTTTCAACGTAGAACTTTGCACCGATGAGCAGCAGTCCCAGTCGCCACACTTCACTTTAGCACACAAAGCAAGAGAAGAATGTAAAAAGAAATGCAAAACAGAGACATGAGGCAAAAAGAATAGTAATATCGAAGAACCATATAGTTTTATTGGATATTATAAGTTACTAGGAGTAAATGCATCTGCACCAGCCATTGAGAACAATTTTGAGCCATATCACTAATTATGTGCAGCCCCTGGTTCTTATCATCCCCAGGACCCCAACTAGGAAGTCTACACCTTCCTACGTGGCTAGCTTAAACTAACTGTTGTGGATTCCATTGACTGATGAAGCCATGTTTTGGTTTGACCGTAATCTAACACTGAACTGCTGACAATTTTCACTACACTTTTATTTAGCCACACAAAGTGATAGGTATTCCCGAGCACAAAAACTTAAGTTCCTATAACAACAGTCAAAAAGTAACTGACTTCACAGGAGAGCAATTGGATTGGTAGATACAATAAGAGGTAGCTAGTCTGGGTGCATCGTCTTTCACTTTAGGAGTCAATGGGCGATTGTGGGAAAATATAAGCTGCAGGTTACCGGTAATAAACATTCTTTCAATCAATTATCTCAAATTGTTGGTTATTATTCTTCGTGGTACATCACCTGTGAATAACATTGCAGTTAAATTCATCAACAGGTCACCTTGTCGACATTGGCTACAAAGCCATCTATTGCGTACCGAATAAAGTACAAAATACCTCGAAAATACCGAACACTCTAAACAGCAGAGGCTATTTGAGATACACTTAAAACAAGTGGTGTTCTGCGTGCAAAAGAAAACACGTCCAACCAAAATTACTACCCTGACCTACTGTGAAACGTTTAAATTTATAAACTGAGCTTATTGTTACATATTGATGTACATTATCACATAAAGTTGCTTTTGAACTGTTACCTCCTTACCTTAATAATGACTTGATGTTATTCACACAACCTACAAAAAGCAATGCTGGAAAATTCATCTGATGCTTACTAGCGACTAGCCGTATTCAGGTAGGCAGTTACCTGGGCTTCTAGTGGGAAACCGTGACCAGTAGGGTGCAGCAAGTTGAAGGTGAGGCAGTAACTCATCGAAGAAAACGTTGAGAAGTGGTTGCACTACGTCATGAATTGGCAGGAATGATAATTCATGGATTGGCTGGACATTGGATAGGGTCCCAGTGGCTTAGTGGTTTAGGAATTCGCCTTGTAACGAGGAGGTCCTGGGTTCTAACCCCGGTGGGTGCGTACTGATGAAGAGTCCCAAACTAGGCTGATGAAGCAGCTGTCCAGTACTCCCGGCTGGTCTTACAATGGTCCTCTAACCAATGTCAGATCATGATGAAATCATCCAACCAATCAAACCAAGTCCCTACAAAAAGCAATACTTGAGAACTATTAACGTTATTATTAATAGCAGTATTCCTTTAATGATTACTTTCATATAAATGTAGAACCCGACGAGGAGGAAGAAGTTATCGAAAATGTAGATATTATTTGTCCCCATTAATCTGTCTTTTAGAATTTTCAATGGGCATATTTCATGAATTAATTATAAATGAAAACTACTCACATTGAATGTAGAACTTTAGCCAATACAATACCATCCGAGATATCATGTATGGAGTGAACACTTGCCGCTGTGTTAAACGTTCTCAACTAATAGAGATAGTTTAAAAATTGATAATTTGCAATGTACCCATTTAAGAAGATTTTCAATTGGAAGATCTAACGACATATGCGGAAAATCCAGTGTGTGTATGCGTGTGTGTGTACGCCAATCTTGTAAGGTGTTCAATAAACAAGATAAGAAGAGGTAATACTTGAAGTTTTCTTATGCAGAGAGATAATCTGCAAAATAAAGTATAACAAAAATGGAGTGAATAAAAATATCACAGTAAGAAAAAAGAACACTGAAATTTCAAAAATAAAATAGTACTTTGCAATTAATAGTGTTCTGTGAGCTGGTTGGTTTAGTTGCGGAGCTTTCGTCGTCCTTCTGGACAACATCTTCAGCGCAATATTTAGCATGAAGTGAAATGATTTAAATTTCTTCATGAGTGATATAATTGTGTCTCCCGGTAGCCATCTTTACATATGTATTGACCATTTTCTATTGACTTGGATTTTAAACTTTTTAGTCACCTGATTTACTTTTTATTAGTTGGTATATTTCGTCTACATTAACTTGCTTCTTAATTGCATTTTCGTTTGAGTACCGGGCTTCTAGGAATTCTCTGACTACACTTTTGGTGTTTCCCCTGTCTAAGATCTCGACATTATCCCAATCAAATTGATGACCATAATTGTCTATATGCATTGATACTAAAGAATCAGAATCCAAGAACACAAATCAGCCGTGAAAAGACATGATATATATTCTTTCATATCAATGCATATAGACAATTATGGTCATCAATTTGATTGGGATAATGTCGAGATCTTAGACAGGGGAAACACCAAAAGTGCAGTCAGAGAATTCCTAGAAGCCCGGTACTCAAACGAAAATGCAATTAAGAAGCAAGTTAATGTAGACGAAATATACCAACTAATAAAAAGTAAATCAGGTGACTAAAAAGTTTAAAATCCAAGTCAATAGAAAATGGTCAATACATATGTAAAGATGGCTACCGGGAGACACAATTATATCACTCATGAAGAAATTTAAATCATTTCACTTTGTGCTAAATATTGCGCTGAAGATGTTGTCCAGAAGGACGACGAAAGCTCCGCAACTAAACCAACCAGCTCAGAGAACACCATTAATTGCAAATCATCCACCTGAGCTGCAAATCTTCTCTATTATAAAATACTACTGATTTGATTATGAGCTGACATCACGTATGAAAATTTATCTGATGTTTATCAGTGACTACCGCTATACATGAAATTAACTAGAGTTCGAGTGTGAAGTCATGATCAGTCCACTAAATCAGGTATGACAACAGTCACTCGGTGATGATATTGGCTGGTGGAAGCACTAAATATCGCGAATTGGCAGAAGTTCAGCTATTATGTCGAGTCTCAGTGCCTGAATGGCCAGAAAGCTCTCCTGGTAACCAGGGGGCCGCAGGGTCGAACCCCGGTGGGTGCATACTGATGGAGAGTCTCAAATTACGACAAAGTGGTTATCCAGTACTCCCTGGCTTTTCAGTAGTTGTTTAACCGATGCCACCTCGTGAACAAACCTATAACCAAGCAAAAACAATACTACTCATTTCCTGTAAGATTACCAGACATAATTAGCAGGAGACTATGGATCTAGATCGTACTACTCAGGACAGCATATGTCCAATACCTCGTAGTAACTAGTAGTACTTCATCGAGTCAAAGTCACACTAATCTAAATCATAATAACCAACGTTATCATGGATCTGTTCCGAACATTAAAGGCTTTTGGTAGGAATGGATTATATACGCAGTAGCTAGACTCTGCATATCAGGTTGCAGTGCAGTTACCAGAGACGTGATTCATCGACTTAACGGCTCAGCTTTAAACCAAAAGATCAGGTATTCCATTGAAACTCCAACTATTTTATCCTGTTCCACTGGGTAGTATCACCGGCATTCAAATAATGTCGTCCGTTGTCTGCCACACTAAAAAAACGTCCAGGGTAGGAGTAGTAACAAACTAACACTAAATGATTCACAAACAGTGACGATATTCGCTTAAAAACTTTTTCAAAAACCGAAAAGTAATCTCCAACAAGGTCGAACTAAGTACACTTAGCCAACCGTGAAAAGTTACTGCGAAGCAGTAAAGGATAACTGAACTCTCTGGATCGTTAAGATTATAACCATAAAGCTTTCCCTCTAGAAACAATATTAATTTTACCACTATCATATGAGTAATGTTTGTGTCACAAGTGGTTGTTGACGTGCTTCAGTATTTGAAATGAAACACAATGAGGCTAAAAACTAAATTTGTAAACGTGTTTGCTGTTCGGGACAACTTGACGCAGCCACTTACAGACAAACTTGGCGAGATATGGACATGAAGCGCCCCAGATAAAACAACAAAACAGCCCTAATACGCAATTGTGGGACTTATGAGAGACGGGTGATATTTCGATGCATTTCTCTCCAAACATTTACGCTGCCCTAAAGTTGTTTATTTAGGTAGCATTTTAGCCATGAAGCAATTAATTGGTAGGGATGAAACAAAACTGTTTGTATATCGGTTTAACAAATATGCCAGGAACGAAATAAAGTCTCGCTAAAGAAAAAACACATGTAATTGATTCAATAAGTCTGCCAAGTTGTCTCGAATCTTATCTATCACTAACAGATGACGCCAGCTGTGCCATAGCATTTACTATATTAGAGCAGTATGTGCTCTACATTTGCTGTTGATTAGATGACATTCTGTAACGCCTACGATGTCCAAATATTTTCCTAACCCTATTTCCGTTCGATGAAATAACCATGATCTTTGTCTCAAAAACTCAACCCACTACTTTTTATTCACTCTTCACAAATTTCAGACTATAAACTATGCCGAAACAGACCAGAAATTTGCTAATCTATGAATTCACTCAAAAAACACCCCAGAGTGACCTACATTTTCAAAGTGCCCGCTGACTTTGTAGGACGAATCCGACATATACAATACCGTTTTGGGATTATCAATCGTAGATGTAAGCCTCTGAATCTATTTAACTATCTTTTCGACAAGCACTTTTGGATCTCAATTCCCCTCTTGATAAAACTGAGTGAATGCTCAGAAAATTCTTCCGACAGTCGGTACTCATAGTCAATTCTATAATCCAATATCCGATATTGTTTTCACGAGCTAAAATAAACCAATTTATGCTATAGTTCACCCCTGGTTTTCATATCCTCCTACCCTTCAGAGAGTGGGGGAGAAGAAAGGTCATCCTAATAGGCATTTCGCAAAATTCTGCACATCACGATTCAATGCCTAATATTGCCGAAAATTTAACCTTTTTCTTGTCAATCAACTGACCCAGGTATCGGCACTACGATACTACCTGTTCCTTAATTTCATGCACATAACCATCCTCTTAGGTTACTGCATGTCAGCTGGAGTTACATGCATCACAAAACTCACCGGAAAGCTGCAAACTGATGCAGTGCGTGCATTTCTATGTGAGTTAGATATCTTCCTGAGGCCCATAAATTTTAGGATGAGAGATGCGTTACAAAGCCTTTCCTTTGGTCTAAGTAGATAGGAGAACTCACAGTTTACTCATGAAGAAGGTATTGTTCAAAGTGCTATTTTATAATGTTGTCGCGTGGTTCCAATATCCGGTATCGCTGGTAATACCGACTTGATCTCGTTGTTCTCGCTTCTTGATTGTTAGGTAAAGGCTCCTTGTCTTCGGTTAACTTCTGCCTAGTTCGTCCTGCCACTCGACTGTCGAAGCTTTGGTTGACTGGAAAAGGAGTGATGCTGGGATTAATTACATGTTGTTAGTAGTATGCGGTGTGTTAAGACTGCTTTGAATGTGGTTGATCCTTTCACCAGTTAGCCCCCGGTGTCGTCGTCAAAAGAAAAGAGATAATAATAATAACAGATATAATTAGTGTAGGTTATTCAGACAAAAAGACCGAAAAAGAAATAAAGAGAGAGTATGGACAGATAGCTAATTAAATTTGAAGTTGAAATATATATACACATGTAAATATATGAATATAATATCAGTAATAAAAAGTATAAGTGAAGTATTTGGAGTGGTCAGGAGAGTAAAGCAGAAGAGAATGTGAAGAAGTCAAACGATGAGTTTAGATGACTACCCATTATTGGTGTATGGGATTTTAAGGGAATAGGCCATTAGCACACAGTCATTGTGTCACTGCATGATTGTCCACAGACGGTGCCACAGCTACATCTGTTGGTAATGAGTTTCAGGGACGGAAAACCCGCAGTAAAAAGAAGTGTGATCTATCCTTCTGGGATTTCCAAGAGGATGTCTATACCTACTCAATGGCAGAACACCTTTGTTTGGGTGATTTCGGTCATTTGTTATCTTGTAGGCAGTAATAAATCGCCCCTAAGCCAACGGTAGCTAAGTGCGAATAAGCCTAATTTTTTAGCTTTTCTTCATACAGTTTATTTCAGAGACCAACCAATCCTTTTGTCACCGGTCTCTGAACTATTTCTAAGAGGTTTGCGTCTCTTCTAAGCAGTGGAGGTGTAATGATATTATGTACATCAAGGTGCGGTCTGGCGTATGTTTTGTACAACCTTAGAAAGAGCTCAGGAGTGAGTGCACCTAACTGTTTATGTGCAAAGTGTATGACCATATATTCCCTCGCTACGTCCCCCGTAAAATTTACTCCTGTGTTCATTTTTTCCATTAGAACTAGACACAGCATCAGATGTTTCCTCCCAATTTACCCTTGGTCTATTACCACCGTTGAAGTACTAGAGCCAGTAGTTCCTGGTAGTTGAATTTTACACTTAACCGCCTTGGGGAGATGATCGGGACGAGGTAGCCGGAAAATCGAGATTGCTCCAGAAGCATCAGGGGCCATCTGGGGGGACAGCTATCTCCACTGCTGTAAGTCATGCATTTATTTTTCACAAGCAGTGCCAGCTTCCGGATCCGAGACACCGTACTTTTACTGCACAAGTAAATGGTATCAATTCCGGTCACTCCCTCACATGTGTATGTTAGCCCATGTCCTATCACATTTTATTCTCAAGCTGTAACTCCTAGCGACAATTAGTGCTTGAGTCAGTAACAGTAAACCTGCAGCCCCTTAGGCTGAGTTCAGTGTCAACCTTAATGAAGGTGGCTCATCTTGAGGTGCCTGAACACCCTTGTGCAGCTTGCCCAGTTTTGCTGACTTGATGTTCAGACCTAATTTGTTGCACAAATTGGACCACTGTTTCTGATCAAACAGAGACCTTTGTTCAAGCACAGTATCACTTCACACGGGTACATTATCCAGGATAAGGGGGTTCGATCGACTGACCTCAGAGTTAGGTTTGGTCTTTGGCTGCTTGTCCTCCTTTGTAGGATCGGTCACTTCAGATTTCAGTCGATTCTGACTAATCCTTGCTCTGTTGCCATGCTTGCTAGCGGATGCAAGTGGTGCTTTCGCAATTCCATCTTCCCCTGCTGTTACGGGCGTAGCCTTGGGAGTCTTCACTTCATGAAGATTGGTATTTCCGGTCGGCTGGGCTGGAGTATCTTTCTTACCATTTTTATCCAGTTTTGTTAATGTGGTGTTATCAGGTGGAGAGCTGCATGAGACTGTGTCGAGACACAAAGTAGAATTCTGCTTCTGCTGTCCGCAGCCACGCTGTGTAAGACTGTGCCAGGGCGAGAATGTTGGCAAATGCACCTGAACCATGGGCACGGGTTATGTCACATAAACTCATTATACGGCTTTGACACCCCTCTGTCGCAACGGCAGTGTACCCATCGTCTGCAAAAATTGCATTCAAACGTTGGATCAGTTTAGAAATGACAAAATCACAGGCCTGACGTTCGTCTCCTTCTCTCGAAGACGCTTTCGAGGTCTTATGACATCTTGGCAGTTTCTTTTTTGTCTTGCCGTGTGTCATGCACTGTTTTCGAATGAATACAGGTTGTAAGATCAATTCAATTCCCATCCTTGAATCAAGTCAAGTCAAATGAGTGGCCATGAAACTACGGGCTATTAGGTACAGTCATTTCAATGCCAGTGCACACAGTGCGCCTCTGCAGACGTCACTTGATATGCATTCAAAAATACGATATACTGTCACCTTTTCGACGTTTATTTGCCAGTGGCCAAATGTCTTGTAGGTACGTTGGTTGAAATTTGGCTTGGTAAATTGTTTTCTTGGGTGGAAACTCTGAATTTTCGTCATGTGATCTGACTGCGGCACACTCTTAGCATGTTGTTTGCTGTGTTGAAACACTGCTATTGTGAGCAGGGTACCACATTTGATAATGAGCAGATAATCCCTGTCACTAATTCAGTCCATTAAATCGGCACTTGACGCAAATTACTGCTAACATAATATACCTACCAGGAACTGTGTATTTGTTAAACACCTTAGATGCCAGATCCAGGACCACAGCCTTTAGTAGGTGAATCTCTCAACCTCGCAGCTATTCCACATGCTCACAAACCTGACCATTAAAAGTTTATTGACGTCTACGTCAATGACTACCTAGTCCTGTTATGGGGAGATACGGCACCAGATACCACGATTATCTCCGAGCAGCTATTTGGTTATTTGATGACAGTAGTTTCATAGAACCCTTCAAGTTGGGGTGACTGAATTCGGTGGCCAGTTGTCACTAACCAGGAAGATTCGCTGTAATGTTCCCACCAGCAGCACTACTACAGGAACAGCTTGCTCTGCTGCAAACGTGAAATCAAATCCTTCATGTCTTGACTGTCTTGAAGGTCTTTGATTAACAGAGTTAGCAGCAAATACTGTATGCATCCAAATCCATAACGAAAATAAATTTTGTGAAATAGCTCAACGATTTCCGGATGTTTAAGAGCCTGATCTCAGTTGAGTCACCTGTCTCCAAGGCTGCAACAGTCGCTTTGCAAATAAAGAGACTCATGTAACGTTCTTCATGACCTCATGCTGGCATTAGTATAGTACGTCTCTGAAGTGGTCTCACACGAACATCTTACTCTAATTAAACTGCTCCCGACGTGGTTGCTAGGATGTTGGGCGGGTCTCAACGTGACTTGGTGCGACGCTGCAACAATACCACTGTACACTACGACCAGTGAATGATGTCTTCACCGGTCCTAGTCGTAGCACCTACCCTGGTAAAATCAATTTATCCGACGCCTGTTTATAAATGAAATTTGTCAGTGAATGTAGGGGACTGCTAACGTTAAGTACACACCAAGGATTACACTAAAACTGCAGATTGCTATTCGAAATAAAAACAAAACCCGCCATTTTGTGGTAGATATTGGACACCATATTACGCGGTATATCGAGAGTGGCTGCATATCTCGATGATACCCTCATCGTCGCCGCCTCCAAGACAGAGCTTCAGAACCTCGTCAGGCGAGCTCTGCAGAAGAGAGCAGACTCCATTTACATCCTGAGAAATGCCAGCTTTTTCCTGCATTCAATGAAATATTTTGGATCAACTTGTGATGCTTCTGGACGTCCCTCAGATCCAGACAACGGTGATGCCATATGAAAGATGCCGTAACTAATGGATGCTTCTTCATTGCATGCAGTCTCAGGGCTGATTAATTATTATTCTGCATTCCCTCCACTTGGGTATACAGATATATCCCCGTTAAAGTCTCATCGGTAAAAGTATGTCGTAGGAATAATTTGCGGAATATGCGTCGGAATTTCGTAAACAAAAGTCCACGCTAACGTCCTGCATTTTCTTCAACCGCCACGAACCCAAAATGCAAATTGTGATAACAGGAGATGCTTTTGCCTACGGAACCGGTGAAGTAATGCTTCATGTTGCCCCAAATAAAACGTCGAAATCCGTAATACACGCTACTAGAAAAGTGATTGCTGAGGAACGAAAACACAGCCAAACACAAGGAGCTCTGGCCCTTGTATTCGCAGAATTCCGCTTCCACATATTTATCTGTGGTGGCAAATCTAATTTGTTGACTAACCGTGAAACTTTGTTAGCTCCGCCTGGATCAAAATCGGGCACTCTGACCCATCCTGCAAATCGTTTACACAAACGGGCTTCCACGTTACTGAGGTATCATTTTGGAATCCAAAAGAGACATGCACAAAAGTTCGTCCAGGCTGACCCCCTTTGTAACCAAATAATTGTCTACCCTAAGTCAAATGAGGATGCAGCTATGGCGACTGTTTCGACTGAGGTTCTTCATCTCCACAAACTGGCGCTAGCCATAAGGCACTTACAGTTACTGTGAATAATATCCCAAGATTCACAGATGATGACCTGAAGGTACAGCTGGTTGCATATTTCGTCCTGAATCCCCGACCAATCGCACAACCAACTGACGAATGACAACAACTGTTCTGCCAGTGGTCAGGAATATAGTTTTCGATGAATGTACAGAGGAAGAGGAGACCACAGAGCACTTGGTCGATTAAGCGCTGAAATACCTGGGCGGCGTTCATTAGTCCAAAAGGTATGTGGATAATTTCATATAAGCCGAACGAATGGTAGCAGCAGTTTTCGGAACGTCGTCCAGACGGACAAGAATGTGGTGATAAACTCTTACCAGATCAATTTCCGAGGAAACTTAACCATTCGGCAAATTACTGGCTTAATCGCGTGTATGTGGTAATAAGTATCTATAGGGTAATGATTGCTTGTTCAGAGCTCCAAAATCATTGCATGGCCTTATTTTACCAGAATACCTATTGGGAAACATGTGAAGTGGTGGAGACCAGGAGCTATTAGATGGCCGAATGATGACGAGCTCCAGCATTCGATCGAAGTCTGCTCTCACGATACCACGCCAGTATGGGTCAGGACGTTGAGGGCTCGCAAAACTGGCGGGCCAGTAGCTTTGATATGATGAATCATGTTGTACTTCAGTTCAAAGAACGGGTTGATGATCAGTGAATTGGTTCCCTTAAATCTCCATACGGGGGTGTTGCTGCGAGTCAGACCATTCGGTTAAAGCATGTTTCGCAGTTGACTGTACCAGCAATGTACGCTTTGCTGAGCGAGACTATCAATTCGTGACACAGAGTCTACCAGTAATCTATGGTGTTGTAAGATATCGGCAATCAGTTTTGGTGACTGACATCCGCGAATTGTGTAACTGACTGCAGACGGCCAGAAGACGAAAATCCAGATTTACGTGTTTTACAACTAAACGAAACAATACTGAACTTACTGAGAGACTGAAGTGTTACTGATGGGTTGGGTTTCTGACGCTCATGTGCAAGCGGATGAAGAAGAATCAATTCTGTTCATGTGCCAGCCACGAATTGGGTATCGGCTACATAAACCAGATGACTTCTTGACTGTTGGTTTCCAACCACAGAAGTCGTCACAAATCATTGGTACCTACGTTTCCCTTTATATCCCTTACTGTCGCTAGAGATGATGTCGATACCGTGCATTACTTCTTTACATACGATGGTGCCAATAAATATTACTACCATCTCTTGACATTCCAGGTGTCCGGGAGCGAAGTCTGTGGAATGGACTTCTGGGATGGACCAATCGTCTCAGTGTGATTAGTGTTCCTAACTGACACAGAACGGCATTAACCTTGTTTTCTAAATTCTGTATACGGATGTGAATGTCCGTGATTTGTTTAGTGGAAGCCATCTTGGCGGACTTATCAGTAATGGTATCGTCATTTCCAAAATCGAGAGCTCGCTGAATGTTTCTAGAGAGTCTTCCTAACCTGATTAGAAACATTGGTCGTTTGTCAATTTCTCGGCCTTCTATGAGACTGTGCGTACATCACACGAGTTGAGGAAGATACTCGTCAACGTTCAATGTTACTTAGGGAGTGGCCTAGTGTTCATCTGTCAGACGGTGACGTGCAACGTGTAACTTCCAATTCATCCTATAGCAATTGATTGCTGGGACAGTGCTTGACTTCATCAGGTAGAACAGTACTCAAAACGACAAATTAAGTGTCCCGTAAAGTTAGCTTGCTGGCAGGAAAGTAAAGTTCCATTTCAGTGAAACACGGATGAGGATCCATTGACATAAAAATGAGTTCGTTGTGAGTAATACAGCTAACGTATCCAGACTCAACACTATCAGGTTTGTCACAAGACAAAAAAGTTCTAAGAGAAAACTGGTTTAAAAAGCAGCAAAACATAAACGAGATGAAGATCTCAAATTACAAAGCATAATAATGATAATGTTCACGACAGAAAAATGCATCTTGTGTTGGTAAAATACACCAGAATAAGTGCAAACTTTGTGACTGAGCCTACATATCTAGGTTATGATACAGCCATGCAAACACTTCATGATTTGTTTCTTTGGGAAAATATGGTTGTTCAGTTGCTGGTAAACAACCCAACCAAAGATCCTTCATTCATCCTCATGGAAGCTGATGATATCAACCACTTTGTAAGACAAACAAGTAACGTCCTGGACGTGCAAAGTGGAAGGATGTGTAGTCCATATATCAACTCCAACGGTACGCTTACGCAACTAATTCATGTGCCCATATTGTACGTATAGGGGAACTAATTTCGCATGTGCTTGTCAAATATTTGCCATTGTATTACTGAACACTGATTTTCGTTTGTTATTTATGTGTTTTGCGTGGTTACACACTTATACATTTCCTCGTGCTACTCAGAATTCGCCTTCGTTAACAAAACATCTTCAACTGTTTTCACGTGTGCTTCTTAATACACCGCTGCTCGCATTCGGCCGCGTGCAGCGTTAACACATGGTAGAATGTGAAAATGTGGACATGCTATAGCATTATAATGGGGTTCAATTTACGACCCCCTTAATTGGTGAACCCAACATATAGAAACAAGTGGCGGATTATTAACAGTGAAACTCAATACATGTTACACATTTTAGACTGATTTTGTCGTGCCTTTTAAGCGTGTAACATGCATTTTGTCGTGGTAGGCATAATCGTCATTTATTTTTGCTTCCCATGTATCCATTTCGTACAAATTTACCCACTTTGTTTTTTTGAACCACTTTTTCATGAATTATAATATGTCTTCCACTAACTCTGGTAATTGAGTTGGACTTAATCAGTAAAATTATTCTTACTGCATCAAACTCTAGACTCAAAGACTCCCATCTTTGGTCTACTCGACTGAAATACTACTTCACTATCAACAAGTTCTCTTTGCAGAACGCTGAATTCGGCACTTTGAGTACTTAACTACCAGACGAAGCTGCAGAGCAAGTACGCGAATACATTGTTCATTTCAACACGGAATCCCTCCACAGTAAAATAAAAGAGGAGGCACTACGATGCCTGGCACTCTCCTTTAGACAAACAATAGACCACTTGCTAAGTAATGTCGAGTTGGGTAACAAAACGTTGTCGCAACTCATGAGATACATGCAAAACCTCATGGCAGGCGGGGAAATCGGTAAACCACTCCCTTATCAAATCTGGCTCTGACGGCTACCTGCTAGCATACAACAAGTTCTTGCCCATGGGGACGGTGACATTAATTTAGATAGACTCGCTGAAATCGCCGATCGCATGTATGAGAGGTCAACATCTCAAACCGTCGCTCCCACTGAACAAATACCGGACACTCAGGACCGGGTACAGACTTAAAAACATAAAGAGGATGCCTTGCTTTGACAGTTAGCAAAACTAACCACACGCGCACGGTTGGGCCATCCCACGAGCCTATCTCATTAACATTGCTCCAGGTCACCCAGCGTGTCAAGAGATTGTGCTAATATTTGATGGTACCACAGTAATTATGGAAGTAATGCATTGTGTTACTGCACCTTGTAATTTTCAGACAGAATTAAGGGATATATCGGGATTTCTGACGAATTCTACCAGTGGCAATCTACAGTCTAACAGTCGTTTATTTTATGTAACAGATCGGTATGTTGGTGCTAAATTCCTGGTAGACAAAGCAGCTGAAGCAACTATCCCACCTTCGTCATTGCAGGAGCGTCAACCTACTGACCGAACTGTCACTCTACAAGATGTTAACAAGTCCAGTACTGTTACATATGAAGGTAAACGCATTACTTTGGATTTTGGTCTCCAGAATGCCTACAGTTTGTCAGTAATGACTGCGAATGCTCCATTGTAAATCTCAGCTACTCATTTTTTACAGCGCCATAGATTACTGGTAGACTCTGTGTCACGAATTGATAGTCTCGCTCAGCAAAGCGTACATTGCTGGTACTGCCAACCGTGAAACATGCCTCAGCCTAATGATCAGACTCACAGCAACATCTCCGTATAGAGATTTAGGGAACCAATTCACTGATCATCAACCCGTTCTTTGAACTGAAGTACAACATGATTCATCATATCAAAGCTACTGGCCCGCCAGTTTTGCGAGCCCTCAACGTCCTGACCCATACCAACGTGGTATCGCGAGAGCAGACTTCGGTAGTATGCAGGAGCTTGTCGTCATTTCCCACCCATATATTAATTTTCTAAACTAATTGTTCTTCAGACAGCGATGAACGTATTTCGCTTGTGTTTTGATTGAATTATATTGGTCATTTTGGACAGTGTAAGTCATCTGATTCGCTGATGACACTGAAGACTTAATCGATCGGATAAGAAGATGTGTTTAATAACATAGTGTTCACTGACAGACCAGTACATCGAATCCTTTATAGATGATCGACTCAGATTAAAATCTCCTGATATCAAGTCACTTGTTCATTTTGAGATTATTAACTACAACCCCTTGATATGTTGTAAAGAGGAGATGCTTAGGTCTCTCTACAGATTAACTTAACCGCCCTCAACATCATTTATTCCTATGTGATGATATGTATCAATATGACACCAAATTTATCAAAAAGAATATTCTTTCTTCTGGAAATTTTAATGGGCATCTTCAACTAACTTCTTTTCTCTGAGGAAGACGCTAATATTAGCATGAAATATGGCGTCTGTATCATACTGAACACGGCATAATCCATTTTTAGCTTGTCAATTTAAACAATGATAATAATAATAAAGATAACAATAATTGCATTAAAAATAGCGTTTCCTTTACTTAAATGCACAAAAATACTTAACAAGAGTATTTCCATCTCTCTTTTGTTTTTTGTACAAAACTGGAAAGTTAAAATTTGAAGTGACAGACGAAAAAGAAACGTCGTTGACATGCTGTTGGGTACCATTTTCCTGATTTCATTGCTTTCGCAACAGCACAGTTCAAACTGTCTTGAAAAATAAGTGAATCTGTGACCCAATTTCTATAAAATAATGATGGAAAAAGTTGTCAGGTGAGTCATAATGGTTTATATATATATATAAGTGGCAATGTAACCCTCTAGATAGTCCTTAACGTCAGCACCTACTAAACCTGCTTTCCTCAGTTAACTGGGGTAGTGAGCTCAAGAGTGCGCTTAGTGATAGAGCAACAAAGGAGCGAGCCACGTGCGAGCAGTCATGCCGGAAGAACAGTCAAAGAGTGGCGCCATATTACCTGAATGCATAAAAACAAAAGTTCAAACATTCAAGGTGTACTACATATATATATATATATATATACTGTGTAACTAGGTAGTTTTTGAGAGTTGGTGGAAGTGTAACGAATGAAATGAATTCAGGACGGTATATTCGAAGTTTAGCCACGTTCATGGCCGTCACAAAGTTAGTCTGGTTGTCAAAAGTTAGGTTTCCAACGCTTCGGCGCACTAATTTTTGTCATATACATGTGAAACCTGTCATCTTCTGGTTGGGAACATGCAGCAACTCTGTGTATTCATCTGTCTCTGAGTCCATAGGATAACTTGTAACAGGTGGTAATTCTAGTTCGGTCCTGAGGTCCAGTAGAGTGTTTTATCTTGGATACATGCTAAGAATGTCATCCCAGCAGCTCCCATACCTTCCACCATTCAAAAGCCCTGATACTGGATGGAAGGCCAATGATATGAGGTCATGGGATGAAAGACAGTGGTATTGAGTCAGCATCTGATGGTACACTACAACTCTCTGAGTGCGGTTTCAGAGATCATCCGAATCTCTGATATTCCAAACGATTGGTGAACATGTTGCAATTTTCCTCTTCCTTGTCTTTCTGAAACTAACATGACTATCAAAAGCAGGAGATCTAGCTCCGGATAACGAATCTTTATTTGCTTTATGGTATTGCCTTCAGAATCCAAATAAGGAGTCTAAAGTTAAATAAACACGTTAATCGAGTTATAAATCTCCACCTTAGTTCCTTCTTTGTGCGCCTAATTACTGTCCTCAGCAGAGATCTATGTTAAGAAATTCGAAGAAAACTAAGAGTGGTCAGATAGCGTACCAGTTCATGACATCACTGAATATTAGTCTGATGTGTAGGAAATTACAGTCTGACCAACCAGTATTCATTCAACATTGAGACTATTTATACTTATAATAGTTTTGGCGTTTCTTCCAATTATATAATTATTGGTTACTGGATTTCACCATGAGTTGATTTTGGTTAGAGAACCGTTGAAAAACCCACTGGAAGTACTGGACAGCTATTTCATCTGGCTAGTTTTGGACTCCTCAGCAGTACACACCCGCCGACGGAGTTCAAACCAAGGACCTCCTGTCTACAAGGCAAGCTCGTATACCATTCAACCACTGGGACCCGATCCAATGGGTCATGAATTTCTGCTAATTCACGATATAGCGCGACTACTAGTGAATGTCATCGGTGACGATTATTTGTCCCCACGCCCGACCAGTTGTAACCAGAAGGTCCTGGGTTCAAACCCCGATGGCTGCGTACTGATGAAGAGCCCCAAACTAGGGAGAAAAAAGTGTCTAGTACATGTTCTAGCCTGTAAAATATGGCTTACTTCTGTTTGAGGATTATTAATATTATTAGTATCTTCATCGTGATTCTCTCTGAACTTCTTTTCAGCAGAGGCAATTTCCTAAAATCCAACATGAAATGTCTACGTTCGCATACGAAGTATGAGGAGTTTGGAGTATGAGGACTCCACTGATATTCTTCACTTTATCAGATAATCGTCAGTTATCAGAAACAACAGTGATCTTTGGTGTAAACTTATTTATCATTGAATCAAACATCGAAGGGTTAAAAATGTATCGCCAAGTCATTATTGAAGGTTAAATATTATTCGGCTTCAGTAACACTTCTCCATTATATTCTGTTCTTTATGGTGTTTTTTTCGACGGTTCAATGACCGCCCATAAGCGTTCATTTCCTCTTTGTACGATTTCACCCTCGCTCAATCAACTGTTCTCTTACCGTTCACGTGACACTCGCTGATGTTCTATCTATGTCATTTGAAGATCTCCAAGGCGTGTGTTCTATCCATCCATCTTCATTCCCTTCTACATATTTCTTGCTGAACAGGTTCTTGATTGGTTAGCCGTCAGAGTTCCTTGTTGATTATTCTTTCTGACAGGCAGCGACCACAGCTGCTGATTAAATTATGAAGTAGCCCGCTTTTGTTGTGCACCTAGCAAGTCTCTGAACCATATAGAATCAGCGACCGACCTGAAACTAGTGTCGAAAATTAGGATTTTGTTCCTTGTGCCTTGTGAGTACTGTAGCCCCCCACACTGATTTCGGAGGAATGAAAACCTACTTTGCTTCCATGATTCTGACTGACTTCGGCATCTTCACTCATGCTAGCTGCCTGCACTTGAAATGATGCTGTCTGGGTGAAGTAAGTGAAGGAGTGTCTTCGTCACCACTCTTTTCTCTGTTTTCGCCTGAAGTGCTATCTTCGAGTCCTTCCCTGCCAACTTGTTGGTCTTCACTTATAAATCTCCGAGTCTATGAGGTATTAGGCATAAATCGGCGAAACGCAGATCTTTCAGAGTCTTTTAGTCAGCAAAAAGCACACCCATCACACTGGCCATGATCTGCCAAGGGAATTCTAGGTGGAACAGTTCTCTCAGTTGACCGAGTGATATCTTTAGAGTTCCATGGTGGATAAAATTTATTGTGATAAAATCTCTTAGTGTTGTATAGTAATATTTACCGATGACGTTTCAAGCACAATGTATTGCTCATAATCGTATGATTATGATGACACTGTGAGACTTTACCAAAGCAAATTTTACCCGTAAATGGAATTATAGTCTACAATAGTGCACAAGTTGTTTTCTTTCTATCTTTAGACTTCACCTGAAACAAAATGAGTGGTAAATCATACGCCATTTAATTACGTCAGCCTTAGTGACTGAAAGGCGTTCAACAGGCAGACTAAAAACCGTGACCTCCACGTATTTTAGGATTCATCAATTCTACTACTGAGCACTTCTGAACTATGATAAATTAGACATATAACACTTCGTCATATTCAGTGGTTCTGTAGCTTATTACATTTGTCCTAATTCGCGCAGATTAAACTGTTTTCAAGACTGGATTATGAGGGAACCCTGAATTACTGTTAGAATGAAAGCAAAGGTTTACAAAAGACGCTGCATTACTAAATCGGCTAAAATCGACTGCTAGTATGACTAACACTAACCCTTAATTAATGATTCGTCGGCTTATATGTATCATAGTCAGTAAAACAAAAGCGCTTATTCTAATTCCGTGTTCATCTTGGCTTATTCTGAACTACATCCATCGTTCTGATAAATTCCGATGCGATCAGCATAAAGAATAAGATTGGAACTTTAAAGAATAATGTCAATTCAGATAGTGCTTCTGTGTGCTTCAGAGAAATGGCGCACGTGTCATAAAAAAATTCCTTCCAACAGGCTGCAGTAAACAACCTCCATCAACAGCCATTTCCTTGGCTCCATATTGAAGATCACATCAGCAGAAAGGAAGAGCGACATGGAACTCCGGTAGGCAACAAAGCAACCAAGAATCTGTCACTTAACAAATATACTGAATAGAAATGGAGACTAAATGGAAATATGCTGAGGAGACTACTAAGTGACATCATGCGCAAGGTAGAACGTCAGGAGGAACCCGAATGGAGAACGACGTGTTGTGTGTGGGTCTGAGAATGATATGGTGGAGATCACGTGAGCAAGAGACGACAGACTCTAGATAATCTTATAGGGATGAGGAGAGCAGAGTGAAATGTAGACGTGTTGATGAAGCCGTATGTTTCTCTCGAAACCCAATCTAATAAAAATAATAATATGTAACTCATGTATTACTGAAAAAATGTCTTAATTTCAAATCTACAACTTCAACAAAGGTGTGTGTGTCTGTTCGACTTACTGTTTGTTTAATATCCGATATGTCATAGTCATCCATACTGGTTCATCAATATCATCGCTTGTCAGTAATTTATGTATACCAATCCAATAATCATAATGAATTACCTTCAGTGGAAAAAGAATGAAATCAAGAAATATAGTCATGCCGATGAATACAACTGAGAGTGGCCTGTTCAGAAAGTGTCCTTGACATCTCAAGGGATATAAATTCATGATTTCATCGTTTGCCTTTCCATCCTTACCTGAAACTCTTACCTCACCTGAATATCACTTATCACATTCCACCTCATAAAACGAAGATATCTATAAAACACAAAATAATCGAGCAAAGAATATTCTTTTCGATAAGTTCCTCTTCCAGGCTCTACAATTATATATGCGTGTTTATATACACAGAATATTTTGAATTAGTAGTTAATAACAATATAGAGGAGATGGAAACGTGTGGACAGACTTGGAGCCAGGTAAAGACTCTAGCAGAGAACCGGACGCAATGGAGACGCACGGTTACAGCCCTATGTTCCTCTAGGAATTAAAGGAAACAATAATATAATAATAACAATATTAGTGTTTTTTAAATAATATCGATTTGTAAAGTATGATCACTATGGAATTACAGTTCAATAAAGATGCATAAATTATAATAATAATAAAAATATAATAGCAAATAGAATATCAACTAAAATTAGGAAGATTTCCACAAAAACTGAGGATCATTCAGACGTAGATGACCAAGGTAAGGACAATGTCTAAACTGGCTTCTTTTGGGCGCATAAATTAGGCTTGTTAATATGGATCCTGTGGAGCCAGTTACATAGGCCGTGCAATTAGGCGTGTTTCTCGTCAAATTTCCGAACGTCACCCTGCCTGGTTAAGTAAAGGACAAACGAAATCTATTCGCAGCGCTATTCTATCTCACTCATCTTGTGGAGACAGAACACAAGATTGATGTTAATCATGCTTTCAGGGTCATTTACCGCATACCTGCGAATCTCAATTTTGCCTTAAGAGTTCGACTACTAAATATTGCTGAGGCTGACTGTTGGGATCCATATTAACAAGCCTAATTTATGCACCCAAAAGAAGTTAGTTCAGACATTATCATTACCTTGGCCATCCAGGTTTGAATAATCCGGAATTTTTGTGGAATTTCCTTAATTTTAGTTGATATTCTATTTGCTATTATATCTTTATTACTGCCATAATTTAAGCATCTTTAATGAACTGTAATTGCATTGATCATACTTTACAAATCGATATTATTTAAAAAAACGCTAATATTGTTATTAACTACAAATTTAAAATATTCTGTGTATATAAACATATACGTATATAATTGTAGAGCCTGGAAGAGGAATTTATCGAAAAGAATATTCTTTGCTCGGTTATTTTGTTTTTTATAGATGTCTGAATGAATATTTTTGCTATATTAAAAGAAGATAGCTAAAGTCGAACATGGCTGACTTCTTTTTATCTTCTACTTTCAACGGTCATGTCTCACAGCCATAAAGAAGTCTTGGATGTAGTGCTGCAGGGCACACAAGTGAGTACCAATGGAGTGAAATGCTTAATGAGCAACATTAGTGAGACGTGGCAAATAATATTGTAATCAAGAATAAAAATATGCTTAATGAAGTTTTATTTTATTAAACGGGATATCTGGCAAGTTTCAGGTTAGGTTTGGGAATGCGATTACGTTAAGGTTTAGCCTAAAAACAGGTTAGGGTTAGGTTGACCTAATGAGGGGAACACTGGAGTTGGTTCTGTAACAATGGAAGACAAGGGCCAGGCAACAGGTCGTTTATTTACGAAATCAACAGATATTTATGGGTTTTCATGTACATTATTATTGATCATTGTAAGCAAACAAACACAGTCTTCTGATTGGTGGTTTCTTGCTGAACGTTAATCTTTCATCTCTTTGTGGCCCTTTATTGAAGTTCAGATTACCTATCTGTAAATTTTATCCGCTTACGCAAAGTCTGCTTTGACTGGCTGTTGAATCATTCTTTGTTCATATTTTTCTCACAACCAATATTGGGGACATAAATATTGACGTATTATTCATTATCATAAAGGCTTTTGTATTTCCCAATGAATGAAAAACAAAACGATATTGTTTTTACTGACGTTTCGCTATTTAATGCTGATAGCTTTATCAAAGTATTATTAAACCGGAATTTACAGAATCTCAGCATATATATAACAAAGAGTTAAGAGGTGAGAAAATAGACTTAGGTTAAGGTAAAGGGACATATTGAAAGTAAAAATAGCAATGAAGATCACTAAACCAAATAACAAAGGTAATAGTACGTCTGTTATGATATGCTGAGATTTTGTAAATTCCGGTTTAATAATACTTTTATAAAGCTATTAGCATTAAATAGCGAAAAGTCAGTAAAAACAATATCGTTTTGTTTTTCATTCATTGGGAAATACAAAAACCTTTATTATAATGAACATCATATACCCAATGCCCAAATTTTTTCAAACCGTTAAAAGTGAACTTGGTTTGGACATATATAAATTGACGTATTATGTTTGACGCCACACAAAATCGAAGACTTACAAGCGAAAACCGACAAACTGGTCGAAGAAGCAGCCAGAGAAGACAGGACTCCAGGTGAACATAGACAAGACGGAGGTTATGAAAATAACCAACCAACCAACCAACAACAACAGCAGCAGCAACATCCAGTGCCAATCACCATCAACGGGAGGAATTTGAAAGAGGTGACTTCATTCACTTATCTAGGGAGCATTGTCTCAACTACAGGAGGAACGAACGAGGATGTCAAATCGAGAATCCGGAAGGCGAGAAACCCATTCATCAACCTGAAACCAATCTGGAAATCTTCGTCACTCAGCATCAACAACAGAATGATTCGGATTTTCAATACAAACGTCAAGTCAGTCAGTTCTTCTATACGGATGGATCAGAAACTTGGTGGGTCACCAAGAATATTTCCAACAGCCTGTTGCAGACCTTTATCAACAACTGTCTTCGCTGGCTCTATACTGAAGATTAGATGGCCAGAAAGAATCACCAACAAGAGACTATGAGAACAAACAAAACAAGAACCAATCGCCCAACAAATATGCAGGAGAAAGTGGAGATGGATTAGACACTCGCCAAGGAGGCCGCTGGGTGGCATGGCGTGTCAGGCCATAGCTCGAGTGGAACCCGAAAAGGAAGCGGAGAGTGGGACGTCCAAGAGTGACATGGAGGAGATCGTGTGAAGAGGAGCTGAAACAGTATGGACTAACATGGATACAAGTGAAAAGTACAGCAGAAGACAGAAGCAAGTGGAGATGTGTAGCTGAAGCCCTTTGTTCCACTAGGAACCCAAGGGAATAATAATAATAATAATAATAATGGTAACAGTAGAGTTGGTTCGAGTTAAATTAGACTTAGTTTAGGGATATTTTCACTCTAGGGTTAGGTTAAGGAAATATTAAGGTTATTGTTATGGTTAGAAGACCCAAATAATTAAATGAATAGAATGTGATTAAAAGACTCTGTTGATGCTCCAATCAAAAAGTGAGAGGTATTTTTGTCACACGTCAGAGAAAGGTATCTTGTGTAACAATTTCGTGACTTTTGATTCATTATTTTCATGTGAATATATGTATTTCATACGTAGAAATCGCCTTTATCATGCGATTGTTGCATTTAGGGTCATTTGTGCTTTGGTACCTTCTACTGGTGCTGAAAGTTTAACTTCGCCCATGAGACAACCGTCCCTGAGTTATGTTTCTGGGTTTCAAAATGAACCTCTGAACTTTTACAGCTGGCTTTCAATCAAATGTCGTGCATTTCTCTAAGGAGATAAAGAAAAATTATCATAATGGATTGGTTTGTGCTTCAAGTCAGACAGCATTCTATCACAGGATTTACTGTCAATCATTATTTTATCTCACGAAAAATACCCATTTATTCATAAGTAAAAACACAGTTTTTGTTCAGTAAAGAAATTTCTTTTCAACGACTTCTTTTTCAATCTATGCAGTCGTATTTATACTACAGAAAAGGTTATTAAGTGGCACTAAATAATTGCTCAGTCAATATACATATATATGTGTGATAAGAATAACGATAATTAAAATGTTATTAGGGGTAGAGTTGAAGTGGATAAATTACAAAATTATTAAAGATTGTTGTATAAGTGAATTGAAATCAAAAATGTTTTAAAAATATCAAGCGTTGTCTAAAAATTTTAAAAAATAAGAGTACGATTACGATAAGAATAAAGATGTGAAGTGAAGTGGAAGGAATTCAAGTGATAAAATAAAATAAAGTAAAAACTAGAAAGAACAATACTATGACCAAGGTAAAGAAAGGGGTTTGACAAAACGTTTTTGAACACACAATTTAGGTTTCTGTTCATGTATAGCTAAAGCTACGGCTATGCATAAGTGAAGAAAACGTAAACTTTTTGGATCGATTCGATTTTGCCATGTAGATAACTTTGAAAGATGAATCACGTGGGGCTAAATGACCTGACTCTGACATGTGATCACAGGTAGACGACTTTGCAGTTCTACGTTCGCCTTTCACTAACCAAACCGTTTAATACTCTTAGATAAACGATTTTTAATCAATTCAAAATGGTATCACCTTTGAATGCCAGACTCATAAACAGTTTTTTTCTTTGGCACTGTGATTTGTCTAGGGGCGGATTCTTTCTTGATGTTACGTTTAATAAACCTTGTAGGAGGTCCATTGTTAAGGAGATTTGATCGAAGGTTATCTAGTTCACTATCGATTGTCTCTGAAGAGCAGATTTTACGAATTCTAGAGCATAAGGAATGGATAAGATTTCGCCTTCTCCCCAAAGGTACCCAATGTTCTTTTATTGTACCACTTGAATTCTTTCCACTTCACTTCACATCTTTATTCTTATCGTAATCGTACTCTTATTTTTTAAAATTTTTAGACAACACTTGACATTTTTAAAACATTTTTGATTTCAATTCACTTATAAAACAATCTTTAAGAATTTTGTAATTTATCCACTTCAACTCTACCCCTAATAACATTTTAATTATCGTTATTCTTATCACACATATATATGTATATTGACTGAGCAATTATTTAGTGCCACTTAATAACCTTTTCTGTAGTATAAATACGACTGCACAGATTGAAAATGAAGTCGTTGAAAAGAAATTTCTTTACTGAACAAAAAAACTATGTTTTTACTTATGAATATTTTAGCTGAAGATCCTCTACGAAGAGGTCATGCAATAAACTCGGCTGAAAATTCTGTACATTTTATCAATGCTATCTAGAATAAAGCCACCATCATTATCATAAAACAGAGAATAGAGGAAAGAGAAGGTATGATTCAGGCATCTCTCTAAAGAATAGTATGGCATCAAAAATATCTGTGGGGAAGTAAGCAGGTTTTTAAGACAATCTAAGGGCAGGATTACGAATGCTCCAATGACCTAAAACTTGTACTGTTCTTTGGATAATAAGATCTACTATTAGTATATTAGTGTCATTATGAACACTGTGCATGAATCCAGGTGAAGATTTCATCCTGACCTCGTTTTTAAGTACTATTTGGACAATATGTTAATAGCTCGTAAGGGTTTTGGTCACGATTAGGGTCAGGATTTAGGTTAGGGTTACAATTAGGCTTGAGTCTGGTATTATTTATTTTTATTATCCGCATTTACCTGACAAATAGTTATCGATCCTCTTACTGGAACGCATACTAATTCAACTGAGGTTTTTTGGGGAAGACTGGCAGACCGTGTATGAGCGATAAGTAGTTGGTCACAATAAGAACTCATCTTCAGTTACCTCGGTGAATAAATGCACAACAAATGGTTTAACTTGAAAAATGATGCTTCTCATAATAATTTGGAGGCATTTTTGAGTCATATCAGGGAAAAATATCCTGTTTTATGCATTTTGATGCATTTCTCTTGTAAATAAACGTCATTTCTATACAAAACCCACTCACTGTATTTCCTGATTGGTTGGCTGAAAGTCACCCGTGCGTTCTCATTCCATGAGTCGTTATAGTTTAACTTTTTCACAGTCCATGAGTGGTTTATGTCAACGCACTGCATCTATCAGTCGTGTACAACTACAGAATTTATTAACCTCCTACAAAACCATATTTATCGATAGAGCAAATTAATTTATTTTATTTATTTATTTTATTTTGATTATAGCTTGATTCCACACCGTATTTTTGGTACAAGTATGGAATTTTCAGCATGTGGTGTTGGTAGCCCAAATTTTGCAGGCCGACCATTGATATCAGGTGTGCGTTGGCAGGGGATTGAACCCCAGACCATATGCATGGACGGCAAGAGTCCTAACCGTTGTGCCACCGAAGTAAATAAATAACGAATTTTAGTAGATTTAGATTCCAATAGCAGGGAGATAGATTTGATGCCAGAGAAAGCGAATGATACCGAGTTGCAGAGATACATGGGAGACGTGAAAGGAACACAGAGAAACACAATATGAAGGCCAGAAGCAGCAGGCACAACCTGGAAGATCTGTGAAAATGGAGCGTTGAAGATAAGGTGTACCTAATTTGGCTATTTAGAGATACCAAATTGCAAAGAAATACCAAACTGCAAATAAACATTCCTTTATCAAGCCTTCATCTTCTATCGTAACAATACCGTCCCTTCCTTACTCACTAGTCATTTTCCAGGCGATATTACCTGTTAATGATATTGACCTACTTTTCAAGTCTTCGCTTGCTTGCATCTGGTTGCTTTTAGGCCAGATCAGGAGGTGATATCACTTGGAGAACCACTGAAAAACCCCCAGGATGCCAATGGTGCTTTTCTTCGAGAATAGGTGGAAGTTCGAAATCATGGGCCATTCGGTTCCGTCGTAATGGGTGAAGAGTTACTGGGTTTTCCTCGTAATCTGGAAATCCTGGGTTCAACCCCCGGTGGGTGGGTTTATTAGTGCATACTGCTGAAGAGCCTCGCACTAGAAGAACAAAACAGCTGCCAGTGTGGTGAGAGCTGTCTGCATGCCAAAATTTACGTCCCGAATCGGGGTCATGAGAAAAAACAAGAGGAAAGGTTAACATTGAGGAACTCACCAACCAATCACAACAGACTTAACTTGTGCAAGTACGATTCGCAGATATATGGATTAACTTTCTAAGAAACGGTCACAAGTAGTACAGAATAACCTCCAGCAAGAAAACAACCAATCAGGCGAGGGTGCTTCTCCGCTAACAATAACGCTAATTATAATGTACATAAAAATCTATAAATACCTCTTGATTTTCTCAATAAACGATCTCTTGCCTGACCCGTGTCTTCTGTCGTTACACTAGTACTCCTTAGTTTTCAGCAGTACTCTGGCTGATTTCATTTGGTAACTGAACTTGAAATTTACCTTGATATCAAAGTTAATTTCACTTAAACCTAACATAAGAATATCGTTTGTGGGTGAATTCATTTAAGAGTTTTCTGAAAGTTACACGTAGTGTCTGATATACAACATAAAGAAAAGTCCAACTGTAAATTGTAACTTACTACATCCGTCTCTGGTACCCATAAATTACCCGCCAGTTGTTTACAAATTTTATTTGCATCCCAAAAAGACTTTTCTTGATATACATAAAGTAAACATTGAGTATTATTGTCACTACACTGCAGATCTACGAAAATTTGTAAAAAAAACAAACAAAGAGACGTTTAGACATTAAGTAAGTGTAGGTGATCCTTAGTTTGCTTTACACCCAAGTTTTATGCTGCTTGACGCTCGTCAGCAAGGTATATCTTCAGTTTTGAGTAGAATTAAGGTCCCCTTAAGATTTGAAAAGGTTTAATGCATAAAATGCACCAACCATCAATCACTGGGGAATGTATATGTACATGCAGATGACGAGTCCCGAAATAGGACGAAATGCGCATCCTAGATTCCACCAGTGCTAGTCACCATCCACCAGTTTACTTCGAAAAAACATCAGTGTTGATAACATTTCTTTTCTGCCATAAATTTAAGACGAGTAACGACCATGAATTAAAGCCGAATTTATTGAATTCATACGCTTCTCCAGGACTTGTCAGCTGAATACTCTGTCAACATTGTTATTTACTGAATTTCTGTTGCTAGATTTCACCAGGAACCAACATCAGTTAGACATATTCACTCACCCCTCATTGATACTTATTTGTTGCCGCATCTTATTCATTTGTCTGTATGTATGTTAATCTTAAAACAAAATTGTATGAATAACAGTGTCTCTAGAGGAGTTTTCAGCTGACGAGCCCACTTACCGAAATCTATGAATTCATTATATACTACGGCTATTTTTTCCCCAGGTGTTGTTGCTTGTTTGAAATTTACTATGGGAATGAAATGTTTTGAACTGTATCTATGATGAACTATAATTATTTAGGTAAATTGGAGTGCTGAGAACAATTCTCCTTCGTTTGTAAAATAATCAATAAATCAATGACAGTAGTATCGTGTTTAAATTTATCATTTTAAAGTAGTATATTAAAAATATGATAAAATATTAACTATTCAAAGAATGGTTAATGAACAAAGATTAGTCTTTTCGATAACTTCATCATTAACAACATTATTGTTGTTTAAATAACATCGAATCAATAAAAATAATAATAATAGCATCAATGGATTACAGTTCGATAGCATCAACATAACAATACACTACACTGAATATCAGACAACCAAATTAGGAAAGATAATAATACAAATTCATGAATTTATAGTCTCCACTGAAGGCTGACCAGAGCAGTAGTAGTGATGGCTAGACTTGCTTCTTTTGCACACAGAGCACTAGTTGTTTCAGGCGAATGACGATGGCATCTGTTGTTTAGAACATGAACCTTTGAACAACCTTATCAAAAAAAATCCTTTTACTGCCGGTATTTGGATGACACCTTCATTCTTTGTGATAATGACTCGGATAGGAACATAATAATAACTGCATTCATTGAAGTATATTCGGCTATGAAATTCACGTGCGAAGAGGAATCCCAAAACAGAATCGCCTTTCTGAATGTCCTCCTTCTAAGAAAACCAGCTGGTAGCATAAAGAGAAATTTGCATGGGAAAAGTACATGAATATGACAATATACACATTTTCACAGCTTTTTTTCTCTCCAGTAGAAAAGAAATTTAGTAAGGAAGGACCCTCAACCACAGGGTTAGACCTACATACTCAGAAAAAGTAAATGAAGATGAACTGAGGATTGTATATGATACCTTGATTGAAAATGGCTACCCCGATAAGTTAATCAAGAAACACATGACACAGAAGGCGGATAAGGACTACTCACTATCCGTAAACAAGAAGCCTTTATACATATGACTGCAATTCAAGGGTGGTATACCAAGCGAAATAATTACGAAGAAGTTAAGAAAATCAGTTCAAAGAACTTTTAATGCTGGCAAACTACACGTCTTATTCTCTACACGATCGATGGTGATTCCTCGATTAAAAGATGAAGTAACTAGACTAGACTAGCCACTTCTAATTGTATCTACCAGTTCAACTTGGCCTTTGGTGGAGCGAATTATACTGACCGGTGCTCTAGGAACTTGAATTTTCGTGCTTGCTCGGGAACATCTACCAGTGTAGCTAAATAAAGGTGTAGTAAAAGCCATCAACAGTTCAATATTAGACCACCTAGCCCAAACCGGCCACAAAGTCAGCCAGCATTGAAGAATCCTTCTCTATCATCTACCGGGTACGAAATAAATTGCCAAAAACATCGAGGTACCACATGCTCCAAACAGCAGAGGCTATCGCAATTCGCGTGAAACAACCAGTGCTTTGTGTGCAAAAGAAGCAAGTTCAGCTAGCCACTACTACCACCCTGGCTAGCCTTCAGTAGAGACTATAAATTCATGAATTTGTAATATTCTTTTTCCTAATTTTTCTGATATTCGGTGTACTTTTGCGCTGATGCAGTTGATCTGTAATCCGTTGATATTGCTACTATCATTGATTCGATGTTATTTAAACAACGTCAATGTTGTTAATAACACTAAATCATTCCCTATTATGGATGCATATATAACTGTAGAACCTGATGAAGAGCAGGTTATCGAGAAGAGTATTCTTTGTTCAGTAACCATTCTTTTGAATAATTTTAATGGTCAGTTTTAATCAGTTGAAATACTAATTAGTCTTAAGGAAACTTACTATACCTTTCTTCTGGATAGTCGATTTCATGTTTTTTCTGGATATAATTAATGAAAGTTGGGCACTTTCGTTCTGTTGGTTATAAAAAAAGACCTATGAGTAACTAAAATAAGTCGCATAGAGGATAACACAAGTGAGTGATATAAGAATATATAAGCATATGACATGGAAAGTGTAAAAGAACTTACTGATAGTTTGGAGGATTTCATCATGAGCTGACATCACTTAGAGAAGCATTGGAAAACCAGTCAGGAATTACTGGACAGCCATTTCTTCTTAGTTTGTGACTCTTAGTTAGTGCTCACCCCACACTGAGGGGTCTGAACGCAAGACCTTCTGGTTACAAGGCTAATGATCTCGTAGACCATTAAGCCACTGGAACCGGATCCGATGGCCAGCCAGCTCATGAATTCTAACTTGTGCCAGTTCACGACATAGCGCGACCACTTTGTAATGTCTTTTTCGATGAGTGACTGTCCTCACCTTCAACCTGCTGTACGCTATTGGTCACGGGGCTTCCCACTTGAACCCCAGGTAACTGCCTAACTGAATAGGACCAGTCGTTAGTGAGGATGCTCACTAGTGAATAAATCCCTACAAAATCCAATACTTGAGAACTTACTGATTGTTGGTAAATTGGATAACTTATGTATACATGGAACACTTCGATTGTTTACTGATATCATATGTCTAGTTCTTGGTTTATACAGGAGTAAGACGAGCTGGTTGGCTGCCTACTATTGTAACAACAGAAGACAAGAATCAGGCAACAGATCGTCTACTGAGAAAATCAACAGATATTTATAGATTTTTAAGTACATTATTGTTAGCGTTATTTTAGCAAAGAAGCAACGTCTTCTAATTGGTTGTTTTCCAGCTTAAGGTTATTCCGTCATCTCTTTGTTGCCGTTTCTTAGACAGTCCGTTGATATATCTGCCAATCGTATCCGCCCATGCAAACTCTGCTGTGATTGGTTGTTGAGTTTCTCAAAGTTAGGCTTCATTCTTGTTTTTTCCCTCATAGCCCCGATTCGGGCCGCAAACATTGACGTCAATTGTTGTCTACAATTTTGTCTTGCAGACAGCTCTCAGCACAGTAATACCAAATAGTTTGATGCAGACTGAATTCTATCAGTCAAGTTTACAATGTGGCCAGTATGCTAGGTGGCTCACCATGACGGTTCACTTTGAACGGTTGATATTAGAAGGTTGCAGCCAATCGGCAGGAAGATTCGGACCTAAGTTTCGTGCCTGTCGGTAATCGCCAGCGAGGCAACAACCGTGCAACGAAGATTCAAGGCTTCCTGCAGAAAATAATTCCAACAATTCAACAACAATTCAGAGTGAATTTAGGTGGTTAATTACCTAGAATGATAGCCAAATTGCAAATCTATAAGGAACTGAAGTCGTCTGGAAGATCTAAACCTACATCACCTAGTTAGTGGCCACAGGTGTTACCATTGAGTTATTTGACCTCACTACTAACCTTCTGTAGCATTATAATGAGTTAGTCACTAAGGATTAATCACCAATGTCATGGGTCTAGTCCTTCTTGTTTGTTGATGCAAACTGAATTCTGTCAGTCACATTTACAGCTTTGTCATCAAGGCAGATGATTTTCCATCTCTGTGCACTAAGGTGAAGAGGAATATTAGTTTCTAAAGGGTTTCATGTACGCCTTGCTGACGAGTATTAACAAGCACTAAACCTAGGTGCAGAGATTATTGCTGATTGCCTCCGACCAGCTAATATCGAAACGCTACCTACAAAATAATTCTTTACTAAAGCTCTTATAGCTAAAACACCAACCTATCTATGACCACTTTTATATCTCTGTAAATAATACAACAACTTAAGTTCTGTGAGTAGATATTTGAACGTTCCATTTCAAGAATTATAATTATAATTCCCTTAGGTTACGAGTGGAACATAGGGTTTCAACAACATATGTCTATTTTATTCTGTTTTCTGCTGTCGTCCTTTAGCTAGGTTGAGGACTGCCCATAGTTTCACATCTCTACCTCCCCATTCGAGTTCACATTAACAGCCAGACTGGCGTATATTGTTCCTCAGTGGTGTCCTCAGCGTAAGTATCCAATCCAATAGACTTGACAGTGTTGGTATTGCTGAGTGTAACGGATTTCCACACTGATTTCAGATTAATGAACATGTCTGTCTTACCTTTCCGATCCTACCTTTGATATAATCCGTGTCACCTGTAGTTGAAACTGCCATCTTAAGCATAGATTCGATTAATTTTAACATCAAAATAAATAGTACAAATTGTGGTAAACAATATATATTCTTATTTAAATGAAATTATTTTTTTCAAGATTTTGTTTGTAGGGATTTGACTGAATTCCAGATTTATCACCAACTGACTTCAATTATAGAACCATAGAATACCGAAGTGTACCGGACAGCTGTTATGTTCTGATTGGGAGCTCTTCAGCAGAACCCACTCATTAGGGATTGAATCACTTCTCGTTAAGGACTGACTGCAGGACGGGCTTCCTAGAGATCTAATGAAAAGTTGTGTGACCAGCGGAGTTCACCGAATTGGCTGTGAGGACAAATACCCTTTGATCACATTGGCTGGCGTTCGCGCTGTATATCATGGATTGATAGGACTTAGAATTCATGGGATTCTTTCCCAGGGACTGGATCCTCAAGGATCAGGCCTTGTAACCTGAAGGTCCTGGCTTCGATTCCTGGTGACTTAGTGAATGCATAATGTTGAAGAGTCTCAAACAAGAACAAAGCAACTCTCCATTACTCCCTGACCTCTAACCAAAGTCAGTTTCTGATCAATCTTAAATGACAGTAATTTAACTCACTTCCAGTAGATGAATTTGTTAAAGTACATATAAGGCATAAAATTATTTTGAAATAATTTCCCAATGTAATAGTCATGATCTATAGGAAATAAAAATACAGAAGACAATAATTACAGTTAACTAAATGATTAAATGAATAAATGAAATTGCAAGTCAATATAGGCTACTGTCGTGAGAGCTGGCTGCAAACAATACAAAAGTGTAAGCAACAATTTACGTCAATGTTAATTCCTGAATCAGGGTCATGAGGAAAACGATAATAATGAGAAAATCACCAACCAATCACAGCGGACTTAAAGTGTGCAAATAGGATTCGCAGATTTCTGAGAAACGGTTACAAAGCAATACAGAATGACCTTGAGCAAGAAAACAACCAATCAGAAGACGTTTCTTCCCCTCTGACAATAATGTACATAAAAATCTATAAATATCTCTTAATTTTCTGAATAAGCAATCTGTGGCCTAGCCTTCGTCTTCTGTTGTCACGGCACTACTTATATTTTGGAAGTTATAAATGGACCACTGGTTAGCTTAAACTCCAAGAGTTTAATCGATTCAAAGTGCCATGTTAATAATGTCAACTTTGACTAAAACTTTCTTAGAAGGTAGCAAAACGCTAAGAACTTGGCTTGTAAACTATTCTCACTTATCTGCATAAAATCATATACTTCTGATTGATTGACTGATTGAAATGAGTAGTATTATGCCACTCATATCAACCAGTAGTGTCTGCTGGACAGCCAAGCCATCGAGGCGACCTAAACACCGATTGACAGATGTTTCGCTAGTTTGGGGTCGAACTCATTAGTGGTTTAGCCAGTTTGATTCAGCTGAATGGGCCGAATCAGTTCAAACTACACTCGATTTCTGTCCAGCTGCTTGGGTGAACTAGTGATCTGAATAATTTGCGTTTCCGAAGGGAGCTGCGGTGAAAATTTCACCGCTTGAACTGTGTGCATTGCAAAGTGATTCACACCAGTTTATTTACTTACGACTTACTATATCGCGAATCGTCTGAAGCTGGAATTCATGGGCGAATGGTTTGGTTTCAGTGACGGAATGATTTATGCGTTCGCCTTGTAAGTGGTAGGTCCTGGTTACGGATCCCAGTGGTGGATACTGGTGGAGAGTTCCAAATTTGAAAAAAACAGCTGTCCAGTACTCCCAGGTATTCTAATGGTTCTCTAACTGATGTCAACATGTGATTGAATTTGTAATCATATATTATTATTGTTTCCTTTAATTCCTACAGGAACATAGGGCTTCAGCCACACGTCTCCATTGCGTTCAGTTCTCTGCTAAAGTTTTCACCTGGCTCCAGGTCTGCCCACATGCTTTCATCTCCTCTTCACATAACCTCCACCAAGTAACCCTTGCACTGACGACCAACTCGCCGCTTCCCTTTAGGGTTCCACTTGAGCAATGGCTTGTCTAGTGATGTCACTTGATGGTTTGTTTTCTCAGAGTGTGGCCAATCCACTTCCATTTCCTCCTGCTTATTTGGTGCACAATTGGTTCCTGGTTGGTTCGTTCATTACCAGAGATCCCTGTTGCCGATCTTTTCTGGCCATCTGATCTTGAGTAATGTTGAGCGAAGGCAGCTGTTGATGAAGGTCTGTAGTTTGTTTGAGTTGCTTTTTATGACGCGCCAAGTCTCTGATCCGTATAGCAGCACTGACTGGCTTCACAGTGGAGTTGAAAATTCGGATCATATTTTTGATGCTGAGTGCTGCTGACCTCCACACAGACTTGAGAGAAATGAAAGCTTGCCTTGCTTTGCCGATCTACGCTTTTATATCCTCATCAGTTCCGTCCGCCTTTAGTTGAAACGATGCTTCCTATGTAAGTAGGTGCGTAGATAAAGAAGGTTGCTTCTTTCAGATTCCTCGCACTTATACTGATTGTCGTCTGTTGTTGTTGCTGTTGCTGTTGGCCAGGATTCTTCATCACCTCTGTTTTCTCTATGTTCACCTGAAGGAAGTCCTATCTCTGGTGCTTCTTCTACAAACTTGTTGCTTTTCACTTGCATATCTTCCAGTTTGTGGGGAATCAGATATATATCATCGGTGAATTCAAGATCCTCCAAGTTTTTCGGGAGGGTCCATTTTATGCCTGTTTCCCCATTGCCAGCTGTCTGTTGCATTATACAGTCTACCGTTTCCAATCCGGAAAATCATTGGCGATAGTAGGCAGCCTTGTCTTACTCCCGTCCTTACTTCGAAGGATTCCGTGAGTTGTTTTCCCGTTGTGGATTACTTGGTATGCAGCATTGTCGTACAACTGTTGGATGAGATGTATAATTGTCGGCGGCATCCCGTAGTAGCGAAGTAGTTGCCAAATCACCTCTCGATCGACGCTATCGAATGCCTTTTCAAAGTCGATGAAGTTGAGATAGAGAGGTGACTGCCATTCCAAGATCTTTCAATGTATTTCTAATATATGTATATATATATATATCACTGTATATATTCAGCTGAAGAGTTCTAGAGAATTTTGATGAATTTATTACATTCTCCTTTATTGTGAATAATTTGTTTCTTGTTTAAAATATCCTTCTATCTGTCTGTTAATTAACTCAAATCTTTAAACAATTAGTTCCCTTTATGAATTTAGATAAAGCAATAAGAAGACGTAATTTGTCTGTCTGAATCGTGTAATGTATTTGCGCGCACAACACATTTCGAACAATCTAATCACACACGGACTTGTCATAGGAATATGTATATATGAAATTAATAAAGAGTTAAGAGGTGAGAAATTAGACTTAGACATTTTGAAGGTGAAAATAACAGTGAAGATCACTAAATCAAATAACACAGGTAATAGTACATCTACCCTGGCTGGTATGGTATCAAAACAAAGTTTACCAATGAAGGTTTAGTGTGATGACGAATTGTTGCTTTGAACGGATAAAAGTGGTTTAAACTTCCTAAATACCAGCTAGGGCTTACACGAACATTAGGATACGCCCCTCTCCCACCAAAACACTTTTTATGGGTAGGTTTAAAAGACGTGTAGAAATATCAATTTTGTATCCTGTCTCTATAATATGTTTCGCAACAGAGGCGCTAGGTCGCCCGTTCTCACCATGAGTGGGTTCTGGGGATTCCATTTATTCTGACTCCAGCCCTTACTTGCAGAGATCGATAAATCCTCCAAATGTAGGTGTGTCCACACGTACATTCAAATTGGTAAATACAGTAGGATGTGACATCATTTTTCGCATGTTCCAATGGCTTAGATGGAAATCTCGGCTTCACATTCTCAATTACTATGATATTAGTTGTATAAAAAGTCTTTCAACCACAGTGTTTAATCTCTGTTGAGTTACCAGGCTCCTATGATCACCCAAATAAGGTAGCTCGATGTGCACGTCTTTCTTAATGGTGAGTTGGAGAGTCGATTTAGTGTTCTCACTACTTGATATCTCCTTATGAACTTGTCTGGATAATTATTATCAACCATAGTTTTGTCGACTTTGATATGATGGACACGGAGAAGGACACGTGAGGAGGGGAGGAAAGCTTTAGCAGCATGTCTCAACTTCCCTGCGATCCTCGTAGCCTGGCCCCACGAATGCTTATAATCTCTCATCTCCTCTATGTCACCTGCGGACACCCCACTCATCGCTTCCCATTCGGGTCCCACCCAAGCAATGGCATGGAGCGCAATACCACCCAACGGTCTCTTCAGTGTGTGCCCAGTCCATCTCCATATTCTTCTACATATTTGTTGAGCAATAGCTTCTTGATTGGTCTGTTCCTGAAGTTTCTTACCGCCAATCCTTTCTGGCCTTTTGATCTTCAATATGGAGCGAAATGGGCAGTTGTTGATAAAAGTTTGTAACATGTTAGAAGTGCTTTACGGGAAGTGTAAGCGAAGTTTCTTACCCACATAGATATTCGTGTTGAATATCTGTTTCTTGTCCTTTATGCTGAATGCAGGAGATTTCCAAACGAATTTCAGAGTGTTGAAAATGTACCTTGCCTTTCCGAGTCTGGCTTGGACATCTTCATTCATTCTCCCTGTGGTTGAAATAATGCTCCCAAGATAAGTGTAGGAAGTAACATATTTCAAATTCATCCTGTTGATTCTGATTGATGCTGGTTGTTGCTGCTGTTTGGTTGGTTATCTTCAACGCCTCCGTCTTTATGTTCACTTGAAGCCCGGTCTTTGCTGCTTCTTCAGACAGTTTGTTGGTTTTCGCCTGCCTTTAATTCTTCGAGTTTGGGTGACATTAGACATATATCATCTGCGAAATCCAGATCTTCTAGAGTCCTCTTATCGTTTCAACGCATCCCTGTCTTCTCACTCTCCGCACACTGAGTGAGTTTTCCGTTGTAGATTGCCTGACACGTGGCATTTTCATATAGCCAACTGTTGGATGGTCGGTTGGTTTCGACATAGAACTTTGCACATATGTGCGGCAGTTCAAGTCGCCACACTCCCTCCATGTAGCACACAAAGCAAGAGAAGAAAGTAGAAGAAATGCATAATATAGACAGTAAACAGAGGTGGGAGACAAAGGAATGGTAATAACGGAGAACAAAACAGTTTAATTGGAAATCATAAGTCACAAGGAGTGGATGCATCTGCACCAGTCATTGAGAACGATTTTGAGCCATATCACCAATTGTTTCCAGCCTCCATTGGTTTTTACCATCCCGAGAACCCCAACCAGGAAGTCTACATCTTCCTACGTGGCTTAGACTAACTTGTGGATTTCATTGACTGGTGCCATGTTTTCGTTTGACCGCCGCTAGCTCTTTTCCAGCCTGACCCTATATCAGCTAACATTGCCCAGTGTCGAGGAAGGCGATGACTAGGCATACGTAACACATGTCCTAACCATCTCAGCCGATGTAATTTCACCGTTTCGTCGATTGATTTCCCCGCCTTACCTGGCACTCGACGCATTACCTCAATATTGCTCACCTTATTATACCACTTCACTCGGGAGATAGAACGCAGACACCTATGATCAAACACAGCTAATCTTTTCATGTCTTCTGCTCTCAATGGCCAGGTCTCACTGCCATAAAGGAGGACGGAGCGGACTGTTGAGCAGTACACACGCCCTTTGGTCGATAGCCAGTCGGAAATCACGTCTACGCCAGAGACGGCGTAAACTGGCATATGCGAAACTAGCCCTCTGTATGCGTACTGAGATTTCGTCGGAGATCAACCCGTTGGCACTGGCTGATGGTGCTTCCCAAGTAAGTGAAGTGGTCAACGTGCTCTACCACTTCACTTCCTATTTCTAATCTAGAGGTCGGTGAAGTCCAATCCTGCAGCATCATCTTACATTTTACAAGGGCGAATCGCATGCCAAACATACGAAGATTGTTGCTCAAGGTGTTCAGTAGACTCTGCATTTTATCAGAGTCCTCGCCTAGAAGGACTATATCGTCCGCATATTCTAAGTCGACGAGATTATTCCCTGGTAGCAAGTCAATCCTGGAGTCTCTGAAGTGAGTTAGGGTTAAGTCCATTAGCACGTCTATGATGAAGTTGAATAGAATTGGGGATAATGGGCATCCTTGACGGACGCCACTAGTCGTCACCACTTCAGATAACAACTCGCCGTAAGCCTTCATCTGTCTGTATGAGTACGAGTAGAGTGCCTTAATCAGTGCAATATATTTTCTCGGCATTCCCTTTACAGCCAAGTATCGCCAGAGTACCTCTTTGTCGACAGAATTGAATGCCACTTATAGGTCAAGAAATATAATCATTGTTGGACGCCATTAGGAATGCCTATATTCTAGAATCTGTCGGAGTGTGAAGATGTGATCAATACACCCTCTTTCTGGCCTAAAACCTGCCTGGTTTTCTCGTGTTTGTGCCTCCCGAGCACCACTTAGTCTACGCAGTATTATTGAGCCTAGGATTTTAGATACTATATTAGTCAAGCTAATCCCTCTGTGATTATCACAAGAAGACTTGTCTCCCTTCTTGTATGTCGGGATAATCAGTGACTTACACCAACCCGATGGGACTTCCTCTGATTCCCAGACGCTGCCTAGAACCTCAGTTAACGCAGACAGTAAACTATCTTCACCATACTTAAATACCTCTGGAGTCAATCCATCAGGTCCCGCTGCTTTGCCTTGCTTCAGATTAGTGACAACTTTAGTAACCTCAGTTAAGGACGGAGGACCTGTGTCTTTATCCCATTCAGGGAGGTGTTGGATGTTCGGCAGGTTAAGTGTGGCTGTGGGCCAATTAAACTGCTCCTCATAGTGTTCTTTCCAGAGCTCCAGACGTCTATCCTGGGAGCTAATTATGGTGCCATTTTTCTCCGAGATTGTTTCGCTTATCATTTGCCTTTTGCCACCTGTTTCCCTGATAAGCCTGAATAGCTGTCTGGTGTTGTCAATCGCCGATGCCTTTTCCATCTCTTTCGCTTTTGTCGCCCACCACTGTTCACGGTCCTTGCGAAGACTTTTTGTTAGTCTTCGTTTAAGTACCTTTCCCTCCTCGTCATAGTCGGAGCTCGCTGGAATCAGTCTTCTTGTGTCAATCAGTTAGGTAGTTTACATATTACTTCTCAATCAACGATGAGCTGTCGAAGTCAATAAAGTTAAGGTAAAGTGAGGTTTGACTGCCATTCTATGCTTTTGTTAGACAATACTACTAATAATAGTACTCAGTAGCTAGTTCAATTTAATGTTAACCTCGGAAAATGTTATTATTACATATGTGATAAGTTAAAACAATTGTTATTAATATTTAATGCAATAATAATATCCACACTTACTTTGTTTTAATTAATCTCTTCTCAGAAATATAAATAAATAGAATTAGATACCTGAAGGTATTCATTTTTAAAATTATCTAATCACATGATTAAATATTGATTATTTCAATATTTAGTTAGGCCAGAATTTCATTAGATCTAGTGTAGGCTAAGTTAAAGGTAAGTTTCTTAATGCTTCTTAATTTTATTAATAGATATGTGTTTTTTGGATTGGACACTAGTAACTAGTGTGATGTGTCTAATCCTTTCTTTTGTGCAAACTGAATTCTATCAGTCAGGTTTGCAATGTGGCCACCATGCCACTAGGTAGCTCGCCATCACGGTGCACATTAATTTTATGACATTAGATTGTTGAAGGCAATTGACAGGAAGCCTTGTACACCACCGAGGTTTCGTGCTGGTTGGCACTCACCTGTCAGGAAGGCTTATCTGCAACCACATTGAAGGAACTCATGTCCCTGTCGTCTGAGATTCGAACCCGCGTCACCCAGTGCTACCTGCAGCTAGAGACACTACTACTGGGCTATTCGGGCTGACGATTGACCTCCCTTGGGGACTGTATTGGATACTTTGATTGGACATTAGATAGTAACTAGTGTGATGTGTCTAGTCCTCTCTTTGGTGCAGACTGAATTTTATCATTCAAGGTCGCAGATACGCGTTGCTGACTGGTGGGTGCCAACTAGCACGAAACCTGCGTCCAAGGCTTCCTGTAGATCGCCTCCAACCATCTAATGTCATCAAAATAGGTGGGTGGTTATTACGTAATCGTTTTCAAGAAAAATACATTAATTTACAATAAAGAATCAGAAATAAAGACCTGAATTAATTTCTCGCCTTAAAATAACAAAACTAAGTTTAACTGAGTAGAGGGAATTTAAATTAATAGGTGAATTCAGATTATAGGACTTGTGAAGATATTACATTAATTATAACTGTTAGATTATCGTCGAGAACCAACAACAGTTAGAGAGGTCATTCAAGACCAGGGAACAAGGTACAGCCAAATATCTTCTATTGGTTTGGGGCTTCTCAGCAATACACACTTTCGACCTCACCAGAGATGGAATCCGTGACCTTCACACCACAAAATTAAGCTCATTAACCATCCAGTCACTTGGTATGGAACTTAGCGGTCCTTGAATTCTAAATTTGCCAACTCATGATGCAGCGCTGCTCTCACTAACGTCTTCGATGAGCGCTGAACTCACCTTGACATCGTGGATGCCATTGATCACAGCTTTCCACTGACGCTTCAGCATGGTGAAGTGTGTGCTCATCAAGAGCATTATTGGAGGTAGCGCTGGTTCAATTCCTGGTGGATTCATGGGACTTCACTCCTGAGGAGCCGCAAAATAGGACGAAACAGATCTCCAGTGCTTCTTGGTTCTCAAGGATCTCTCTAACTAAAGTTGGTTTGTAAAGAAAGTCTGACAGTTAATATTAGGTGAATGGTAGTTAACACTAGAATTCAGAATGCTTGGTTTCTCCTGTTTGGGACTCGTTAACTGAATGTACCTGTATTGCGAATGAGCCAAAGTGCTACTATCGACACCCGAGACTCATCTTTTTAAACGCCAAAGGTTCATCCACTGTAAATACTTTCACTCATTTGAGCTGTAAATAAATTCATCTAACAAGTGCAAATTATAATTCCGCTAGTACCTGCCGTCAACCAAAAAACACTTTGTCAATACTCAGAAATCGTTGAACCATTTATACTCGGTTCCGATATGTCAACAGAAACCATATTAGAATCAATGGGAAATACAAATTAACTTAAAAAACAGAATTTTAGTTTCGAAAAACTGCTGTTTTTTATGAGGATATAATAGATCTCAATGACGACATGCTTGTCAAACATGCACCGGATATTGACAACACCAACAATAAGGAATCTAAATCATCAGTAGTAATTCCATACAAAGAAGGAACTTGTAAAACATTAAGGCGGAGAATTCTTAACAAAACAGTCAGGAATAAAAGTGGTATTCAAAACCACAAACTCGATTAGAGACAAGCTTTGTCGGTTAAATGGTGGATCCTGTGGAGCCAATTAAACAAAACGATTTAGTTTATCTAGTACCCTGCTTGAATGATTGTCAGGTCAAATACATAGGTCAAAGTAGTAGAATAGAGTCAGTTAGTCAAACTAGCAGATCATAAAAGCCTAGGAAAATCTAGATTAGTTGACCCGAATAAGATAAGAAACCTAGAGAGTAGTTCAGTTATACCACTCACTACATGCAATTACACACAACAATACAATGGGATGATGGGATGGGATGACAGTTTTAAAACCTAATGTAATATGGTGGAGGGATAGATTGGTAACGGAAGCATCGTTTATCGAATCAACTGCGAACCAATACGTGTAACAGGAATGATTTAACACCTGTCCACTCATCTGGACATCTGGAAAATTCTACTACCCTTATGACGACAAATAGGACAGAATAAAGAAAAATATAAAACTGAAGTTTCGAAGTCGTGTGATTATAATTGATGAAGTGATTATGAACAATAATGAATTGTGTTCGAAATGTCATCCAGTAAATAATACTGTTTCACTGTATGACGTAACTCCACCTGTTTTTTTAAAAATTCATGTATTTATCTGTGTATCTATAACATTTTAGAGATATTGTTTGTATAAATGTCAGGTTGCCTGAGGCAGACAGCTGAGGAATGCCAAATTTACCATTTTCACAACTATTAGTATGGCTGACAGTATTAACTATCTTCCTGAGAAAAGTTAATTGCCAGTGTAATCTTACATCGGAAGAATCAAAGTTGGACTTGAATCAATACGATCCCAAAACTGTCCTACCGTCAAGAGGAAATGGGAGTAAGTTTAAAATTTTAAATATTTAAGATGAAAGAAATTTCTGAATAGTCTACAGACAAAGCCAGAAATAAAAGACTCTGTCAAGACTGCTTGACACATTCACTGTTGTGATTTCTTATGGGGAATCAATATTGTGTTTCCATTCGCGTTAACTGCTGGTCAGCGCTGTGTGAAAGGTTTTTAAAAAAATCCCATCGGCTAATTTCACTTGTAGCTATTTCATTTTGTGTCTTTGATTTATGCCCATTTCACTCTTTTCCTCTCTTATGTTTGAATTTCGCGTATTGAAATGTGTAGGCAGTTAATACTTCCTGGCTGTCATCACTTAGGAAGTTGAGCTTAGACTGAATTATAAGAAATATAAAGGATCTTAGAGTAGCATGACCTCAGAGCCCAGTAGAAAACTGCTTGAAGTCGGTCACACACATACACACAGTTTGTTTGAAATAATTTCTGCAATTGTGTTCGGTTTTAAGACCTTACTACCACCTACAGCCCGCTATAGGGTAAGTCAAAATGTACACACCCCCGGATCTAACCTCTCTTTCTAGGGTGGAAAAGCAAGATAACTGTCTTTCTAGTCCTCGAAGGGAGACACCCAAGTGCTAGCAAGTCCTTATTCCATTGCAGCATTACTTCGCCTTCACGGCACGCAACGTAGTGTGTGGATGACTGATACTATGATGGTAATAACCTTCAGTCTAATCACTGTCTGAACATATTTTCTGTTGCAATTGGACCTACAAGAACTCTACTCCCAGCCAACATAGCTCAGAATCTAAGCAGTCCAGCTAGCCCCAAACTTGTGCGAACATTCCATGTCTACGTTTTTTCTATCAAAATAAGATACACTGGCTGACTGGTTTCACGGAGGCTTTCATCAGATAGTATTATGTTTTGGCAAGTGCTACTGATAAGATTTATCAGTAGTATGTAATGAGACGTTCGTCAGCGTAAAATATCAAATATGGCAGGGATATACATTTGATTTCAGAGAAGTCAAAGGATGCAGCGTTGTGAGGATACATGAGAGACGCGAAAGGAACACAAAGAAACACAACGGGAAGTCCAGAAGTGACAAGCTCATCACCAGTCTTGAGCTCAAGTCGTGATGGGCGCATATTGCCGAAGAGCCCCAGACTAAGATTCAACAGCTGTGTAGTGCTCCCTGGTAGGTTTCCAATAGTTCTCCAACAGATGTCAGCTCATGATGAGATCCTGTAACCAATCAAATCTCTGCAAAACCGACATTTGAATATAAATATTGAATGGACGTTGTGCTCAATAAATCAGAAATGTGAACTGATAATTTTTTAGTGTACCACCGTGTTATTTCAGTCAGACAGTCAAAAACCTAACCAGCACTAGTTGCAGGGAGGGTTAGTGAATACAATTTGTATATGCATGCATTCAAAATATTTGTCTATCGATAGAAAAGACCTTCATTCACATGTGACATAAATCTAAACCCCTCTAATAATTTATTCTTCGCTCATTTTTCGGGCATGATCAGAAACAATAATATATAATCAATAATCTAAGTGTGAATCGGCAGAAATCCTTCTTGTTATAACCATGTTAGCAGATGTTCCTTTGAGTTACTAGTGGAACACATGACTTCAAGTCTGAGCTGGGAAGTTTCAGTAGGCATGGAGTTGTTTTCAGACAGCGAGGTTGCTAGCATCAAACCTAATCTCCCCTTTTCACAGGTGGAGGTTTAGGAGTGTGTCAACCGGGAATCAAACCAGAATCACAAACGTCTCTATAGTTAAAATCATAGAAACAAATGAATTAATACATTAGTGTAAAGATACTGAAATGTTTGCTTCTGTGGTTTATTTTCATTCCAGGTTCATGTGCTGTGATGACGCGTTTAGCGCTTGGTGGTGCTTGGTTGACTAATTTAGATGAAGGAGGTAAGCACTAAATGAAAAAACGCTGAATGAATAGCATAAAACAGCTTGTAAATAGGGACGTTGTGGATGATAGATGGAGGTGAAATTTAAATCTGGGCTGCTGCGCGATTCACACCCATGGCTTCCATTTTTACTAGTCCATCTCATGAACAGCTAAACTACGTGTTATGACTCCTGACTAGGTCTTCATTTCACTGCATTGACCACAAGTAATGCAGGAACACTTCGTGTTTATTAGTGAAGCCTTTGTTATTATTATTATTATTATTATTATTATTATTATTATTATTGTAGGCATTATACTGCCATCAATTTTAACTGAAGAAATATATATAGAATTGGTTACAGGATTTCATCGGTTAGAGATCCAGTGGAAGACCTGCGAGTACTGGACAGCTGTCTCGTCAGCCTAGTGTGGGACTCTTGACGGTACGCACCTACCACGCTACCTAATTGGTAGAAGTTGGAATTCATGGGCTGGCTGGCCATTGGATCGGGTCCCAGTGGCTTAATGGTCTACGAGCTGGCTCGCCTTGTAACCAGAAGGTCATGGGTTCGACCCCCGCAATGTGCGTGCGTACTGCCGAAGAGTCCCAAACTAGGCTGACGAAACAGCTGGCTGTCCAGTACTCCAGTGCTGGTTTTCCAATGGTTGTCTATCTGATATCATCTCATGATGAAACCAATTAGTTAAATCCCTACAAACCAATACTTAAAATCTATAGAAAGTTTTTGGTATTTCTGTGGGGAAAGCTGTCTGCAAGACAAAATCGTAGACAACAATTGACGTCAATGTTTACCTCTCAAATCGGAGTCATGTGAAAAAAACAAGAACTCAACAACCAGTCACAGCAGACGCAGTGTGGGCAGATACGAATCGCAGATATATCACGAGACTGTCTAAGAAACGGCAACACAGATATGATAGAAAAACATTCAGAACAACACATTTAAGCGAACAATATTGTTTTCAATTAGATCTCATCAGGCTTAAATCTAATGTATATAACTTTACAAATAAAAATTCAAATATAAACCAATCACAGTGTTTTGTCTATAGGATAATAGGATGGTGAATATAAATTGTGCAATTAGTCATAATAGTAGTAATGATAATAATAATAGTAATAATAAAAATGGTCTTATCAATAATAAGGATGAAAAAGTAAGGCACTCTGTGATAACACGAATAATGAAAAACAGCATGATTAAACAAACAACTGTGTCAGGTGGAAGTGGTCGATAAAGGCTAGTAAAAACAAACCGATTAAGTACTGTTAGATTGTAAGGGAAGGAAATGAAACACGTTTATAATGAAGATAAGATTAAGGGATGATAAGAAAGGGGTTGAAAATATAAACAAAGGGTGGTGTAGAAGTGATTAGTTGGTTATGTCTTAATAGGCCAAGGGAGGGATAATGGCTGTACGAACTTTTTTTGAATACATAGTTTAGGTTTAATAGTTCGAATCACTATCGCCTCAGCTATGTGCAGTAGACGAATACGAAGTCTATTGGAAAGATTCGGTGGGATACGGTGAATTACTTTGAAGGCTTTTGTTTTCTCGATTACATGACCACTATCAATTAAGTGTGACAAAATTGAGCTACGAACTGTTTTAGTCTGTCCTTTACCAAACCACGATGGGAGATGTTCACTAACACGTTGGCTAAGCTGTCTAGTAGTACGCCCAATATAACTGTCACCGCAGGTGCAGTTGAATTGATGGCTTCATGTTTGCCCATAAGCTGTCATCTCCCCTTCACATTACCTTTCGTATGTCACCCGTGAACCCACCCGAATTTCCTCATTTACCAGTCGGGTTGTACCCGACTTGTCAGCTCACAGGTTCTTTATTGGCTCATTGACAGAGTTCCTTGTTGCTAACCCTTTCTGTCCACTTGATCTTCACTATCACCCCATCGAAGGCGGCCGTTGATGAAACTCTACAGTCTGTTGGAGATGCCTTTGGTGACAGGTAAATGGAAGCAGTGATTGAACGTTTAGTGCTCCAAATCAGAATCCTGACGTTTCTGCTAAATGCAGTGGATTTCTAAACTGATAAGTGAAACATTGCTTCAGTGGCACAGCGGTAGAATGCTCGCCAGACACGCAGGTTGTCCGTCGTTCAATTCTTGGCCACCGACGCACTCCTTTACCTTGCTAAGCCAGTAATAAGACTTGTAAAGAGAGAAGATTGGGCATGAGGCTAGCAACCCCATCCCGCAAAAATAAACATTATTACTACCGGGACTCCAACCCTCTTGCTTGAAGTCCTGTGTTTCAGTGTGAACGCAAAGGAATAAAAAAGTGAAACAGATGACCCCTTTCATATTTCTCCTGTAGATTTGATTGATGCTTATTGCTGTTGGTTAGGGTTCCTTATCACCTCTGTCTTCTGTGTGTTCACCTCGAGGTCTGTCTTTCACACCTCTTCTTCTAGCTTATTGGTTTTTGGTTGTAGATCATCGAGTTTGTGTGACACTGAGCATAATTCATCCGTGAAGTCCAGACCTCCTAGGGTCTCTTCGTAATTACAACGTATTCATGTCATCATCACTGATAGTAGATAGCAGTCTTGTCTTACTCCTGTCCTTACTTAGAAGCCTTCGCTGAGATTTGTATTGTGTATCACTTGACATATGACATCATCAGGATATAGTTGTTGAATGAGGTTGATAAAGGTTTAGGGCACAACGCAGTGTAGAGGCTGTCTCCAAATTGCCTCACAGCCGACACAATCGAAAACCTTTCCAGAGTCAATGAAGTTTAGGTAGAGAGAGAGCTTTGGCTGACATTCTATACTCTGTTCGATGTTGACACACAGCGTTGCAGTGTGATCCTCAAATGATATACTTTTTCTGAATTAAAACAAAGTCTATACCGTGACATTAATTTAGACTGATAAGTATGCTACCAACAACCTACTATTTTAGAATTGACTCGCTTAGCTCACAGTTTTATGAAACTTATGGCAAAGTGAAGATGTCCTGTTATCTATTTGCTTCATTCTATTATTACTACTATGGCCTTGAGTTCTAAGTGGAACACAGGGCTTCAACAACGCATCTACACTTCGTTCTACTTTCTGCCGTCCTCTTCAGCTTAGTCTGCGATTGACCTTAATCTCTCATCTCCTCCATGTCACCGTTACACGGACGACCCACTCGTCACTTCCCACTGGGATTCAAATCGAGCGATGTCCTGCAGTGCGCACGATGTCATTCTACGGTCTCTCCAATGTATGCCCGATCAATCCATCTCCATTTTCTCCTACATATACATTGAACGATCGGCTCTTGGTTGGTTTGTTATGAGGGTTTTTTGTTATCACTTCTTTCTGGCCATTTGATCTTCAGTATGGAGCGAAGGCAAATATCGATGAAAGTCTGCAACTTGTAGGAAATCCTTTTCATGACACACTGGCAAAGTTTCTGACTCGCATAGAAGGACCGACTTGACATTTGTGTTGAAAATGCGAATCTTGTTCCTTTTGCTGAATGCAGAAGATTTTCAAACTGGTTTCAGGTTGATGAGGGCGTATCTTGCCTTTCCGATGCTGGCTGGCTGGCTTTGACATCTTCATCCGTGCCGTCCAACTACCTATCCTTGAAACTGTGCTTCCTAGGCAGATAAGTGAAGGAAGTAATCTCTTTTAAATCTCTCCCACTGATGGTAATTGATGCTGATTTTTGCTGCTATTAGTGATGGTTGGTTACCCTCATCACCTCTGTCTTCTCCATATTCATCTGGAGTCCTGACTTCTCTGTCTGCCTCTTCAAATACTCTATTGGTTTTCGCCTGTAAATCTTCGAGTTTGTGTGACGCTAGACATATTTCATCTGCGAAATCCAGATCTTCTAGAGTCTTTTAAACCGTGGTCCAGCGTATTGCTGTCTCCTCGCTCCCCACACACTGACTGGCGCATAATACAGTCCACCACAATGAAGAATATCATTGGTGATAATAAGGAGGCAGCCAGTAGGCTTTTCTTACTCTCGTATTCATTCCAAGGCTAGGCTTCACTGAGTTTTCCACTGTGGATCACCTGACACGTGGTATTGCCATATAGCCAAGTGTTAAATGAGGTTGATAAAGACTTGAGGTACTCCGTAGTGTTAAAGTAGTTTCCAAATTACTTCTCGGTCAACGCTCTATGTTGAAGGCCTCTTCGAAGTCTCTTTATATATATATATATATGGTCTCCCGTTCTATGTATTTTCTATCATGTCCTAACAGATGTACTATGTCCACCACAATTACCTGAAGTCTGTTATTTTATTGCATTGAATACAAGTCTAACAAGAAATGAAGCACATAAATTTTGCAGTCAACTAGGTCTTACCCTATGGAGACCATGGTCACTTAAAGAAGAAGTAAGTAGTCTGTGACTTTCAGATATCTGGTAAACCAGCACATATATGTTTGCATTTTTTCACTGACTATTCACTTGACAGTAATATTGAGGTGTGTGATACAGATATGAATTTGTGAAACTCGACACATCAGTCAAAACATTTCCAACAGACATTCACTAGCAACTGCCTTCTTTGACTCCCTACTGAAGATCAGATGGCCAGGAGGGGGAGGAGATTAGCAGTGAGGAGCTCTGACAACTAACCAACTAAGGAATTACTGACCAACAAATATGCATTAGGAAATGGAGATGGATTCGAAACACACACACATACACTGAGGAGACTGTAGAGTGATGTTGCTTGCCGGGCGGACCCTCGAGTAGAACTCCATTGTGAAATAGCAAGTTGGGCGAATGTCCGAAGGAGACATGGAGGAGACCGTATGAGGAAGAGTAAATGGAAGCTAATGGGCAGTTGTGCAGTCATATAAAGACGACTGCAGATGACAGGATGAAATGGAAGAGTGTTACTGAAGCGTCTGTGGCACAGCGGCTAAGTCTTTCGCCAACCATGCACATGGTCCGGGGTTCGATTCTCTGCCGACGCACACCTGATATCAATGGTCGGCCTGCAAAATTTGGGCTACCGATAACACATGCTGAGAATTCCATAAATGTACTAAAAATACGGCGTGGAATCAAGCTATAATCAAAAATTAAAAAAGTTAAAACTATGGGACCAGTGCTACTAATAAGATTTATCTGTAGTATATAATCAGACGTTCGTCAGCATAAAACATCAAATATGGCAGGGAGATACATTTGATTTCAGAAAAGTCAAAGGATACAGTGTTGTGAAGATACATGTGAGACGTGAAAGGAACACGAAGAAACACAAAATGAAGTCCAGAAGTACCACAACACGAAGATATGTGCAAATGATGCGTTGAAGATGAGGCTTACATAATTCACCTGTATTTAGATACCGATTGCAAGATACACATTCTTTTACCAAGTAAAACTGTATGCAGTGTCTTCCCCTAGAATCTTAAATATCGGAGTAGTGGATTAACTTGGGAAAGGGAGAAATAATAGATCTCTGTAAGACAATAAATGTAAAGCATGAGTGGGAGACACACGAGGATGCAGAATATGAAGAACTGAAGAGAATGGAAATTTCAAGCGATGACGTGGCCTATCCCCAGATAAAGCCAGTTTAGGGGGATTCCATTAAGATTTTAGGGCAGGCTATTCAATTATGATACAGAAGCCACATATACTAGTCACCATGAGACGATGAAGACGCAGTTTCGGATGTTTGACTCTAAAGCCTGTTGGTGTCTTTATATGACTATCAGACAGCATTTGCTGCCACAGACTAGCAAGGCTTGTTCATCATTGAAAGTGGTGGGCTTTAACATCACTCAGAATTTCAATGTAAAGTTTTTAAATTTCGGTATCACTGAATTATTATTATTCCCTAGGGGTTCCGAGTGGAATATAGGGTTTCATCCACACATCTCTACTTTATTCAGTTTTCTACCATGCTCTTCATCTGGCCAGCACCACGATTGCGCATAATCTATCATCTCCTGTCACTCACACAATCTCCTCCATGTCACACGCGCACCTACGACCCACTCGTCATTTCCCATTGGGATTCCACTAGAATCATGGCTTGCAATACGCGCTATTTCTTTCGATGGCCTCCTCAACGTATGACAGACTATGGGCAGTTGTCGAACGACCTAAAGATGACCACAGAGAATAAGACAAAGGGAAGATGTGCTGTTGAATTCCTTTGTTCCACTCCGAACTGAAGGGAACATCAACAACAATAATAATAATAATCAGGAGACACATTTTTGTCATTCATAGTGAATCCAAAAATGCTGGTTTAACGTTGAATTTAGCGCCGATGCTGTCCAGAAGGACGGTGAAAGCACCGCAGTCAAACTAACCAGCTTAGAGAATATACAGTCACACCGAAGAGACTCATAACTATTAAAATACATCTCGATAGATAAAGAAAGACCAGATTTGCAGTATAAAGTGATATCATCATTCTACTTCAAAGGTTCTCCTCATCAGCTGCAGACCACTACCTGAAATTACGATGGTTATAAATAATAATAACATTTCATACTTCATTGTTTGAAAGATAATAGAGAAAACATTATAAGATGAACGCATCCGGAATATAAGTATTACAATTTTTATGTATCAATTTATATGCTATCAAACTATGAAAAAAAATGAGGGGGCTGGAAGAAGACAAAAACAGAAAAATCTAATAAACACTGTTAGCTTGGATGTCAACATAGCAACTCAAGAAGGTTAAAGTTCATCAAATTGGAAACTTGTTCAGTGAGCTGGGCTCACTAATGTGTATGACTAAGCAGTATAATGAAAGTAATATGCTTACCAAGGGAGTGAGAGATTGACTACACTCTCTTCCTGTGCGCATAAGTTTGGTGTGTGACGTTTGATTGCAATTGCTTCACAAAATTGTAGTAGATTCGGTGTCCTTTATATTTTTAATATTTTGAAGGATTTGGAAATCTCGACAAAATGACCCATATCCACAAGGTGTGTCTGGTAATTGCACTTTGTAAATATCTGCTTCCTTTTAAGCATAAGTTTTTTGGAATTTGCTCTGAAAACCGGATAGAAGCCCTTCTTTCTCTCCTTCCAATGTACTTGCTGCCGCAGGTGCACGTAAATTTATAAATGCAGTTGGAGGTGACATCAGCAGGGCACTTATCCAGTTTCGATTAGCTTATAGAGCATGTAGTGCTGTATAGTGCTGTCACCAGCTTGGCTGCACTATAACCCTTGTAATTTCATGTAGTGGTCTGCATATGATGAGAACCTGTGAAATAGAATGATGACATCATTTTATATTACAAATCTGGTCTTTCTTTCTTTATCGAAATATACTAAGGAAACCAAATGTATAAAACACATATGTTAGTGAACAACGGTAATAACTTATTTATATTTCTGTATTTCATTTAGATAATCATGAAATCAATTATGAATTCATTGAATGTCAGTGAATTAATTATCAATGTTAAAGTGATTGACAGATACACAATTATGGACATGGATGGAAATCATATCACACATGAGTAAGTTTTATGCCTCGACTGTCTTACCGCATACTAGTTCGAAAACTCCGTGCCAAAGTTATACCCCTGGGTTGTGAGGGGAATACAGAGAGCTCAAACAGTGTACATGTCCATTTCACTTTTACCACTGTAGTCCTCCTCAATTCCACCCTAAGCTTTCATCTACTTCTCGTATGACCTCCTCCACGTCATATTCAGACGTCCAACTTCTCGTTTCCCATTCGGGTTCCCATGAATGGGACTGTCTCACGTGTGATATCAGCCGACAGTTTCGTCATCGTGTGTCTGATCCATCTCCTTTTACTCCTGTCTGTTTTTTAGGTAAACAGTTACTGGTTGGTTTTTTGCCACAGCTCTTTGTGTTGACATCTAATCTGCAGTACGGATTGAAGGCAGCCATTGATGAAAGTTCTCAACCAGCTATAAGGGTTTCGAGTGATGCATCAAGTCACTGAGTTATATAAGAGTACCAAAATGAGATTAGTACTTATGAAAACCACAGTCTTGTTTCTGATACTAAGTGCAGCAAACTTCCATATATTGATTTAGATAACGCAATAAGAAGACGTAATTTGTCTGAAACGTGTAATGTATTTGCGCAACACATTTCGAACAATCTGATCCATCACACACGGACTTGTCATAGGAATATATATGAAATTAAGGAAGAGGTAAGAGGTGAGAAAATAGACTTAGGTCAAGTTTATAGGACATATTCAAGGTCGAAATAACAATGAAGACCACTAAACCAAATAGCAGAGGTAATAGTACATCTGCTATGGTATCAAAACAAAACTTACCAAGGAAGGTTTAATGTGATGACGAATTGTTTTTGAACGCATAAAGGTGGTTTAAACTTTTTAATTGCGAGATAGGGCTTCCACAGACTACAGGATATATTCTCTCCCAAACACATTTTATTGATCGGTTTAAAAGATCTGTTAACGTCAATTTTATGTCCTTTCTCTATAATATGTTTCGCAATAGAGGAGCTAGGTCTCCTGTTCTCACCATTAATTTATTAATCGGTTCTGGGGATTCCATTTGTTTCTGGAGCCATTTAGGAATATGCTCTGAAGCCAGCCCCTACTTGCAGAGATTGAGCAGTCCTCCCTATGTATGTGTCCACACGTACATTCAAACTGATAAATACATTGGGATGTGACATCATTTAGATGGATATATTGGCTTCACATTCTCAATTATTATGATATTAGCTGCATAAAAGGTCTTTTTAACTGCAGTGTTCAGTCTTTGTCTAGTTGTCAGGCTGATATGATCACCCATATAGGGTAGCTTGATGTACACGTCTTTCTTAGGGGCGATTTGTAGAGTGGGTCTTGGTGTTCTGACTACTTTATATCTCCTTATGAACTTGTCTGGATAACTGTTATCAACCAGAGTTTGTGTCAAGTCCGTGTGTGATGGATCAGATTGTTCGAAATGTGTTGTGCGCTCAAATACATTACACGATTCAGACAAATTACGTCTTCTTATTGCTTTATCTAAATTCATATAAGGGAACTAATTGTTTTAAATATATCGATTTCACAGAAATGAAGTTCCATTTCACCTTTCCGATCCTATAGTTGCCTAGATAAGTCGAATAGGTGACCTCCTTTAGATTACTTTCGTTGATGGTGACTGATGCTTGTTTTCGTTTGGTTTTCTTCTTCACCTCTGTGAATTTCTTCCAAAAGCAATTCGGGATGATAATCGGACGATTATTAAAACTACAGTGTTGAGTGACGCGTAAAATCCGAAACCACAGAATTTGTCTAAAATATGGTACTATATTAAAGGTAACATAGTGACAAACCTCAATTTTGAGGTTTCCTTGGCTGAATGCTGTCAAAAGCACAGTCAGTGTGTGTCAATAAGAAAAAAAAGCGGCAAAGCTGTGTCAGAGGCGATCCACGAGTAGATTTAATAATAATAAGGATATCTTTATTCTGGACAGTATTCTCAGAGGGGTTTATTGCATGATATTTTCCCTTCGTACAATATCTTCAAGTAAAATGTTAATTAATTGACAGTATATGCTTCCTGTGACACACAGTGGTCTCTGAGCTGAAGCACAAACCATTCCATTAGGTGATATATCTGCTTTGTCTCCTTCAAGAAATCTGTCCACGATATCTGGCTGAAAGCCAATTGTAAGGTGTTCAGAAGTACATTTTGAGACCAAAAGACATAATTGAAGCACAGTTATCTTATGTATTAGAACACATTGCCACCCGTTGTCAGGCCATTCCTTAAGTTTAATAGGAACTTGAGAATCAGAAGCTTGTAAGCACTTTAAATACACACAAGAGTAGATAATACCATCAGAGGTCATATCTTAATCGATTAAAACAAACCGAACGAGAGAAAATATATGCAATAGATAGAGACGGGAGTTTTTTGTTAGCCCAAGTGTTAAACAGGCCGCCAAATATCATCAGCGCGCCAACGCCAGAGACAGAATACAGGGATACGTATAAACAGTATTCAACAGTAAAGGATACATAAATAACGTACATATATAGTAGAAAATGTTTAACTACAAGAAAATAATTACTGTCCATCAAACAGACTATGAATACATTTATCGAGTTAAACTTCAGTAGCAAACAAAATCATGATTAAGAAATAACAAATAGACTCATACTACTTACTATTTAAAAAGTAGTATAAATTTAAACACAAAAGAAAGAATAACAAAGTGAAGATAGGAAAGGAATAAACAACTAGTATGTGTACATAAGATTAATTAAATTCACTATAATCTGTTGTTATAAATGGGTTTGTATCTCAGTGGAACACGATTACTCGCTCGAGGTGTAGGTATATCCGGTTCACTAATACCAAACAGAACGATACGTACATCCTAGATTCTACTGTCAATCGCCGTCAGTCAGATGATTGGAAACCATTTAAAATGGAATGCAGGCAACTATACATCAAAAGGAGGTCTGAGACATTACCAGACAGGTTTCCAATCTGAATGCTAATGACTTTGCTACAACCTCCAGAGTTTATATCTGTCACGGAGTTATTCTTCCCTAGGTTTCAAAAGTAAATATGAATTGGTTAACTAAACCAATTTCGCATTATTCATTTTCAGATTAGTTGAAAATGCATAATTCTGATTTGTCAACTTTTATTTATTTTTTTTAATTTAATGCCAAAATGAAAACAGTCATTTTCACAGTTTACCAGATTTCACTCCGGAAATGTGTTTCTATTTCTCCAAACCGTCAACATATTGGGTAATAAGACAAGACTGTGTGGTACCAAGTTTAGTGATTTGTAGTACAGACTGAGGTTATGCTGTTTCTATGAATAAATATGTATATATATAAACATGATTCATCAAAGCTTGTCTTCTTATATTTCTTACATGAGTTGATGTTGATCATATATCAGATGTTTATTTTTTTATGTAGTTGTGTTCTCTGAGCTGGATAGTTTATTTGCGAAGCCTTCATTTCCCTACTAGGCAACGTCTTCAGCGCATACTTCAAGTTGAAGTGTCCTCCTTATAAGGAGACCAGATGGTGAAATAAAGAGAAATTTGCATAGAGAAAGTACATGAACAGGACAATATACACACATTTTCACAGCTTTGCCCCTCTCCAGTACAAAAGAAATTTAGTAAGAACCCTCAGCCACAAGTTTACAGCTATATGCTCAGAAGAGGTAACTGAAAATTAACTAAGGATTGTATATGACTATCAAATGAAAATAAATATCCAGACAGATGCATCAAGAAACACACGGCAAAGAAAGCGGAAAAGGACTATTTTCCATCAGCAAATAAAAAGCCTTCATACATACGACTGCAATTCAAAGGCGATTTACCTGTGGTGAGAGCTGGCCGCTAGCCAAAGTTGGTAGACAGTAATTGACGTCAATGTTTATGTCCCCAATATTGGTGATGAGAAAATGAGAACAAAGCTTAGCCTAGGCGGATACAGTTAGCATATGGATGATCTGACACAGCCACAAAGAGATGCAAGGTTAACTTTCTGTGAGAAACAACCAATCAAGAGACTGTATTTTCTACGAACAATTATCTACAATAATGTACATTAAAATCTATAAATATGTGTTGATTTTCCTTAATAAACGATCTGTTGCCTGGCCCTTGTCTTCTGTTGTTACATACCTAACGAAATGACTACGAAGAAATTAGGAAAATCAGTACAAAGAACTTGAATGTTGGCAAACTACACGTCTTATTCTCTACACAACCGATGGTGATTCGCCAATTGAAAGATGAAGTACCTAGACTGCCCACTTCCAACTGCATCTACCAATTCAACTGCTCTTGTTATGGAGCTAGTTATATTGGCCGGTGCTCTAGGAAATTGATTTTTTTTGCTCACTCGGGAACATCTCCTACTATGGCTAAGCAAAGGTATAGTTTAAGCCATCAACAGCTCGATACTAGACCACCTGGTCTGAACCGGCTACCCACAAAGGTAGCATTGACGAATCCTTCTCCCTCATTATCTACCAGGTACCAAACAAATTGCCAAAAACATCGAGGTGCCGCATGCTCCAAACAGCAGAAGCTATCGCGATTCGCGTGAAACAACTAGTGCTTTGAGTGCAAAAGTAGCAAATCCAGCCACTACTAATGTCCTGGCCAGCCCTCAGTGGAGACCATAAATTCATGAATTTGTATTGTTATCTTTCCGAATTTTTCTGACATTCAGTTTATTGTTATGTTGGTGCTGTTGAACTGTAATCTGTTGATATTATTGATTCAGTTTTATTTAAACAACATTAATGTTGTTAATAACACTAATTCATTCATTCACTATAATGTATATATGACTGTAGAACCTGATGAAGAAGGCGTTATCGAAAAGAATATTCTTTGTTCAATAACCATTCTACTGAAAAATTTTAATAGGCATTTTTAATCAATTTGCAGTGAGCTTCTAAATTTACAAATCATTTCCCTGGTGACCTCGAATGTGACTGGTTGCTTCTGTCTGTTTTCACACCCTATAGTCCAATTGTTTTGTCACTTATTGTTTCCCTGACCTGAAGTCTGACTTTTTGCTCATAAGATTTTACTGGCATCGATGGTTACATTTTTTTCTATTTCAATGTGCAATTTATTTTGTAGGTGATGTTGGTTTTATCTTCTTTCGCTGATAAGCCTGTCTTTTCGTTGACACAGGACTGGCTGGCTGAGTGAAGAGATTTTGTTGGTTTGTGTGTGACATCAATTCCTAGAGGTTTTATGAGTCTTACAGTGATTTCAGAGATATCTTTTATATTTGGTAAAGTGATTTTCCTTGTGCTTTCCTTGGGGGTTTTTGATTCGTTAGGTTGGCTTGGAGGTAGATTTCTATTGATAAAGTTACGTGGATATCTATTCGTCTGAAAGACGTTCATGAGATAACTTTCTTCAATTTTCCTGGGTCTCTTGAATAGTGTTTGTATACAAATGCTTTTTTGTATTATTGGGTTATCGCTCTTGTAATAGTGTATTTGATCTGTCTGGGCTGATTCTCTGTAAACTTGAGTTTCTAATTCGCCTGTGGTTGCTCGCTTGACTGAGACGTCCAAAAAATGGCATTTTGTTCTCGGATTCCTCTTCTCTTGTGAATCTGATGTCGCTGAAGATATTGTTTATTAGGTTGTGAGTTTATCTAATCCGTTTCTTTTGATTATTACGAATGTATCATCCACGTAACATATCCAAATTTTGGGTTTGATCTGTGATAGGATTAAGAAGTTTTCGAGTCTCTACATCACAGCTTCTTCCATCACACCTGAAATGGGCCCATGTCAGATGTTGGCTAGTAAAGGAATGAAAACTTAGCAAGTAAACCATCCGGCTCAGAGAACATAACTGCATCAAAATCATCCACCTGAGTTACCAATCTTCTCCACTATACAAATCAGATATACAAATGACTGGGTCAATGCAGAACTTCATGCCAAAGCGTTGCTGCTTGGTTTTCACTGCCTCACAATGTTACTGAAAGCAGACTGTCAAAAGTAGATAGAAGAGAGAAGACCCAAAGTGGCGGCAAACTAATCCTTCTACTTTCAGTTATGTATTGTGGGGGTGGAACGTCCTTAGAACTACGGTTATATTACATTCATCTACCTATATGGCTTCAGAAGCACACTAGTAGTGAAAACAGATGGTCTAGATCTTCTATTGCGAAATGTATTGTACAGACAGGGTATAACATTGATGTTTTTCATACCTGTTTTAAACCTATTTGTAAGACGTGTTGAGCAGGCGTGTATCCTAAATTTTGTGGAAGCCTCAGCTATTAGAAAGTTTAAACCATCTTTATGTGTTCAAAAACAATTTGTTATTGCAATAAACCTTCATCAACAGTTGTCTTCACTCAACACTACTCAAGATCAGATGACCGGCCAGAAAAGATCAGCAACAGGGATATCTGGTAATGATCGAAGCAACCCTGTATGAACCCACTGTGCAACAAATATGCGAGAAGAAATGTAGGTGGATTGGCCATACTCTAAGAAAACAAACCACCAAGAGAATCACATCACACGCCAGGCCATTGCTCGAGTGGAACCTGAATGGGAAGCGGTGAGTTGGTTGTCAATGAGAGAGTGACATGGAGAAGGAGGTGATGTGAAGAGGAGATGAAAGCATGTGGGCAGATGTGAAGCCAGGTGAAAACGTTGGTAGAGAACCGAATGTAATGGAGACGTGCGGCTGAAGCCCTATATTGCTCTAGGAACTAAAGGAAACAATAATAATAATACTATCAACGGGAGGAACATAACCTGACGGTTCCTCGAGTGAAGACCTAATGGCAAGCAACAAGTTGACCGTAAATTAGACGGTGGCATAGAAGAAATCGGGTGTAGAGGATATTAGAGCTTATGCTAGCCAGCTGAAAAAAATTCTGGAGAAAACACGGTGAAGTAGGAAAGTGCAGCTGAAGCCCTATATTCCACTAAATCGTGAAGAAACTATGAAATGATATCATGTCGCAATACATTCGTCTCCTTAATGTCTTAGTTAAATTTGTCAAGGGGACTAACTGTTTATGCGACGTTTAAATGTGAAAGCACTGACATCTTTAAAAAAGACTGCACAATATTCGTGTGTAAATACAGCCAAATAACTCTTCACTTTTTATTCAATATAACTATATAGTCATCTACAACATTTACTGTTAGTAAAACTGGCAGGAGCTTGCATAATGTGATTCAAATCCCAAAACTATTATAATCCCAATGAATGTCTAAAGGGGAATAAACGTATTTAGAATGCTAGTAAAATAAGCAAAGATGAGTATGAGAAGAAGAAGAAGAATGTAGGACCTTCAGATTACGAGACCTAGCTCGCTGAGCACCCAGTCACTAGGTTCAAAACCCACCTCTCGGTGAATTCTAACTTTGCCAGTTGGTGAAATGTAGCGTAACTCTCAACTCATTCACTCTAACTAATGTTTGTTCGTAACGAAATGTACATTGAAATTTTTCAATGCTGGTGAACACTGAATTGTTTCTTTATTCGAGATGGTCTCCATTTTAGTGGGAGACAAGAAGGCTACCATTGCGTAATCGTATTATTATTATTACTATTGTTCCCTTGGGTTCCTAGTGAAACATAGGGCTTCAACTGCACGCCTCCACTTGCTTCTGTCTTGTGCTGTACTTTTCACTTGCATCCATGTTAATCCATACTGTTTAAACTCCTCTTCACACGATCTCCTCCATGTCACCCTTGCACTGACGTCCCACTCGTCGCTTCCCTTTCGGATTCCACTCGAGTGCCTGTCGCGCGATATCACCCAGTGGCCTCCTCAGCGAGTGTTCAATCCATCTCCACTTTCTCCTGCATATTTGTTGGGCGATTGGTTCTTGTTTTGTTCGTTCCCATAGTTTCTCGTTGGTTCTTGTTCTTTCCGGCCATCTGATATTCAGCAGTATAGAGCGACGACAGTTGTTGTTGATAAAGGTCTGCAACCTGTTGGAAATATTCTTGGTGACCCGTCAAGTTTCTGATCCGTATAGAAGAACTGACTTGACGTTTGTATTGAAAATCTGAATTTTGTTGTTGATGCTGAGTGACGAAGATTTCCAGATTGGTTTCAGGTTGATGAATGTGTTTCTCGCCTTCCCGATTCTCGATTTGACATCCTCGTCCGTTCCTGCTGTAGTTGAGACAATGCTCCCTAGATAAGTGAATGAAGTAACCTCTTTCAAATCTCTCCGGTTGATGGTGATCTGCGCCGGATGTTGCTGTTGTTGTTGTTGGTGGTTGGTTATTTTGATAACCTCCGTCTTGTCTATGTTCACCTGCAGTCCTGTTTCTGTTGCTTCTTCGACCTGTTTGTCGGTCTGTTTTCGCTTGTAAGTCTTCGATTTTGTGTGACATCAAACATAAATCATCTGCGAAATCCAGGTCTTCTAGGTTCTTCACGTCGGTGGTCCAGGATATCCCTGTCTTCTCGTTTCCCACTGTCTGACGCATAATCCAGTCCACCACAATTAGGAATATCATTGGTGAATTGGTATACTGGTTGGCTAATTATTGTAAATCTGTTTCGTTATTGGTTGAAGAATAAACAATCGTATCGCCCAACCGTTTTCTGTTATTCCAGGCCAGTTACAGTGCATAGGGTTCTGCATATTAAGCTTAGTCTTCTAAAAACACTGATAGGTCCAGGATCTTCGCGATCAGGATATTTAACAAACGTTATACTATGTATGTAAATTAAAACGTTCCAAACACTGAACACCATACAGACAGAATGAACACATATGACAGATGCTGTGTAGGATTTAGATCCACTCCATTAAGAGTCTTAAAGTGTTATATTTAAGCTTCAGAAAACGGAAACCTCATCGCCGTCCTAAATGCTTCATAGCACCATTAGTCCACAATTTCATGGTTTAGTGCCACATTCAACTTTGATCGTTCATAGCAAAAATTTGACGACCTGCCTAAATCATTAGACTACCTTATTTTTCACAGGGCATCATAATTTGTCGAATTTACCTCTAGTATGCATTCTTTTAACCACCTATTCACTTTCTTGAAGAACAGTCTGTAATCATAGGCATTTTTCAGTGGCTTTCAACATACCGCTTGGTCTGTTTGAAGGGATAAATAAGTCACGGGGGTCGAAGCATTTTACAGATAGAACACAATTCCTCCGAATGTTATACTGTAGAATACTGTTTTATTTGAAGATACTGTATACAGCATATATAAAGCCAACCTGAAAATTCTGTTGGTGAATATAAAAAATTACATTTAATGTTTTCAGTGTGGAATGAAGCACCTCAAAGGTACAACACGTGTTCTAGACACTTGATCCCATAAGAATCGAGACTGCCTGTTAATTGAATTCCTTAACAAACGTCAAACCTATAAAATAAACATATGCAAAGGGTGTAGGAAGGTCAGTTGTTGTAAAAATCTCTATTTAGCATTCCGTATTTTTAGCAGCAATGCTCAGAGGAACCAACTCCTTAGCAGCAGCACACCAGACCTTTAATAGATAACCGTATATACATATATATATTCCCTTAGGTTTCACTCGGAACCTAGGGCTCCATCAGAAAATCTTCACTTCAGTCTGTTCTTTTCGGTCACTTTTAGCCAGCTTCACGACTACCCATGAGCTTCCACCACACCTCCCCAAAACGATCTCCAACGTGTCACCCTAGGACGCCACACTCATTGTTTCGCGTTCGGGTTAAACCTTACGATTTGCCTGGTGCTTGATGTCACTCAGTCGTCTCCTCATCTGTATCCAATCCGTTTCTATTTTATTCGGCAAATTTGTTGGGTAACGGGTTCTTGGTTAGTTCGTTTCCAGAGTTTCGTGTTGCTTATGTTTTCCGACTTTCTGATATTCGGTATCGACAGCGTAGACAGATGTTTGAAATGCTTCTTGTGACTCTGATAGCAAGTCTCTTAATCACATACAAGTACTGAATGATTTGATATTAGTGTGGAAAATCCAAATCTTGTTCTTTATTTTGAGTGCAACAGATTTACACACTGATTTGAGATTACTGAATATATCTGTTTTGCCTTTCCGATCCTAGCTGATTTTAACATCCTCATCCTTGTAGCCAGCCAGTGGTGCGTGCTGCCTCGATAAGTGAAAGAGGTGACCTGCTTCAAATCTCTTCCACTGACAGTGATTGGTGCCGGTTGTTGTTGTCGGTTGGTTTTCTGCATCATCTTTGTTTTCTCTATCTCCAGCTGAAGTTCTATCTTCACTATTTCTTCCGCCAACTTATTGGTTTTCTTCTACATATTTTGCGAGTTTGTGTGACATGAGTCATAAATCATCTGCGAAGTTCAATTCTTGTAAAGTTTTCTCTCCCCCCCCGCCACAGTCTGCTGCATGAATCAGCCCACCACAATCCGGAATATCATCGGTAGTAGTAGACAGTCCTGTCTTCACTCGGAAAACTTTGCTGAGACATTTGGCTTCACCGTATAACTGTTGAACGATGCTGATAACGTTTTGCGACACTGCTATTTCACGGTCAACCTTGTCGAAAGTCTTTTCAAAGTGAGTAAGGTTGAGTTAGAGATTTAATCGCCATTCTACGCTCTGTTCGATGATGGTGATACATACTTTTGTGATTTTATTCGCATATGATTTTCCTTCCTTGAATCCACCTTATTCTGGGAGCAGTTTGGTATCCCAAACATCTTTTAGTCTCTCTAGGATGAAACAACTTAATATTTTGCCTAGTGTGAACATGATCCTGCGCCAGTTTTAGTAAAGACACCTACAATATATCGAAAATGATGCCAGTCACCTATATATAAACGAGCCATTGTTGTCTACACAGGATTGAGATATCATCAGGGTAAAGTTAAACAATAGCATCCCAAGGAATGCGAATGAAAAAGGGACCTAGAGCCGACCAACTGTAAAAATAAACGATTTTTGCACAAAAATGACGTTTATTTACAAGAAAATGCGTGAAAACACGTTAAACAGGTTATCTTTCTATGATATGACTTAAAAATACCTCCCAGTTATAGTGAGGGGCATCAGTTTGTAAGTTAGACCAGTTTCTTTACATGTATTCACCAAGTGAGCTCTTTTTCTGACCCGTTTATCGCTTTTATCCTGTTTTGCAGTCTTATTCAAAAGCCATCGGTTGAATTACTATGGATTCCAGCAATAGGATCGAGGACTGCTTACTGGGAAAATAGGGATAATAAAGCAAACAAAAATAAATAGAGAAGACGTTCAGCGAAGAGACTCTTTTCGACGGCGAATTCATTCACATAGCTGTACAATCGCATTTAAATATAATTATTTGTGTGTGTGTACATGAGGTTTCTCAAGTTTAGATAATTGATCAGGTAATACAAGAATGATCTAATATAGAAACAAGGTTAATCAGACAGCAACTAAAGTAAGATTTAGTTAGTAAGTTAGATGACGTAATATAACTGACTAAAATGTTTCAATTTAGGTCAGGATAGCAAGAGAGGTAATTATAGGAAGAGACTAAGTAGAGGTGGGGCAGAGAATAATTCTATTTAGATTAGGACTAAAATTCAGCAAACAAGTTGGATGACGTTACATAAATGACTAGAAATTGAGCGTTGGTCAAGTCAGTAACAGTGGTGGTGAGGTGTAGGAATTAAATCGGGTGGGGGTAGAGAACAAGAAAGTTGAAAATGTAAAATATTACAGTTGAGAAGACAAAATAATACTAATGAAGAGACAGAAGAAAAGATTAGGTAGAATTTACTTGTCGGCTAATAAGATAGAATACCTCCATTGCAAGTGTAGTAATTGCAGAGTTCAGGACTTGACAAGTGAATCGCCACTGCTTCTGCAGTTTGAAGAAGTCTGATTCGTACACATTTAGGAAGACTACTTAATACACTATAGACGAATTTGAAGTTTGTTTGTGGTGTAGCTTATTGTCCGGATTCTATCAGATGTTCTAAGATGGAGCTGCGGGGCATCGTTTTTCTCCTTTGTAAAACCGTGTTGGTAAGTGTTCGGTAATTCGTTTTGAAAGCGAACGCTGGGTACGGCCGACATACGTGGCTCCACACGAGTAGGTGAATTGGTAGATACACACTGATGAGGCCAGCAGTGGTAGCTTATCCTTCACGTTCATACGAATCATAGGTTTCGTGCAGAAGGCTAATCGTAGTTCAGCTGCGAAGAAGGTCTTCTTAAGTGAGCGCGATAGTCGATTTTTCAGAGTTTCCGCAGATATATCTCCATTGAATTGAAGGTTCATGTAGAGTAGTTTTTTCGGGACGCTAAGCATCGGCGGCTTTTGTGGTCTAGGATTCACTGATTTTGCCACAAATCCTTCTGGGTAACAATTCTCGACGAGGATTCTCTTGAGATTGTCCCGTTCATCTTCTATGGTGTCGCGGGTGCAAATTCTGCGAACTCTGTGGCTGAGTAAACGGATCAGGTTTCGTTTGGTGTATAGGGGTAACAAGCTGTGAAAGTTAGTAAGCTGTCCGTCCCACATTGACTTTCTGTAAATATCTCTTCTCAGTGTTCCATCCTGTTCTCGTCTTGTTAGGTCTACGTCAAGAAAGGATATTTTGGAGTTGGACTCCTTCTCTAGTGTGAACTGAATCGCGGGGTGGCAGTTGTTAAGCGAATTCAAGATGTCTTGATTTCCTTCATTGTTGACAATAATGAAAGTGTCGTCAACGTATCTCTTATAGATTTTGAAGGTATCGATCATTTTCTTTAGGCATGTGTTTTCGAGTTTTGCTATGAAGAAATCTGCAGGCAATGGGCCTAGTGGTGAACGCATAGCTATACCATCCTTTTGGCGATATATTTCGTTAAAAGAGAATTGAACATTCAAGTTACTAAAATAAATAGTACCAACTCCGAAACTATCCGTAATCATAACCCTAATTAAAACCCTTATCCTAACTCTAATTGTGTTCGTCGGTGGCAGAGTGGTAGAATGCTCGCCGACCATGAATGTGGCCCGGGGTTTGACCTCCGGTTGACGCACTCCTTTACCTAGCTAAGCCAGTAATCAGACTGGTAAGGAAGCAAGGTTGGACATGAGGTGGCTAGCAACCCCATCCCGTAAAAATAAACACCAACGCTACCGAAACTTCAAGCCTCTAGTTTGAAGCTCTATGTTCCACTTGGAACGTACAGAAATAAAAAAACCGTAATTATAATCCTGGTCCTAACCCTAACCCTAATATCTATCTTAACTCTAATCCTAACCAGCTATTGACTCATTGTCTAAACAGTACTTAAAAACGTGATCTAGGTGAAATTAGCTCCTTAATTGGTGAATACCGTTCATATTTGCGTTACAGTAATGATAGGTGTCGTCAGCCAACGACTAGCATGCACTCAAGGTCATTGGAGTGTTCTCACCCCTGGGACGCTATTATTTAACTTCGCCATTATCAGTCATTGGTTAAAACAACCGCCTTCTGTTTAACATTACAGGTATACCTTCACCTTATAAAAGAAAAGTTTAATTCCACAACAGAACAGTTTTTATTTACATGATTAAAAACAAACTAACTAACAACAATTCACATGAACAAATATTCAGAACAATCAAGTGTTCAATAGTCAAGCCATAAGAATCTAAAATGGGCTTTCAAGAAGAAACAAAGTGGAAATTAAACATTAAAATTAAATCTTAAATCTTCCCGCTTAATTTGCAACGGATAAAATGGTGCATTGAATCTTGAACGTGGTCTACTGAATTGGCGCCAAAATTTTGTATGAAATAAAAAATACGCTGGATTATAACGTCTTGGTATACGAAAATATGGTTTCATTACATCACAGTTCCGTTGAACTCGTTTAGTAATAATGGAATTTTCACAACGATCATCGGGATCATTCAAATCTGTTGTTGTTGTTATTGAACCACTTGTCCATTGACTTAAAGACTTTTCCATTTGTTCTACTTGATTTGCTTCAATTATTCGATCAGTTGTCAAATCGGTTAGAATATCTTGTAACATTGTTGTTTGTTTCATTTCAAATAATTCATGGTAGATTAATTCTTGACGAAAGATATTCATAGTTTCACGTTTAACAGTTGACAGGCGTAAGAGAAAGTCATTTTTCTTAAATTTAAATGCTACATTACTTGTACGACGTTTTATCCCGTAGCATAAATGGAATGGGAAACATAGTACCTAGTGGGATACAGAAAAAGGCGAAATAATAGAATGAATTAATTATTAAGTTTACTTTTGCATAACACTGGAAATAACTAGTTGATGCATGGAGCTGTATACTATTACTACTACTACTACTACTACTTCTTCTTTCTTTACTTCGGCCATCTCCTACGGGAGGATGAGCCGGCTTCATGAACATCTTGAATCGTTTGTAAGAGAGTTCATGAAGTTTCATGGGAATTTGGTACGAGTGATGTCCCCAGAATCGCTCAGCCTTTTGTTTAAGAGTGCAGCTCTAGCCTTTACACAACCAAGTGTGACCTACAAAGCAGTAGGAGTGGAGTAAGGAGTCCACTATCCACTGGCAGCCGGTTACCGGAGTTCGGTTCATACGCCTTTTTGAATGGGGCCAGACATCCAGGACATCCAACAAGCCCTTTGTCCATACGTCTGCAGGTGAGCTCCAGTGAGCTTCATACGCCAGTCGTTGGAGGTTTGGAATCAGGGTTTAGCCATCTCCCCTAGACTGTCATCCAATGGACAGTCAACCCGGTGAAGAGCGCCGGGCATCCGCTTTCGCCCTCTCACTTTGGTGAAAAACACCTCCGCCACGTGAAGGCAGTGAGTAGGACTTCCTCAGGAGAGGCTATGTAAGACGCCCGGTCATATGGGAGCATTTCAAGAGGCGTGCGGAGGGGTGACCGATTCGCAGCGCAAGGCACCCACCCCTCACCATCCTGAGGCTTTGGAGGCCTACTGCTACTACTACTGTGGTGGTATGATAACGTGTTCCAACGGAATTGTACGGCCTATGTAACGGGCTCCACAGGAGCAGTTAAATTGGTATATACACATGGAAGAAGCGAAATTAGGCAGTTTATCTCTTACTCTCGAACGCAGAAGAGGAGTGGTTTTAAAGATGCAGCGTAATTCAGCCGCAGGGAATGCTCTTTTTACCGCATTTCTAAGGCGCTGTGTTACTATCTCACTGGTGCTGTCTCCTGGGAACTGAATTTGTAAGAACAAGGCCTTTTTAGGAACTGTTGGTAACTTGGGCAGCTTTGGTTTCAGATTCAGATTCTTATCACTAAACTTTTCAGAATAACCATTTTCACTCAGCAACCGTTTAATATTGTTAAGTTCCTCATCAAGACATTCATCCGAGAAAATTGCTCTTGCTCTGTGGCGGACCAAGCACTTTATCAGATTGCGTTTGTATTTCAAGGGCACGAAGCTGAGAAGATGTATGTACTGGCCCGTTGATATAGGTTTTCTATAAACACTTCTTATTGTGCTGTCCTCTTTTCTGGTCATAAGGACGTCTAAAAATGAAATACTAGAGTCTTTTTCTTTCTCAATAGTAAAATTTATTGCAGGATGTACCTCATTAAATTTATCCAGGATGTTCTTTGCTTCCTTCTTGTTCTTCATAATCAAAAAAGTATCATCCATGTACCGACAATAAAATTCGAGTTCATTAATAACATCCTTCAAAGGCCCATTTTCTAGTTTCGCAAGGAAAATGTAACTACCAATTTAACTGCTCCTGTGGAGCCAGTTGGTTGCATAGGCCGTATAACTAGGCGTGTTTCGCGTCGAATTTCCAAACATCACCCTGCAAAGTGGTTTGTTAAGCAAAGGACAAACAAAATCTATTCACAGCGCTATTCTATCTCATCTTGTGGATACAGAACACAAGATTGATGTTAATCATGCTTCCAGGGTCATTTACCGCATACCTACGAATCTCAATTTCACCTTAAGAGTTCGACTACTAAACATTGCTGAAGCTGTTGGGATCCATATTAATAAGCCTAATTTATGCATCCGAAAGAAATTAGTTCAGACATTATCCTTACCTTGGTCATCCAGGTTTGAATAATCATGAATTTTTGTGGAATTTCTCTAATTTTAGTTGATATTCCATTCGCTGTTATATCTTTATTATTATTATAATTTAAGCATCTTTAATGAACTGTAATTCCATTGTGATCTTACTTTACAAATCGATATTATTTAAAAAACACTAATATTGTTATTAACTACTAATCTAGAATATTCTGTGTATATAAACATATATATAATTGTAGAGCCGGAAGAGGAATTTATCGAAAAGAATATTCTTTGCTCGATTATTTTGTTTTATAGAATACAATATATATATATATATATATATGTATATATATATATGTGAACATTCTATTTCATATCCTTTAATGTAAACCAAAATCCCACGGCCATTGGTTGGTTAAAGAATTTAAACTGTGGATATATAAACAGCGGTTTGATCAATTGAACATATACCTCTGCTTCCGTGTCTTGCCTTCTGCTGTTATACTTGGTGTCTCTGCTTTTCGAGAAATGAAAATCCCATGGCCTGCAGTTTCTGAAGAAGGAGACATGTGGATCTTCTGGCAGGACTTACTGGGCTGTTGCGGAGCTGAATGGCGTTCAAAGTCCGTCAGTGAAGAGGGTTTTACGTCGAAGGCAGCATATGATAGTGTGAGGCGAAACACCGGCGAAAACGTGGCAACCAGGGTCATGCAAACTGCTCCCAAAGTGAGAAGGACTATACGCGGTCACAGTCAGACGGGGTCACGTATATATGCGATCAGATATACAAACAGAGAGAAGCGAGTAAACTTCAGCCATCTTAGGAAATGGATACAGCAAGACAAGCAGACAAAGACGCCAGCACCAAGACGACCAAACCGACTTCAGCTGAAATTATTTGACGGGATGACAAGTGTGGTGGTGTGATACAGACGTTGTTGTACAATGGAATATTGATCTCACATATTCCAACAGTTCAATACTGCATTAGCAACAGAATACAATATATCTATTCGGTTCCCGCCAAACACACTCTTAAAACTTGCCTAATCAATAGTAACTTTTAAAAAAACAGGTAAGAATTGGCGTGATGTTAGTAACTCTACCGTGCATGGGAAAGGGATGTGTTAGTTAAAAGCTCCTTATTTCTTCAAGGTATCGTGTGCATATGTAACTTCCATAAAAGTCGTTTCCCAGATAGTATTCTAATTCCTTTCGGTAGAATCTAGGTTCTTTGACTCTATAACTAAACTGTTGCATAAACATTTGACCGCCTTCTGAATGAAGCATATTTCACAACATAAGTTGTCCAGTGTTGGTTCACATGGATTTGATTAGTTACAGAATTCCATCATGAGCTGACATCGGTTAAAGAACCGTTGGAAAACCAGCTGGGAGTATTGAACAGCTGTTTCGTCAGCCTAGTCTGGGACTCTTCATCAGTACGCACTCACTCACCACAGGATTTAGAGCCCACCTAGCTACTGGGACCCAATCCAATGACCAGTCCATGAATTTCAACCCCTGCCAGTTCACAACATAGCGACTATTTGTCCTCACATCCTGCCCGCTGCACCCTACTGGTCAAGACTTCTCACTAAGACCCAGGTAACCAGGCAACCTAACTGAATAGAGCCAGTCACTAGTGAACATCAGGTTGATACTCAAATGTTGGTTTACGGGGATTTGATTTGACTGCTTACAGGATCCCATCATGAGCTAAAATAAGTTAAGGAGCCATTTTGGAAACCACCCAGGGAGGAGTACTGGACAGCCATTTAGTCCCAATAGTTTGGGACTCTTCAGCTGTACACACTCACGCGAAGCAGGGTTCGAACCCAGTACTTCCGGTTACAAGGCAAGCTCGTACACCATCAAGAATATATATATATATGATACTTTAAAGAAAAACACTGATACAAAGAAGTAGAATCTACTCACTGATTCTAGGAAAAATAGCATCAAATTTACAATTGAGTCAGAGATTTTCGTCAACTTGCTTTTACGCTTAGCATATTTCCTTTCATCCACCTGATAACCAAATGGTTCTTGTACGCTGAGGAATAAAATGAATGTTAAGCATATACCAAACCATGCAATTCCAATCGATATTATTATCATTAAGAATAATTCATGTGATGAGAATCCTAGACAGTTCAGCTCCTGAAATACAAGCGAAACACGAAAAGTTATGAGTATAATGAGGAATAGTATTTTCCATACAACCACAGGTTGAAAAAAGTCTTGAGAAATTCAGTAAAACCGATAAGTATCATTTAGAGAATCACTGAAAAACTAAGGAGAACTGGATAGATGTTTCGTCCTAGTTAGGGATTCTTCAACAGTTCTAGCCCATGACTCTACTCAACAGGGATTGGAACCAGCACTTACGGATAAAGAGGTTAGCTCATCGTGCAGAAGTTCAAGTGAGAAGTTGTCTCGCGAGGAAGTCATCACATCGGGTTGAAACGGATGCTTAACAAAGTGTACTTGTTGGCGATAATAATATATGGAAAATCAAAACAAGTGATTCAGCCAAGAGACTCTTTTCAACGAACTTATTATCAAGCTGTACAATCGTATATATGTATGGCTTTTGTAATTTTTAGGAAATCATACCCTGTAAGGAAATGTAAACAAAGGTGTGGACACATGAAATAATAATAGTGGTAAGAAAAGCAATTCAAATGTTTGTGATTATAATCACAATTAAATGTCAAGTGGCAAAACCATGAATGTCATGTATAGAATAGTTGGGGGATTTCATCATCAGCTAACATCAGTTAAGGAACAATCGGAAAACCACCACGAAGTACTGGACAGCTGTTTCGTCAGCCTAGTTTGGGACTCCTCATCAGTACACACCCTAGAGGGGTTCGAACCCGGGACCTTCGGGTTGTAAGGCGAGCTAGCCAGCAGACCATTCAGTCACTGGGACCTGACCCAATGGCCCATGAATTTTAATTTCTCCCAACTGAAATCCCTGCAAACCAATACTTGAATATCAATCTGATGCTCACTAGCAACTAGCCCTACTCAGGTAGTGACCTGGGGTCCTAGTGTGAAGTCGTGACCAGTAAGGTACAGCGGGTTTAAGGTGAGGCAGCAACTCATCGAAGAAGTCATTGCGAAGTGGTCGCGGTATGCGATGAATTGTCAGAAGTTAGAGTTCATGGACTGGCCATTGGATCTCCTTGTAGCCAGAATGTCCTGGGTTCGAACCCAATGGTGTGGGTGCGCACTGATGAAGAGTCCCAAACTAGGTCACAACAGCTGTTCAGTGCTTTCTGGTTGGTTTCCAGTGGTTCTCTAACTGACGTCAGCTCATGATGAAATCCTCCAAACAATCAAACAAAATCTCTACAAAAACCAATACTTGCAATACATAGAATAATTCATAGGATGGATAGAACTTGGAAGTGGTGCGCAGTTATATGATTAGTAGGCAAATCGAATAAAATAAAAACGTTGCGTAAAATGCCGTGATATTTGACAACATAGAATTTAACGTTGCAAAACAGAATTAATTTAGAATGAATGACAAGTGGAACGAGTGAAATAATACCGGGGACAGTTCAAAGTGAGAATAGTAATAGTAACAACTGACACTGTAATAAAGGAAGAGTATACAAAGTGAATAGACAAAACGAAAAATTTGGTATAGCCAAAATATGATTGGGGATAACCATACTTTAGCACAGAGGGTTTAAGGCCATGGAAGTTGGAGGGGTTGAAAGAACTTTTGCTTTATACATAGAGCTGGCTTTGCTGTTTTGATAGACAAGGCTTCAATAATACAGATGAGTTGGATAAGTAGTGATTTGAGTAAATTACTTTTCGCCTTGTATATGACTTTATAGGCGAAGGCTAGAGAGATAGGGTGATCATTACCGACCAGATGTTCAATGATCACGCTTCTTGTTGCTCCACTTCCCCCTCTTTGTAACCACACACGACAGTGTTCTTGCACCCTCTTGAAAAAAGCCCTAGTCGAACGACTAATATACCTAGCTGCATATGAGCAGGTGAATTTACTTTGCCACTTGATACTTGACATTTAGCTATGATTATAATCACAAACATTTGAATTGCTTTTCGTACATCTGTGTTTAAATTTCCTCAGGGGGTATAATCTCTTAAAAATTATAGAAACTCATGTGTATACGATTGTACAGCTTGATAATAAATCCGTTGTAAAGAGTCTCTTGGCTGAATCACTTATTTTGATTTTCTATATGTCCTAATGAAAATTTTCCACGGATGGCATTGGATTCCGTTGGCTGAATGGTGAATGATCTGACCTTATGAACTGATTGACCTGGTTTCAATCCCTGGTTCAGTCACGGATGCGGATTGCGGAAGATTCGGAAAATTTGGAAAAGACAGTTTTTTTCAATGCCCTTTGGTTTTCAATGATTCCCTAATTGATGGCGGTTCATCGTGAAATTTATATCGGAATTAGTCCAAATCCGTACAGAGTCTCAAAATCTGGATATCTGTTTCAATGGAAGTCACAGTTTGTTAATAGTGAAACTATATGATTCTATACAATACAACTGAGACTGGAAACATCAGTTCTCAAGACAAGCTTCAAAATTCATCATCAGATGCTTTCGAATTCGGTGAGTTAGTAAATACAAGACAAAATATGAAGCATCCGGATCGATTTCGCATGTGAAGGTGCATAAAAGCTGAAAAAAGAGACCCCTTTTGGGACGAAACCACTGTGTTAAATGAATCTTAGTTTCTGATAACGCTTCAGAAGTTATTATCATTCCGTCAGTAAAAAGTCACTGGCGTCAGTCGAATATCCACAAGCCCTATGGTATAAGTTCGCGTAAAGTTAATTTGAATGTCATAAAGGGAAATGTACTAGAACATTGATATATACACAGGTGACTCATTAATATTCATTATTTATTTACCACACTTGCATAATCATTGATTTCCCGCATCTGCGTGATTATTGATTTTAATTACTGAATTCCCATGGTTTGTTAATATTTTTAAAATGTGACATTGATTTTCCTAACTGTATAAATACGGAGTTTTGTTTAACATTTCGACTATTGTAGAGACGGTAAAAGCTCTCGTATCAACGTCCAGTCTTCTTTCTTTATCTTGCGTGCCCGGCGGTATTGTTTGTTGTTGCTGACGTGCGATTAGGACAGATTAGCCAGCGCATTAGTTAGATTCGCTCGTAGTCTACAAGGTCCTCATATTCATACATAACAAACATATTTTCCCAGTTAAATTTTAAACAAATTGACATATTTTCAGTTTCACTAATCAGATCAGCGACTGCTGTTGTATACAAATGACACGGTCATGAACCGTGTAGGCTTGCGACTTTTACTTACACCATGAATATCTTGTCCAATGGGAATAATTGGAAGCCCTGAGCCCAGTCCAAACCTTTTGGGCCAGGTTCTTAGACCTAGGGCACACTGTCACTAATTTAAATAGTTGGAGGTAATCGGCAAGAAGGCATGGAACTAGGTTTCGTGCTAGTTGGCACTCACCAGTCAGTCAGCAAGGTGTATCCGCAGTATCACTCAGCGCTGCACTGAGCTATTCAGGTTCACATCTCAGAAGGGACATGGGTTCCTTCAAGCTGGTTGCAGCTACGCTTTGCTTACTGACTGGTGAGTGCCAACTAGCAAGAAACTTAGATACACGCCTTTCTGCCGATTCCATCCAACCATCTAATATCTAAATTTCAAAGTGCAAAATGATGGTGAGCCACCTAGAATGCTGGCAGCATTTTGATCTTGACTGGTATAATTCATTCCGCACCAAATAAAGGACCAGACACATTACAGTAGTTATTAACTAGTTCCCAATCAAGGTATGCTGGCTGGCTGGATTCAACATAGAACTCGGCACCGAAGTGCAGCAGTTCGAGTTGCCACGTTCCAAATACCACACAAAGGTAGACAAGAAAATGAGTGAAGAGAATCAATAGAGTTTTGACAAGTATAAGAGTGAAACAGAATGAGTAATGGTAGAAAGGAATATTAAAGATTACACAGACTGAATACATCTGCGCCATTGACAACGATTTTTAGCCATGTCACCTATTGTCTCCAGCCATTGATTCTTAGAGTCCCGAGGGCGGGCCCCAACCCGGAAGTACACTTACTCTTTTCCAACCTGCATCTATATAAGCTAGTAATGCCCGTCGGGAGAGGCGATGGTTAGGCATGCGCAGCACGTGACCTAGCCATCTCAATCTATGTAACTTTATAGCCTCGTCGATTGATTTTCCCTCTTTGCCCAACACTCTACGCCTAACGTCAGCATTACTTACCTTATTATACCACCTAACGTGAGAAAGAGATCGTAGACATCTATGATCAAAAACAGTCAACCTTTTCATGTCTTCAACTCGTATTGGCCATGTTTCAGAGCCATAGAGAAGAACGGAGCGAACTGTTGAGCAGTACACACGTCCCTTGGTTGATAGTCGGATGTCACGCCTACGCCAGATATGGTGTAAGTTAGCGAAAGCAGGTCGAGCTTTTTGGATCGGTGCTGAGATTTCGTCACCAATCAATCCGTTGGTGCTGATACAACTTCCCAAATAGGTGAAGTGGTCAACATGTTCTATCACTTCACTCCCTATCACTAAGCTATGTATACTGTCTTTATAACTCACGTGTAGTCCTCGACATCAAAAGGCATCACAGACCTGCTATCACTTAATTTCTTGCGACCTCATAGTGCCATATGTCCTTCAAAAAATTAAAATCGAACCAGCGTCACTCACAGCTATAGTCAAAGATGCTATCACTAAGTAAAATAAGTCAGCTAATAAATTTTAACTGCTCTTCGTCTGTCGACAAGTCACACATGGCACAAGGCCAGTAATCCAATAGGCACACTTTGTAATCCTGCTACATCCACATGTTCATTTGTCTCAGTGCATTACATCAAGTCAGTCTGCCAAACTGAGTTTAATTAAAAAAGTCTAATTAAATGTCTACCAATATTTTCGAAGAGACAATTGACCAGTTATTCAAATAAAATTAGAAAGTTTGCCTTAGCAGACTAACCTTGAATATACTGATCGCATCATCTTGTAATTTCAGTCTCTCTTCATCAGGTTGTAACCATTTCATTAAATGTTCTTTAATATCTTCTTCTTCAGTAGTACCAGAAACTGGTTGAATGCTTCGTTTTATTACTCTAAGTAGGATGTCACGTTTCCGTAAAAAGCGTCTATTGATTTTTTGATTCTATCAAATAAATATAAAAATAAATATGTAATCAGAAAATGATGATGATTATTTTGAGCAAATAGTGGTTGTCTTCGATAACTTCTTCTTCAGACTCTATAGTTATAAATCTATGTTTATCATATTAGTTTGTTTATTAGATGGATCACTCACAGTGAGTGAAACAGTATTATTATTTACCGGATGATAAAGTTTCGAACACAATTCATTATTGTTCATATTCATATCATCAGTTATAATCACACGACTTCGAAACTTCATTTTTATGGTTTCCTTTGTGCTTTCCTATTCGTCGTCGTAGGGGTAGTAGAATTTTCTAGATGTCCGATTGGACAGGCATTGAATCATTCCTATGACATGTGTTGGCTCGCACTTGATTCGGTAAATGAAGCTTTAGTCAGTTATCAGTCTCTCCCTCCACCCTGTGACATTAGATTTTGAAACTGTCATTCTATCCCATCCTATTGTGTGGTTGTGTGTAAGTGCATGTCGTGAGTGCTATAGCTGAACTATTCTCCAGATTTCTTATCTTATTCGGGTCAACCAATCTAGATTTTGCTTCTAGGTTTTTATGTTCTGCTAGTCTGACTGACTGACCCTGTTCTACTACTTTGACCTATATATTTGACCTGACAATCATTACCGGCAGGGTATTAGATAAATTAAATTGTTTTGTTTTAAAGTCCCCATAGGATCCACCATTTAACCGCAAAGCTTGTTTCTAATTGAGTTTGTGGGTTTGAATGCCAGCCACTTTCATTCCTGCCTTATTAGGAATTCTCCTTAAGGTTTCCGAGGTTCCTTCGTTGTATGGAAATACTACTGCTGATTTAGACTGCTGAAATGACAATCACTGCAGATCAAATTCATAGGTCAAACTAGTAGAACAAGGTCAGTCAGTCAAACTAGCGAAGCATGAAAACCTAGCAAAATCTAGTTTAGCTGATCCGAATAAGATAGGAAATCAATGCAATTTACTTATCTGATTTTGCTATAGTTTATACAAGATTAAGGCTTTTAACATTACGTAATTTGTTGTCTAACATTTACAATTCTAATGACAAATCTCTCAAAATATCCCTCTTGTTGCTAAGATTATTTACTACATATATGCGATTGTGCAGCTTGAGTACGATATCTCTGAAAACAGTAACTCTTCACTGAATGTGTTTTCTTTCATAGTAGGGAACAATTAATCATTGTTAAATCCTCTTGTTTTAAAGAACATTGGGATTCTCAACACGAACTGTAATTTAATCAAACTTAAATTTTCGTGTCGATTGGCTGAACCGAAGTGCTTGGTTTCAAGTACATCCTTCTGACGAGTCCCGAATAGGACGAAATCCACCGCCTGGAAAATTGCAGCATTCAGTAAAGGGAACGAGTTTTGAACTTTTGACACTAAAGTCAAGTCGATCAGTGCTTCTTTATAGGTGAGAAATTTGGCGCTTCACGAAAGAAACTCCAACAAGCTCGTTCAAACTTTTATCAAGAGATGTTTTCGCTGGCTCCCAAATGAAGATCAGATGCCAAGGAAGAGATAGCAACAAGGATCGACAGCGATCGACAGTCTAATGCTCAGTGAAATGGAGGTGAGTCGAACGCATTCTGAGGGGAACGTCGAAAGACATCGCTCGCCAGGAGACCCAGTGTAGCCCGAATGAGTAACGATGAGTTAGAGGAGATCATGAGACGAGGAGACGACAGTTTATGGTTAGTCGGAGAATGTGAGAAAAAAAAGGAAACACGGATTTGAGCGGCGCCGAAATAAAGTGAGACTATAAAATCAGTAGTTTTCAGCAGCTGAGTTTCAAAGCATGTTTAACTGCAACTTTACATGGTGCGTTTCTCTACATCTCAGAATACATGCCAGGCGAAGACTTACAGAGCCAATGATACCTTTGACTTTCTATCCAATCTAGACCTTCTCTGGATAATATCAACCGTATTGAAGACTAATATCAGGATTTTTCTTCTATTGAGTTCTGAGTGTAACTCTGAGCATTAGGATCACATTTCTATTTCACTTCGTTCTCTGTAGTCTATTCTAGCCTGCTCCATGACTGCCGACAAGCCCTGATATCCTCTTCACATGCTACTGTTAGATGCTCAACTAATCTTTCTCCATTTGGACTTCACTGTAGATCTTGTCAGCAGACGTCCGTTTTGAATATTCGCTAAAAATTGACAACTTTCTAACAGCTTCCATTTACGAAAGTCATATCTCATAGACATAATTCTTACTCGTGGGCTTCAGTAAGTAATTTATCTATTTTGTCCGGTAACATTTCTAGTAATCTGGATGAAACTCTGGAACTCACTGCCTATACTTGGAAAATAAAACCTAAAAGGAACAAACTTTACTCACCTGATTTGCTAAACAGTGTATAGATATTGCTCCTGAAATACCATTTGTAGTTGATTGACGCATAGGACATGCATTACATTTGTAGGCAGAAGTTGACTCATCAGCGAAATGATCCGGTGGACAAGGCATACACTAGCAAAATACAAAATACAATAATTTGAAGTAATGGCTATATATATAAACTTTTATAGAAATCTTTCTTTTGGTAGTTAGTTGATTTCAATGTAGGTCTTGTCACGATCAAAAATCATTTAGAGGACTGTATGGAACTAGGGTTGTGGTGAGAGCTGTCTACTAGTCAAATTGGTAGACAGTAATTTACGTCAATATTTACGTTCCCAAGATTTGTCGTAAGAAACAACCAATCGGAATACTGTGTTTGTTTGTTTACATATCCATAGTAATGTACATGAAGTCGTAAGAAACAACCAATCGGAATACTGTGTTTGTTTGTTTACATATCCATAGTAATGTACATGAAAACATATATAAATATGCGTTGATTTCCTTAATAAATGATCTGTTGCCTGACTCTTGCCTTCTGTCGTTACAGGGTAAACTAAAGATCTGTTTCATCCTGGTTTAAGTCTACTTAGTAGGGATCGCCTCGTAAGTTGAAGGTCCAACAAAGTCGAAAGAGATGGAAAAAGCATTGGCGACAGGCGAAACGAGACAAATCTTTAGGTTTATTAGGAAAACAGGCTGCAAAATACAAATAAGTGTCACAATCTTGAAGCAAAGTGACGCCTTAATTAGTTCTCAGGCTAGACGACTGGGAATTTGGAGGGAACACTTCGAGGAGCCCTTCAGAGACGTCTAACTTGTCTAGCATCCAACACCTAACTAAATGGTATGTAGATATCGGTTCTCCATCTGTACTTGGGGTTACAAAAACTACCTCTATTCTGAAACGGGCAAAGCAGTACGACCCGATGGAATGACTTCAGAGGTGTTCAAGAACCTTGGCAACGAACTGTTGCCGGGGTTAACTAGGATATTAATTAGAGTCTGGGAATTATGAATCTTCCCCTTAGACTGCTTTAAGTCACTGATTATCCCAGTTTATAAGAAAGGAGACAAGTATTCGTGTGATAATTATAAAGGGATTAGCTTGACTAATATACTATCTAAAGTTCTGGCTTGAGTAATCATGCGTTGAATAAGTAGTGCTCTAGAGAAGCAGACTCAAAAAAACCAGCCAGGCTTTAGGCCAAGGAGATGGTGTGTTGATCACACATTCACCCTGTGACCAGTTTCGGAAATTAGGCATACTTATCGGCACCCAGCAGTTGCCATATTTCTTGACCTGAAGGCACAGAAGTGTTATGGCAGTATTTGACCGTGAGGGGAGTACCGAGAAAGTATGTCACAGGTATCAAGGCATTCAACTTGAACTTAAAAAGCCACGTAAGAGCTTATGGAGTTTTGTCATCTGGAGTGATGACGACCAGAGGTTTCCATCATCATGCAAGTACTGATGGAATTAATCCTCACTGATTTTAGCGACTTAGGGATTGACTTGTTGCCGATATAAGGCAGAATCTTCTGAACACTGTGAGCAGAAATCTTCGAATGTTTGGTATGCGATTTGCTCCTATCAGATATACGATGGTGCTGCAGGACTGGTATGCACCGACTCCTAACATAAAAATATACAGTCAAGTGACAGACCACGTTGGCCACTCAACTTATTTGAGCCGGCTGACCAGGAAGAATTATCAACAAGAAACTCTGACTGCGAACAAACCAACAGGTGAGAGCCGATTGCTCAACAAATATATGGGCGAAAGTGGAGATGGACTGATTGGTCAAACGCTGAGGAGGCCGTCGAATGACATCGCGTTCAATGCAGGCCATGCCTCGACTGGAATGCCAATGGGAAGCGACGACTGGGTCGTCGATGCGAGAGTGACACAGAGGTAATCGTGTGAGTTGGAGGGCTTAAAGATGAAAGATTATGGGTATCGTGGAGCTAGCCAGCTGAAGAAGATGGCAAAAGATTGAAGAAACTGAAGATGTGTTGTTGAAGCCGTATGTTCCATTCGGAACCCAAGGGAATAAATAATATTAATAATATTACTCTTACCTCAGTTGTATTGATATACATTTCACGATAATATCCCAATGGGCAAATTCGCTTCCAATTTGCTTTCGACATAAAATGATTCCCAACTTTGATTGTTTTCCTTATCATCATTTGTGATTCAGTAATATGACGTAAAATAACTGGTGGTCTGTATTTCTGTTTAATCCATTGACAATTTAATTGGCGGTCACTTTAAAGAAGAAGAAAAAAAGAAATCAGAAAGATGATTTTATCGATAAAACTGAGCTTAAGAAATATGTCCACTCGTACATGTCAATAAAAAATATCAAGCTGCCCTAATGACTGAAACATTTTCAAAACTAAATCCGCAAGTTTTGCAAATCAAACAGGTTCTGGTGAAATAGTTTGATACTAATCAAGAAAGAAAGCAAGATAACCTGATGGGATAATAGTACTGATTGAAATAATAGAGGAGATTTGTAGCTCAGGTGGATTGTATTGGAATTAGTGGTGTTCTCCGTGGAGCTGGTTGGCGGTTTAATTGCGAAGCTGTCGTCGTCCCCCTTCTAGACAACATCTTCAGTGCAAGTTTTGGCATAAAGTGAACTGGTTTAAATTCTCCATGAACGGTAGGATTGCGTCTCCTGGTAACCATCTTTATATATGTACTGATCATTTTTTATTGACTGTGAATTTGAACTTCCTTGTCACGCAATTTCTTTTTTATTAATTGGTAGATTTGGTCTATATTAACATGTTTGTTAATCACATATTCGTTTGAGTAACAGGCTTCTAGGAATTCTCTGGCACTTTTGGTGTTTCCTCTCTTTAAAATTTCTACATTATCCCAATCAAATTTGTGTCCATAACTATCCTTGTCCACTGATATGAAACAATACATATCATGTCTTTTCATCACATCCAATTTGTGTTCTTGAATTCGGATTCGAAGGAGACGCCCACTTTGACCGATGTTATGTTTATTGTAGTTCATACACGCAAATGGTATTAATTATATCTTCTTTTTCTGTTGGATCTTTCGGTTTGCACAATATCCAATGAAGTGACTGTGCTGGCTAGCCAGCTTGTGTGCTATATCTATTTCAAATGGTCTTGACATTCTAGCTTCTATTTCAGAGATATTTTCCATATATAATAGAATGAATTTTCTTGCAGTCTTTGATGATGGTCTCTTGTTGGTGATATGACTCGAGTTTAATCAACTTTTGATGAAATTGTGAGGATATCCATTCATTTTGAAGATGGTTAGTAGGTATTTTTCCTCCATTCTCTTCAACACAGGAGTAGTGCTACAGTGTGTGTGAACTCTTTCAAACAATGTCTAAACACAGTTTCTTTTGTGAGTAATCGCGTTATAGTAGAGTATTTGATCTGTGTGCATTGAAATTCTGTATACTTGTGTTTCTAAATTTCCTGTGTTGGTCCTCCTGATTAAGACTTCTGAGAATGGGATTTTGTTGTCTAATTCTTCTTCTCTCGTGGTGGATTTATTGTCTTCAAAATTTGTTATTTATTAATTTGTGAGTGTGTTGTATGCGTAGTTTGTATACTGCTCACATCACCTATTGATGCATGCTAGCTAGGTTCAAATGGTCTGAACACTGGGCAGCCGATTGTTTCGTTTGAAGCTATAGCTTAAGAAGATGGCCTCTGGCTACTTAATTTGGCGAAATAGTAATACAAATAGCTATTCAAGTTTATATGAAGAGATTCCAATCACTTGGGTGTGGCGTTCGAGACTCCAAGAGTAAATAGTTGGGGACTTTTAGTGACATGGCTCACATGGCTCTTGTCAATGGCAAAGTTGCTTTCACACGTGCTGACCTTACAGGTCTATTAAGTTACCTATTGGATACGTATATATGATATAACACACCATATTCTATTGGGTCTTTAAGCTGATAAAGTTTATCTCTGAGAGAGGTGGTTGTTTGGTTGGTTGGTTTAAATGCTGCCCTAATTTCAGCCTCATTGAGAATCCTACGTAGGGCCTCTGATGTTCCTTCTTTATACGAGGGCAGTACTACACAGGCTTTGAATTCTATATTATTTTCGTCATTTTTATTGCTAATCTTAGTTTTTTTATGGTTCTTCATAGATTTCTGAACAAATTCTGGTGGGTAGTTACTGATTCACTAGTAATATTTCCTTTCCTATTTGTTTGATTTCATTATTTAAATCTTCTGGCTTACTAGTCAGCCTCTTGGCCCGATTATACAGACATATAGCCAAACCTCTCCTACATCACCGATTCTGAATGGGATGAATTAAAGTCTAAGTATTTGTTAGAGTGTGTCAATTTTCTATAAACGCTAGTATCTAACCTCCCACCATCTTGTTTTCGTTTTATTCTACGGTCTAGTATGTCTAACTCACAGTGTTCATTTTCTAACTGAAATTTGAATTGGATTTCATGTACTCCTGATTTCAAATAATCAATGCTGTTGATACAGTTACTCTCTTTCCACTATACTTTTCCGTTTTTGATGTAGCTGTGTTCTCTGAGCTGGATGGTTCATTTACGAAACTTTCATTGCCCTACTAGTCAAAATCTTCAGCGTATACTTCAATTTGAAGTCAGATTTTAGATTTCTCCACTTGTATTGGTACTGGTTGCTTCATTGACCTGAAGTTTGACTCTTTGTCTGTGAAATTACCTTCTTATCGATTGGTAAATTTTGTCTATGTCAATGTGTCTATTGATTGACGATTCACTGGAATACCCAACTTCTAAAAATTTTCTAGCACTCTTGGTATTTCCGCTGTATAATATTTGAACTCTGTCCCAGTCAAACTGATGTCCGTGGTTATCTGTATGCAGTGATACGAGGAAGTGGTTGACATCCTAGTAGGGCAGTGTAAGCTTCGTGAATAAGCCATCCAGCTGAGAGAACACATCTACTTCAAAATCATCCATCTGAGCTACAAATCTTCTCCTAATTTTTTCTGTTTTTCATAGATACTTTGAATTTCGCAATTCTCTCTAGCTTGGGGTACGATTTTATGAAGTTCAGAGAGTTGAACTACTGGACTTTATGCAAATTTCAAAATGAAATATCTTTTTCTCATTTCTCAAGGTCTCCTGGTCTGTTTGTATCATCTTTCTATAGAAAAACTTTCTTTATTATAATGAATAATTTCAAGTCTGATTACAAACTGGCTTCATTTGGGAAACCAATAAAAACCGGGGAGTACTGCAAAGATTTTTCGCCCTTCTTCAGGACTCTTCATAACTACGCAAATACGCCAGAACCCCACCAGAGATCAAACTCAGAAACCTCAGATTACTACGTGAACTCATATACCGCTGAGTCACTGGGACCCAATCCAACAGCCCATCAATTATATCTGATCCCATTGATACATCACGAGTTCGACTCCTAGCAGTGGATATCATATCTCAGCAATATACAATAAGTGCATATTAGGCTCATAAATACCTATCACGACGAGAAGCATAACTTGGACTGCATTATTGACAACAACAGAGAGAAGACAACAACAAGAATGTTAAATGTCATAAATAAAAATATCTTCAGGCTTCACACAATCACTATCATTATTCGGTAATTATAAAGAATCGATATTACACTCAGTGACTCATCAAAATAACCTAGAACAATCAACCAATCGGATAGTTCACCTTCTAAAATGTATTCCTGTATTGATAGGTGACTAACAATACTTAGCAGAAAGTGGGAAATATTTTCCCACCATCTAAAAGACAGATATCCTCTTGAAGATACATTCTGTAAACTTTACTACATAAAAAAATACCATTTTTGTGATAGGCGATTTTGATTGGTTGCTCAAGGTTATTTCGTTTGACCTTGAGCGTAGCATCGATTCATTTTCATTTGCTGTGTGCATTGGTGTTTATTCAATTAGGGTTTGTTTGTTATTGGAAAACTTACTAAAATTGTTTCTTAGTACCATTGTAAGAACACTGAATAGATAAATCATGATATTCTATTGAATTATTGAATGAACATTGGTCTTTCAAACCTAAATTAATTATCAAGAAAAAAAGATTCCAAATTACTCTAGAAATACAGTGGGTTGTTTGAAGTGAAAATTCGCCTTTAACATTTATATTATGAAACTCGCCTAGTTTATTAGCTCACTAGATTTCTAGCCGTTCCCAAGCCAGGGTAAAGAGGGAGGGTTGGGGAGGGAAGCTAGCAACCCCGCACCACTAAACCTATCAAACCTACAGAGAAACTTCAACGCATAGAAAACATATTTAAAATACAAAAACTTCAAATAGCTATCTTATTCTTCTCTCGAATCGGAGAGGAGAAATGACACAGCGGGCTGGTGAAAGCCAGGCTTCGGAAACCAGCCAGACGATGTGTCTTCTCTCGACGAAAGCAAGAATGGGAATGGGCACGTGGAATATCCGTACAATGTAGGAAGGTGGCTGGAAAGGCTGCCCAGGTAGCCAAAGAAATGCGAAGATATGGCATAGAAGTGCAGGGAATCTGCCAGAGCAGATGGAATGGATGTGGACTGTCAAAACTGTCAACTGGTGAGTGAGTAATCTACTTCGGTCTGGTCGCACAGCCGACAGCCACGAGCACACTGAGACAGTGAGGGGCTATTATGTTGTCACCAACAACAGCCAAAGCCCTAATGCTGTAAGAAACAACCCCTTCCAGGACTATGACAGCAAGATTCAACTCATAAAGCCAGGTAGTTCACAATTATCCAGTGCTAAACACAGTGCTACAAACAACGTAGAACAAGAGAAGAAGGAAGAGTTTTACAGATAACTACAAACAGTAATGGACAACATCCCAAACAGAGACATCAGAATCATCATGGGGGATATGAATGTCAGCTAAACTGGGAGCAGATAATACAGGAAGAGATCTCATCATGCGCCGAGAGGCTCTCATATAAATAAATGAGAACGGAGAATTATTCGCCGACTTCTGCTCTTTCATTGATTTGGTGATCGGAGGCGAGGCAGCGTGTACAAACACAAGGATATATACAAAGCAACATGGTTTTCGCCTGACGGATATACCACAAATGAGATAGATTCCATCTCAATCTCAAGGAAGTGGATACACAGCTTGCTGGATACAAAGTTGAGAAGGGGAGCAGATATGGGCTCACTCAGACCATCATCTAGTTCAAGGAATCTTCGGGGTGAAGCTTAAATCCTCCAGAGCAACTGCAGATAAGCCACAATTCGAGTACAACATTCAGAAACTGAAGGACAAAACTACAATGGGTAACTGAACTGCAGATATAAGGGTAAATTCGGAGACACTACGTGGTATCAGTGATGAAACCTGCATGAGAAAATATCGGAACTCCCTGATGGCGATATTCAAGGATACGTGTACAAATTTTCTAGAAGGAAAGAAGAGACATAACAAGGAATGGCTCTCAACGGACACCTACCTGGAAACTAATAGAAGAGTGGAGAGGAGGATGGGGAAAGAGGTGACTCAATGCAAAGATGTGCGTCGGTGGCACAGTGGTTAAGACGGTCGCTGACCATGCACATGGTCCGCAATTGAATCCCCGGCAGACGCACATTCGATTTCAATGATCAGCCTGCTAAATTTGGGCTACCGATATCACATGCTGAAAATACCATAGCTGTACCAAAAATACTGTGTGGAGTCGAGCTATAATAAAAGAATTTTAAAAATAAGTTGAATAACGGAAGGAAATGCTGAGTCCAATGTAGACTGCACTAAGTAGAGAAGTGAAGAAGAGTGTTGGGAATGACAAAAGACAATTCTGTGACACACTGGCTGGCAACTGAAGCAGAACAGGCCGCTGGCGAAGGTAATACCTCAAAACATTATACCAGATAACGAGGTCTCTCTCTGGGCAGAGACCAAGACAGATGAAGCCTATAAAACATGTTCAAGAGAAACTGAGTATCAAGGAGGAGAGACAAATAAAACAATAGTCTGATCACTTCAAAGGACTCCTCAATCAATCACCACCTGCAAATTGCCCAGAAATACCACCAAAAACAACAGCACGCACATAAATGCCTACCAGTGGACACCAGTACTCAAGAGAAAGCATAAATCTTGAATGCCATCAAGCTACTGAAGGACAGCCATGAAGGCAGCAGGACCAAACGAAGTTCTCCCTGAGGCACAGAAGACGGACCCAGAGACTGCAACAGATATGAACTGGATGCAGAACCCCTCCGGCTCCCCGGAACAAGCTGGATTCAGGAAAGGCAAATCGTGTGGTGATCAATTTGCAAGTATCGTCATCGAACAAAGCATAGAATGGTAGTCAAATGTCTTCCTCAACTTCATAGACTTTGAAAAGGCCTTCGACAGATCACACTGATCCAGACGTAATTTGGAAACTACTTCAACACTACGGTTTACCTCAAGTCTTTGTCAACTTCATTCAACAGCTATATGACAAAGCCAGGTGCCTAGTGATCCACAACGAAAAACTCAGTAAAGAGTTCGAAGTGAATACAGGAGAAAGGCAAGGCTGACTGCCTACTATCACTGATGATATTCCTAATTGTGGTGGACTGCATTATGCGTCAGACTGTGCATGTGGAGTGAGAAGACAGGAATACGTTGGACCATCAGTAAGAAGATTCTAGAAGATCTAGATTTCACGCGTGGATAATATATGTTTAATATCATACAAACTCGAAAACTTGCAGGCGAATACCAAGAAACTTGCTAAACAGGCTGGCAGACAGCGAAGATAGGACTCCAGATAAACATAAAGAAGAATGAAGTGATGAAGATTAGTAACCAACCAACAAGGGGAACAACAAACAGCACCAAGAGCCATCAACGGGAGAGATTTCACAAAGGTTACTTCCTGGCTTCACTTATCTAGGAAGCACAGTTTCAACCACAAGCAGTCGGGACAGATGAAGATGTCAAAGCCAACCAGCCAGTCAGAATCAGAAATACAGTGTAGAAATCCATCATTCTGAAATCAGTTTGAAAATCTGATGCATTCGACATCAAGAACAAAGTTCCGATTTTCAACACAAACGTTTAGTCAGTCACTGCTTCTATATGGGTCAGAAACGTGGCTAGCGTGTTACGAAAAGCGTTTTCAACAGGCAACTGCAGACGTTTATCAACAACTTTTCCAACTGGTTCCATAATGAAGATCAAATGGCCAGAAAGAATTGGTAACAAGAAACTCTAGCTCGTGACAAACCAACAGGTGAGAGCCGATTGCTCAACAAATATGTGGAAGAAAGTGAAGATGGATTGATCAGCCATACGTTGAGGAGGCCGTCGAGTAGAACACCAATGGGAAGCGACGAGTGGGTCATTGGTGTGAGGATGACACGGGGGAGGTCGTGTGGCGAGGGGGAGATAAGAGATTATGGTAAACAGTGGAACTAGCCAGCAGAAGAGGACGGCAGAAAATAGAAGAAATTGTATATGTGTTACTGAAGCCTTATTTACCACTCGGAACCCAAGGGAATAATAACAATATATACTATGAATATGCAGATGACATGCTTGGTACAATAAGTAGCAGACAAAATGACACTAACTGACGTAAATTGCTGGTAATCAGTCACATCAGTCATTAGGGCTAGCAGCCTAGCCAGGCTGATCGTAATGCCCAATCGCTGATTCACTCGCCTAAGGCTGGGCTTACAATCGATTCTACGTGGACTGACTGATGCTAAAGAGATAAGTTACTTTAAACTTCGACATATCTAGCAAGTGAGGATGTTGGTGAGTGATTGAGTGCTAACTTCCCATGCCAGACGTCTCACGCTCATTCTCCGGCATCTTGAAAGATAGATACGTTAGAGGGTCATCAGTGGCTCAGCTGTTGAATGGTGGCCAACCACACACACGGTCAGGGTTTCGGTCCCTGCTGGAAGCACTCCAAGACCTCACTAAACCCATAGCAGGCTCAGTTTATAGATGAGGTTGAGCATGGTGCTAGCAATTCAACACAGCATAAATAATACCAACACAACTGAAGTTTCAAAGCTTGAGGCCCTATTTTCCAACAGGAAGGTAAACGAATCAGAAACATTTTTTGCCCAGAAGATTTCAATATAGTGAAAATATTCATTTAGACATTTAGAAAAAGCAAAACAATTGAGCAAAGGATATCCTTTTCGGTAATTTCCTCTTCCTGATCCACAAGACTACTGTTTTTAGATACTATCGATTTGTTACTTAAAAACACCAATATCTTTGATGACGGTTATTCTAGAATGTTCTGTGTACATAAATATATACATATTATTGCAGAGCCAGTAGAGGAAATCATCAAAATGGATATTCTTTGCTCAATTTAGTGTTTACTAAATATCTAATCATTCAAAGGACAAGGTTGACTGGAGTTCTAGTGATAAGTCCTTACCAGTAGGGTCCACTAGGTCGGATATGAGAACAAATACTAACCCAATGGCATTGGTTAGTGGTCGCTCTAAAATCATAAACTGGTAGAGGTTAGAATTCATGAACTGGCCATTGAGTCGGGTCCCAATGACTGAATGGTATATGAGCTTGTCCTGAAACTAAGACGTCCTGGGTTTGAAACCCAAGCGGGTGGGTGCTCACTACCTACAAAATGTCTAGAATAAAGCTGCTATTATTGTTATTATTATTAACACAAAAGGAATTGACCAATATGTGAATAAGAACTTCGTGTCAATTATTGGCGTACACTTACCTGAGTGATTACAGAATTGCTTCATAAATAATTCATTCGCAGATTTCAAATTGATTTCTGAAATAATAGATAAAATAATATTACGAATAATAGTAATAATAACAATAATAATACTTATAGTCATTGCATAATGCGTACAATATAAACATCTATATGCTTAGATAATATAATTTAATTGCATTTAGTTATGATGTTGAAGTTCGAATGGCCACGCAGAAGGGAACTATGGGAACAAACCAACGAAGAACACTGAGTAACTACTTGAACGAAATGATAATACATAGAATCTAAATCACGACTTGAAAATTACATAATCCGAGTGGTTGGGGACAATTCGGCTGTCTGGGCTGAGTCGGACAGAGTACATTGCCAGCGAATTCAACCCCGAACGAAAGAAGCAGCCGTCCAGTGCTTAGATCAGTTCGATGATCTAGCTAGTAAGCAATGCACTGGTTGATGTGAATGGTATGTAACACTATAAGACAAAGATTCAATGATCAACCTATCTTTTCACCTAACTATATGACTTTTCAATGCTTTTACCCGGTGATTGCAGGGTATTGGCTGACCTTATTTTCAGATTACTTAACCAAGCAAAACCAGTCATTCTAAGATCTAGCTAAGTTCTGATATGCTAACCAACCTAATCGACCTTGGTCCAGCTAGTTTAATCGATATATCTGATCTCACAGTAGTTACATGTACTGATACAGTTCCCTCGAGTTCTGACTGGAACATAGGGGCTCAACAGCACGTCGTCACCTTGTCCTATTCTCTCGGGTTCTCTTCAACTGGGCCCCATGATTGCCCAGAGTCACTCATCTCCTTCTCACACAATACCTCCATGTCACGCATATTCAACTATTCTAATTCCATTCGGGTTCAACTCGAGTAATGACCTGCATTGAGCGCGATGTCATTGAGTGGCCTCCTCTAAGTACGCTCGATCAATCCATCTCCGTTTTCTTCCACATATTTGCTAAGCAACACGTTCTTGATTGGTTCGTTCCAAGACTTCCTTGTTGTTAGTTCTTTCTGACTAACCATTTGATCTTCAGTATGCAGCCAGCCAGCGAAGTGGACAGTTGTTGATAAAAGTCAGTAGTAGCCTGTTGGATTCACTGTTTGTGAAGAGCTAGGCGAGTTCCAGGCCCATATAGAAGCAGTGATTGACTTAACATTTGTGTCGAAAATCGGAACTTTGTTCGTTATACCGATTTGAGCAGATTCGCGAACTGATTTCAGAATGATGGAGGTCTACGTTGCCTTTCCAATTCTGGTTTGACATCTGCATCCGTGCTGTCGACTGCAGTTGAAACGATGCTACATAGACAAGTGGGGGAAGTAACCACTTTCACATTTCTCCCGTTGGTAGAGATTGGTGCTTGTTGTTAGTGTTTGGCTATCTTCATCACCTCCATCTTCTCTGTATTCACATGAATTCGTGTCTTTGCCACTCCTTCAGCCAGCTTATTGGTTTTCGCCTTTTATTACTCAAGTTTGTGTAAAATCAGACTCAAATCCAGATCTTTTAGGGTCTTCTTATAGATCTAGTGTATTCCTGTCTCGTAACCGGAAGGTCCTAGGTTCGAACCCCAGTGGGTGCGTACTGCCGATGATTTCCAAACTAGGATGAAACAGCAGCTGTCCAGTACTCCCTGGTTTTCAGTGTATCTCTAACTGATAACAATCCATGATCAACTCGTAAAAACATATTATGTATGACACAAATACTTACATGTCCAGCTATACAACGTAAAAATCAAAGTTTCATACGAAACTCATAATGAACTATGTATATTCGATATCCACATAATTTGTTCTGTACATAAATAATCATAACAAACAATTAAGCTTTCAGTAAATTCTTCTGAACGCTCTACAATTTTAAAATCCATTGATTTTAGTCTGCAATATCCAGTAAGATCAAATCAGAATTTCTTTGACTGGACACTAACTTGTGTCCAACAAGGTTTCAGGCAAGTTAGCAATGTGGCCACCATGCCACTAGGTAGCACGCCATCAAGATACACTCAGGATTGTAGTTATTGTTAGGTGGTTGGAGGCAACAATGAGTGATACGGGTTTGAATCTAAGGCAGGGAACATCAGTTCCTTCAAGATTCTGGATACGCCTTGGTGACTGGTGACTGTCTACAAGCACGAAATATACGTCAGGCGACGATTCCTGCCGATTGCCTCCAACCATCTAATAAGAACAAATCAGGATTGTATATCAGAAAGTGTGTTGTGTGTGGGACAAGATGCAATAATAATAATAATAGTAGTCGGTTAGTTCTCATTAACATTTAGAGTATGTATATTACGTAACATTGTTAAAATTAGAATAAGACATACAAGCGAACAATATTGATGTTAACAATTAGATATTCTTCAGACTTTGCTTTAATTTACACAGCTTTACATATAAAAAATCTAACCAGTTACAGGGATATTCTGAATTAGGAAAAAAATAATAATGATAATTAGACAGCTGAACAAACGTATAACTGAGCAACTTTCATTCATGATTCAGAAAAGGCCAGGTAAAATCTGTAGGAAGTTCTATTTTGTCTCATTTGATTGATGTTGGCAGCTACCACGTGGACAGAAGAATTGCCTTCAAAGTTATCTATCACATTCCATCAAAGAACCTATAGAACGGAATTCGATCCCGCCTGTCACACACATAGCTGGAGCTGCTATGGGAATCAATTTGGCAATCCTAGTGTCTTCACATACACCAAAAGAAGTTTGTTCTACCTTTGTCTCTCCTTTGCTTAGCCTAGATAAATTTTCAACTAGAAATACCTCCCACCCCTTCCTTATTCTCCAGTTCTTTCGTACTTTTATGATGTTTATTTAAACTCTGATTATCTGTCCACTTCACCTTTATTAGTTTTCTTAATTTTTAGGATTTCACCTTATTTATTTATTTATTTATTGAATTGTCTGCATATACACCCACATATTACTACCTTCGTTAATTCTGTCACCACCTACATAAATTCTTTGTACTTTTGTCAACATTAACCTTATAGTCATTACCTCTGCTGCTATTGTTTACAGTAATTACATTGTATTTTTCATTTTCAGTTATCTGCGACCTTGAAATTTAGGCGAAAGTAATCAATTAAAAAATCTGATCCAAAAGTACACATTGTTTACAGGTAGATTTTACTAGGCATTTTCTGAATCATGAATGAAAGATGTTCAAATGAACTGTCGTCAAGATTTGACCGAATAGTTCTAAAATATTTGGGCGCCGAGTGAGAATTACTTATTTCAATATCGCTGAGATTTTACAAATATAATTTTTTACAAATGTCTACTTCTCACTCGACGCCCAAATATTTTAGAACTATTCGGTCAAATCTTGACGACAGTTCATTTGAATTATTTTGCTATCGAATTAAATTAACAAAGAAACTATGTAATTGGCACAATCATCGTGTTTTCAGTCTCCGTTGTCTGGAACAAAATGCACATCCTAAATCCGTAGCTGTCGAGTCACCTGACAACTCCAGTAGGTCGAATAAAGCAGCTCAATATTCAGAAAGAAGACAATGCAATAAGTTCGACAGGGTGCTTAAACTAAACTCTAATCCTAAACACCATAATTTTGAAAATACGTCTGATCATAAAATTCTAGATACTACTAACAGTTTGAACGGACATGAAGGTTTGATGTTAGCTGATGCATAGGAAATCCTGATTAATAAATAAAAATGGATATGTATCACTAATTAATAATACTTGGTCAAATTCCTGACTGTCTATATCTTCCTATGGAGACGTTAAGAAATGTTTTACGACTGTTTACACACACACGCATGCACTCTGTGTTTAAAGCATTTAACAAAGGTAGACCAATATTTGTAAGTCCGAGGTCAAATTTTGATCACAGCTGATACAATTTTGTTTATTATACTTGTTAATACTTGTGTTTATGAATCATGATTGGACAAAGTTTTTAAAAAGATGTGCCTTTTATATATAAAACCTCTGTTATGTTAATTTTGATTAATTTCCCTGAAGAAGTTCGGACCAGATTGCCGAACGAAACGTTGGAATTACTTATTTCAATATCGCTGAGATTTTACAAATATAATTTTTTACGAAAGATGTTCAGTTATACATTTTTCGAGCTGTCTGACTGTTGTTATTATTTTTTATTCCACAAACTCACCGTCAATGGTTAGATTTTTTATACATAAATGTGCATAATTTAGAGCTAAGTCTGAATAAGATCTAATTGTAAACAGCAATATTGTTCACTTGAATGCCTTGTTTAATTTTAACAATGGGAATATTTAAAAATTTGAAATCATGTAGTTATGTTTTGCAGTATACGCATGGTTATAGATAATCAGAACTAACCGACTGTTATTACTCCATCTTATATTTGTACGATGCAATACACTTTCTGATATATGATTCTGATTTGTTGTTATTTGATGGTTGTAGGCAATCGTCAAGCAGAGTCGCCTGACGTAGATTTCGTGCTTGTAGACACTCACCAGTCACCAAGGCGTATCTGGAATCTTGAAGGAACTCATGTTCCCTGCCTTAGATTCGAACTCGTGTCACCCATTGCTGCCTCGAACCACCTAACAATAACTACATTCCTGAGTGTACCTTGATGGCGAGCCACATAGTGGCCTGGTGGCCACATTGCTAACTTGCCTGAAACCTTGTTGGACACAAGTTAGTGTCCAATTAAAAATATTCTGATTCGACCTTACTGGATATTGCATACTAAAAACAATGGATATTAAAATTGTAGAGCGTGAAGAATTTACTGAAAGTACACTTGTTTGCTATAATTGCTTTTCTTCTGAATAAACTATGTATGTACATGGTTTGAAAAGATAGATTTACGTGTATTCTTTCACCCGGTTGACTGAATTGTAAAGCTTTCGTTGTCCTTCTGGACAACATCGCTTCAGGTCAGGTTTTAGTATGAAATTAACTTAATTGAATTTTACAAGTTGACCACGGACTGGTATTAAGTTGGAGAACCACTGGAAATCTAGCTAGGAGTATTGGACAGCCAACTGTTTCATCCTAGTTTGGGATGGATGTTCTACCGACGACATTGGGTGGGGTCGCGCTAAATCACGAATCGGCAGTAGTTAGAATTCATGGGCTGGCCACTGAATCGGGTCCCAGTGGTTGAATGGCATGCGACTTGCTAGCCTTGTAACCGGAAGGTCCTCAGTTTTACCTCTCTCGTGTGGGTGCATACTGCTGACGAATCACAAAACTAGGATGAAACAGCTGTCCAGTTATTATTCTTATATTATTGTTTCCTTTAATTCCTAGAGGAATATAGGGCTTCAGTCGTGCGTCTCCATTGCGTTCGGTTCTCTCCTAGAGTCTTCACCTGGCTCCAAGTCTGTCCACACGTTTTAATCTCCTCTTCACATGACCTCCTCCAAGTCACCCTTGCACTGACGACCAACTCGCCGCTTCCCATTCGATCGGGTTCCACTCGAGCAATGGCTTGTCTAGTGATGTCACTTGATGGTTTCCTCAGAGTATGACCAATCCATCTCCATTTCTTCCTGCCTATTTGTTTCACAATCGGTTCCTGGTTGGTTCGCTCCCAGAGATCCATGTTGCTGATCTTTTCTAGCCGGCCATCTCATCTTGAGTAATGAGAGAAGACAGCTAGCTCTTGATGAAGGTCTGTAATTTGTTTGAGATGCTGTTTATGACGCACCAAGTCTCTGATCCGTATAGCAGCACTGACTTCATATTGGAGTTGAAAATCCGGATCTTAATTTTGATGCTGGGTGCTGTTGACCTCCAGGTAAAAGAGGTTGTTTCTTTCAGGTTCCTCTCATTTATGCTGATCGTTGTCTGTTGTTGTTGTTCTTGTTCGGGAATCTTCATAACCTCTGTTTTCTCTATGTTCACCTGAAGTCCTATCTTTGATGCTTCTTCTGCCAACTTATTGCTTTCCCCTTGCATGGCTTCCAGTTTGTGGGAAATCAGACATACATCATCGGCGAAGTCCAGATCCTCCAAGTTCTTTGTGTGAGTCCATTTTATGCCTGTTTCCTCATTGCCCGCTGTTTGTCGCATTATCCAGTCTACCGCAATCAAGAAAATCATCAGAGACAGTAGTCAGCCTTGTCTTACTCCTGTCCTCACTTCTTCGAAGGATTTCGTAAGTTTCCCTTTTGTGAATTACTTGGTATGCAGCATTGTCGTACAACTGTTGGATGAGATGTATAATTGTCGGTGGCACCCCGTAGTAGCGAAGTAGTTGCCAAAGCACCACTCGATGGACGCTGTCGAAGGCCTTACCAAAGTCGATGAAGTTGAGATAGAGAGGTGACTGCCATTCGAATCTGTCCAGTACTCTCTGGTTTTCAATGGTTCTCTAACTGATATCAATCCGTGATCATTTCGTAAAAACAAAACTAACCCTTACAAACCATACGATGGAAAATTAATTGAATTCTCCCAGAATTAGGATATCCTTGTATCTGCTGTCATTCGTTGTGTGTGACTGTTTGTCAGTTTGCATCGATCATATTTTTCTTGACTAGGAATTCGAACTCTTTTGTCATGTGGCTTATTTTTTGTTAGTTGGTAAATTTGGTGTATATCAGTGTGTATGTTAATCGTTGATTCTTCTGTGTACTAGGCTTTGTCGAATTCTCTGGCATTTTTGATGTTTCCTCTGATTAAAATTTCTACATTATCCCAATCAAATTGGTGTCCGCAAATATCTAAATGCTTCGACATGAAACAGTACATCTAGTGTCTTTCCACAACTAATATATGTTCTTGGATTGTGATTCGAAGGGGACACCTACTCTGACCGATGTTGTGTTTATCGCATTTTATGTAAATTATTTTCTAAATAGTATTAATTTTAACTTCTTTTTCTGTTGGATGGGTTTTCTGGTTTGCACAATATCGAATGAAAAAATGATTGTGCTGGCTGGCTGGCTTGTGTGCTATATCTGTTTCAAACGGCCTTGATATTCAAGCTGTAATTTCGGAAATAAATTTTTATATATGGTAGGATGAATTTTCTTGTGATCTTTGATATTAGCTCAATGTTGGTGTTATGACTTGAGTTTAGGCACTTTTCGATGCAATTGTGTGGGCATCCATTCTTTATAAAGACAGATGGTAGATATTTCCTTTCTATTGTCTTCAACACTGGAGTAGTGCTACAGTGTGCCTGAACTCTTTTAAACAATGTCTACATACAGTTTCTTTTATGAGTAATGGCGTTGTTGCTATGACAGTCGAGTATCTGGTCTATGTGTGTCGTTTTTCTACATACTTGTGTTTCCAAATTCTCTGTGTTAACTGCCTTGTGAATTTAATGTCTTCAAATATGTTGTTTATTAATTTGTGGATATATTCTAGATCATTTCTTTTAACTATTACAAATTTATCATCAACTTAACGTAACCAGATTTTTGGTTTGATTATGGTTAGGGAGGGCTATTTATTCTAATCTTTGCATAACAGGTTCAGCTATTAATCCTGATATGGGCGATGATCCCATTGGTGCTCCTTTTATTTGTTCGCATATTATTGATCATTGAGTTGGAAATTTGCTACAGGACATAATTTTTATGAGTTCCATCCAAGTTGAACATTGTAGTTTTGTGTTGTTTTCGCTATAGAGTAATTGTTGCACAGTTTCTTTTACTAGTTTTGCACCAATTGAAGTGTATATAATGCCGTGACATCAGAGGACACCATTATTTCATTGTCATCCACTTGAATGTTTTTAATTTTTTCTAAAAATTTGACTGGCGAATTGATAGAATGGTCGCATGATTCTGTTAGGTATTTTAATTTGCTGAAAAGTTCTTCAAGTTCGTCGGTGACAGAGAGGTTAGGATGCTCGCCGACCATGAAAACGGTCCGGGGTTCGATCCCCGGCCAACGGACGCACTCCCTTACCTCGCTAAGCCAGTAATAAAGCTAGTAAAGAAAAAAGTTTGGGCATGAGACTAGCAACCCCATCCTGTAAAAATAAACGGTGCTAAAGAAACTTCAAGCCTCTAGCTTGAAGCCCTATGTTCCACTAAGGAATGTGAAGGAATAAAAAAAGTTCTTTAGATAGATTACATGTTGGTGATCCTGGTAACGAAACCACTGTGGCCAAGTTATAGCTAATAATGAGTTATTGATCACTTAATGACAATGTCCATAACCTTGTAATAAACCAAAATGCCCCCTAAGATGTATAATCATGATAACGACACATTTAAAACACACCATAAATGAATACGATAAAATTCCGTTAGTATTTGAAAAGACTATTTAATTATCATTTGTTAGAATAAACTTTTTTTAAATATATGGGAGAATTTATATGTACCTGGTAAAATGAAGAAAACATACCCTCTTTGTGCTTTGATGGATCAATATATGTTTTAAGATCTTGTGAACACAGTTCAGTGGATTCACCTAAATATATATTTCAATTCAAGAAAATATAAGAATTAGCCGATTTGTATTTCTAATTAAGAAACATGAAGTAAATTACGAAGTTTGAGTCTTTCTCACATTCTGTGAGTGCCATAAAAATAAGATCTATTAATAAAAAGAAGTTGTCGGGCTTACCAGATGTCACCACACAACTTCGAGACCTGATTTTTAAAGTTCTCCTTCTTCACTCTCGCTTATTGTAAGGGTGGGAGAATATTCCAGATGTTTCGAACGGGTGTTGAACCACTCCTGTTTTACGCATTTTGGGTTGATTCTTCTGTTACCAATCTATCCTTCCACCACCGCGAATTGATATCAGATGGAGAACCATTGAATCGGGTCCCAGTGGTTGAATGGTATACGAGCTTGCCTTGTAACTGGAAGGTCCTAGATTCGAACCCCAGTGGGTGCGTACTTCCTATGATTCCCGAACTAGGATGAAACAGCTGTCCAGTACTCCCTGGTTTTCGATGGTTCTTTAACTGATACGTACCCGTGGTCAAACTTGTATAAACAATTATATGTTACAAAATGGTGTCTGAACATACTTTTTTGGCATACTGAACCCAACCTCTGGATATAGAACCTCTCACTACCCTACCTGGTAACCAGAATTGCTGTGTTCGTGTGCTTTTGTGTTTTGTTCTGTTGCATAACGTCCCACTCAATCTTCATTTTGACTTTCACTCACTGTGGTGAACCCACTATTATGGTTCCAAATCCACTAAATTAAATTATTTTATCTATTTTATAACTTAACTTCAGGATTCCCCCCCCCATCCACGCTCCTGAACTCTCTACCACCATATGTATAAATTAACTCTGTGCTGTTCCATCTTGTATTTTGTCTCTAGTCTATCCTTGTTTCAGAGAGAAATCTGAACTCCACCCTTCTGTCTAATTGCTAGAGAAAATAGTTACCTTCTTTAACACTAAATAATTATCTACTTACATTATCGCTGAAATTATGTTGTTAACACTTTCCATCTATAACTTGAAGTTATTGTGAAGAAAGTATGTTCAGACACCATTTTGTAACATATAATTTGATTTTGTTTAGGATTTGCGCAGTTGAAGAGAGAGAATCGACGAAGTAAAATGAGTTCGTACTATCCTGCCTGGAAATATATTCCTTCTCTCTTTCTTTATTGAAACAAATAAAAGGAAATGGCTCTATGAATTACCAAATAAATCCATGAATGTTAGAATAAAGTAGAGTAGTAAAGGCATAACAAAAATTATCTTAGAAGCTGTTTTGCATTGAACAAGTATAAGATAGAATAATAGAGCGTTTATCTTAATTATCACATTCTGTCTTATGTTCTTAATTACTCTATAGTTTATTTCCACTGACTTTGTGGAAGAAGAATTAGATTTTCTCACAGAAATCTTCATCAGAAATGAAGGTCAACAAAAGTTTATTAACAAGAATATCAAATCGAAAATTTAGAGATATTAGACATCGTTAAATGAACTATGATTTCATAACAAACTTAACTTATAAGTTCACTGTAAAAAAAAGTCCAACATCTTCACAGCAACGCTAAGAGTAGTGTTTTCCAGTTGTCCACTGGTTTGCAGGAGACTGAAAGATTAAACCTTACATCTGAGCACTTTTATGAGCATATAACAACTATTTAACTATTCTTGTTGAGCCAGACATTTTGGTCATTCGGCGTTTATCTTGTCTGAAAACGTTTCAGGAACACTATCCTGCGTAGCGGCCTATTTAAAACTTCGGCTATCAAATACTTCCATCTCTATATTGTGTAAATTTTTTTCTCTTTCGGTTTGTTTTAATCGATTAAGACATGACCTCCAATAAAGCTTCAGTTTCTCAAATTCCTACTAAACTTGAGGAAAGGCCTGATTGTAGGTGGCAAAGTTTTCCACTACATGAGATAACTGTTCTTCAGTTATGTACTTAGGTCTCAAAATGTACTTCTGAACATCTCTTACAATTGGATTTCAACTAGACATCGTGGATAGATTTCTTAAATGAGACAAAACAGGCATATCATAATAGAATGGCTTGTGCTTCACCTCAGAGACCACTGTGCGTTACAGAAAGGATATACCGTCAGTTAATATTATACTTGAAGATATTGTCCGAAGGGAAAATATCATGCAACAAACCCCTTTGAAAATTCTGTACATTTTATAAATACTGTCCAGAATAAAGATATTATTATTATATCAGCAAAAAACAGCAGTGACTCTATGAAGAGCGAGATAACTGAACGCCATGTAGACACTGAACATTCTATCTCAACAAACTCCTTTTTGAAAGTATTCTACAAAGTGAACAACAACCTTCCAAAAATAATACACTTTCATCTCTTCTGCGTTACTAAAAGCTCTAGGTATTCTGATGAATTAAACAAAGCTCAGCGTACAAAGGCGAATTATTAACTCATTTCTACTATATTGGCAAACACTCATGACCTCGAGTGGAATCTCAGTGGGAAGCGACGAGTGGGTCGTCAGTGAGAGGGTGACATGGAGTAGGAGATGAGAGATAATGGGCAATCGTGGTGCTAACCAGCTGAAGAGGACGGAAGAAAATAGAAAGAAGTGGAGATGTGTTGTTCAAGCCCTAAGTTCCACTCGGAACCCAAGAGAATCCTAATAATAATAATTATGATTATCAGCGACTATGATTATGAAAAGTCATCAGTATGTGACTATCCTCTCTTATGAAAAATAAATGGTATATAAATGCGATTGTACATTTTGCTATGATACTGAGTGGATTAAGGCGTGTGGGTATAATAATACTGACTCAATGAACAACTCATCTGGTATGCTAGATACACTTATTCGTCCGTCGCACCTTCTGTTTCACTGAGCCACTTAAATATCAAAAGACAAAGACTGCTGCCTGTGACTGATAGGATACAGTTTCTATTAGGAAAAACGCGCCACATTTATATATTTTCTAATCACAATAAAATCGATCCAGAACAGATTTTTCTGATTGGTAGGCGTTTAGGGCTAGGGAGGTGAAAAAAAAATGTTCTGATTGGTTTGGGACTTAGCCGACATCGAAGTAAGAAGAAGATAATGAAGTATTTGTTTGCATAGATTTGATTGGTTTCAGGATTTCATCATGAATTGACATCTGTTAGAGGACCATCGGAAAGCCACCACGAGGTAATGGACAGCTGTTTCGTCAGCTTAGTTTGGGACTCTTCACAGCACGCACCCAACTCCAGAGTTCGGACCCAGGACCTTCCGGTTACAATGCGACCTCGTAGACCAGTGGGACCCGATCCAATGGTCCATGAATTCTAGCTTCTACCAGTTGATGATACAGCGCGACCACTAGCGAATATTATCACTAGCGAGTATTTGCCCTCATACGCGACCTGCTGTACTCCACTGGTCACGACTTCCCACTAGAACCCAGGTAACTACCTACCTACCTGAATAGGGCCAGTCAGTATTGAGCATCAAATCGATATTCAAGTGTTGGTTTTCAAGGATTTGATTTGATTGGTTTCAGGATTTTGTCATGAAATGTAAAAGATGCTGAAATTTTACAGTCATCCGATCTCACGATGAATCACAAGATGATTACTATTTAAACCGATAGTTATCACAATTAACAAGGAAAATGAACTCACCTATGGGTGTCTTCACTGAACTACTGATCATATCTTCCCATTAATATTATTTATTTTTGATTATAGCTTGATTCCACACCGTAGTTTTTGATACAAGTGTGGAATTTTCAGCATGTGATATTGGTAGCCCAAATTTTGCAGGCCGACCACTGATATCAGGTGTGCGTCGACAGAAGATCGAACCCCGAACCATGTGCATGGTCGGTGAGCATCCTAACCGCTGTGCCACCGACTCACATACATGTAAATGTATAATTACAATAGATAATAACAATCAGTTTTCTTCTGTGTGCCTGTGTGTGTTAAAGTTTGACAGTGAGTGGTAGTATTGGTGTTTAGGATTATGAGTCAAGATTGATTAGATATATAAATGAATAACTAAATAGAGGTCAATCTGAAGTTCAATAGATGATCAGAAAATACAGTACATTCAGAAATGCGAATATGTGAATATGACATGATGGAGATATACGATGAGTTATTCATTTATATATCTTATCAATTGTGACTCATAATCCAATACATCAGTATTGTAGGAGTTAAATATATAATTACCAAAAGTTATGTTGTTCAGTCAGTTACCTGTCCAACATGTTGGCTTCTTCATGAACTCCTCAGCAATACATTTACTAAGGCACAGTTTCAAATTGACTGTCCAAAATAATTTTCTTTATAAAGAAAAAAAGTATCAAAAATATTTTGATAAAAAAAGAGATAAATTATACAATTTACTCTTTATTCCATTTCAATGCATCAACATTGATGCCTTGAACGAAGTTTGTTTTACTTGTTTGAATTGATTGATGATGAAAATGGCGGTTACATTGTCGATTATTTATTTGTTTAAAATACATGGGATACAGTAATATTTGCTGACTGGTAAATATCTGTAATTATAAAACAATCCAAAAGATTATTAAAAGAAACAGATTTTCAAAGTTGGTGCGAATATAAATAATAAATGGCATTCGAAAACTTGTCACCCAGTAGAAAATAATACTTCTCAATGTGTTGGTTTGCGGGGATATTGATTAAGTTCAAGATTGACCACGAATTGTCTACATCTAGAGAACCGTTGAACACCAGGGAGTACTGGACAGTTGTGTTGTCCTTATTTGTGATTTTTATGTAATTTATATCTATGAACCCACCCATCAGGGATCGAACCCAAGGCAAACTCGTTGACCATGCAGCCACTTGGACGAAATGCAATGGTCCATGAATTTTGGCTTCTAACAATCCGCTATATATATATATATATATATATATATATATATATAGCGCTACCACCATTGTCTATCTAAATGAAGTTAGTTCATCACCAACTGTGAAATCAGACGAACCTCAGCAAAAGAACACTTGAAAATAAATATAGTTGTAAATATGGAAGATTTGTAGCTCAGGTGGATAATTTTGATGTTGCTAAGTTTTCTGAGCTAGTTGTTTGGATTATTTGCGAAGCTTTCATTTCTCTAGTAGGCAACGATAGTCGGATATCACGTCTACGCCAGAGACGGCGTAAACTGGCATATGCGAAACTAGTCCTCTGTATCCGTGCTGAGATTTCGTCGGAGATCAACCCGTTGGGGCTGATGGTACTTCCCAAGTAAGTGAAACGGTCAACGTGCTCTACCACTTCACTTCCTATTTCTAAGCTAGGAGTCGGTGTAGTCCAATCCTACAACATCATCTTGCGTTTGACGGGAGCGAATCGCATGCCAAACATTCGTAGATTGCATCTCAAGGTGTTCAGAAGACTCTGCTTGATTTTGTCAGCGTCCTCACCTAGAAGGACTATATCATCTGCATATTCTAAGTCGACGAGATTATTCCCTGGTTGCAAGTCAATCCCTGAGTCTCTGAAGTGAGTTAGGGTTAAGTCCATTAGTACATCTATGATGAATTTGAATAGGAATGGGGATAATGGGCATCCTTGATGGACGCCACTAGTCGTCACCACTCGAGATGACAACTCGCCGTAAGCCTTCACCTGGCTGCATGAATACGAGTTCAGTGCTTTGATGAGTGCAATGTATTTTCTCGGCATTCCCTTTACAGCCAAACATCGCCAGAGAACCTCTCGGTCGACAGAATCGAATGCCACCTTTAGGTCAAGAAATATAATGATTGTTGGATGCCGGTAGGAATGCCTATGTTCTAGAATCTGTCGAAGGGTGAAGATGTGATCAATACACCCTCTTCCTGGTCTAAAACCTGCCTGGTTTACTCGTGTTTGTGCCTCCCGAGCACCACTTATTCTACTCATTATTACTGAGCCTATAACTTTAGATAGCATACTGGTCAAGCTAATCCCTCTGTGATTATCACAGGAAGACTTGTCTCCCTTCTTGTATACTGGGATAATCAATGATTTACACCAGACCGACGGGATTTCCTCTGATTCCCAGATGCTGCCTTGAACCTCAGTTAATTCAGACAGTAGACCGTCTTTACAGTACTTAAATACCTCTGGAGTCATTCCATCAGGTCCCGCTGTTTTGCCTTGCTTCATATTAGTGACAGCTTTAGTAACCTAAGTTAAGGACGGAGGACCTGTGTCTATATCCCATTCAGGGAGGTGTTGGATGTTCGGCAGGTTAAGTGTGACTGTAGGCCAATTAAACTGCTCCTCATAGTGTTCTTTCCAGCGTTCCAGCCATCTATCCTGGGAGCTAATTATGGTGCCATTTTTCTCCGAGATTGTTTCACTTATCATTTGCCTTTTGCCACCTGTTTCCCTGATTAGCCTGAATAGTTATCTGGTGTGGCGACTTGAACTGCCGCACATATGTGCAAAGTTTTAAGTCGAAAACAGACAGACAGACAGAACGCCTTCAGCGCGTACTTCAATTTGAAGTGCAAATAAATATAGTGCTTACTAGTGACTAACTACCCGTTGAGGTTGTCTGACTAGTTGTGTGTCAAGACAAATACTCGTCGATGTGATTGGCTGGAGTTCCTGCTTTATATATTGTGAATCGGCAGAAGTTTGAATTGGTGGACATGAAATCCTATCTAAGTAGCTTGGTGTAGGGGTCATCTTGTAATCAGGTCCCGAGTTCGACCTCTGGTCAGAAGAGGTGGTTTTCCAGTACGCCTTGGTTTTCAACGGTTTCTTATGTGAAGACAGTTATTGATCAGTGTTGAAATCCTAATACTGTTTCATTATATGCGTATATTCTTCATTAATTTTCACTAGGCTTGTTAACAGTTCATCGGTAGTTCACCAGTAGACCACTGGTCAACAACAGACGTAATCCGGGGTCCGATCGATGGCCGACGCACGCCTTAACCTTACCTAGTGAGTAGTAAGGCTAGTAGAGAGGAGAGGTTAGGCGAAAAAGGCTAGCAACCCCACCTATGTTAGAATTTGTCGATACTAATTATAATGGGTGAAAAAATACTTACTTCTCGATGAATCATGTTAGATGTTTGCACAGTTATTGCACTTATTCAAGATGAGTTCTATCTTACAAGGCATTACTCTCCAAGACTGAAGGTAATTCTCTATTCATAGTCTCCTCAGTGAGTGAAAGCATCAGAAACAGAGCTCAGAGTAAAAAAAATAATAGCAAAAGCGATAACTATAGTCTTGATGTTATGTTTCATCGTGGCAAAGAAGTCTCAGCATAGTAACTCTTCGTACAGGAACTTCACTGCATCTATGGGTCAGTAGTAGAATGTTTGCCAACCATGCTGGACGTCCGCTTTTGATTCCTGGCCGGTAGTAATCTCGGAAATGGGGTGAGATAAGGAGTAGGGCGAGCGATTCCACTCCCTACAAAAGGTAACACCAATTTTACTAAAATGTATGCACTACAGCATATAAATATATAAATTGGGCTTTTCCTCTGAACTATCATTCCGTGAAGTAATACCAAACGATCAATCTAGACATATTTCAAGAACATAATACTGATCGAAGAAAGTTTTTTCAAGGAACTTGAAATCAAACTTCACATTCGCATATTTAAGTAAGACCTGGTTTCATAGTATGGGTGTCAAAAGTGATGATCATATTTTGTGATATTAGATGGTTGGAGGCAATTGGCAGGAAGCCTGCGACACCAACTAGGTTTCGTGCTAGTTCGCATTCATCGGTCAGCAAGGCGTATCTGCAACCACAATGAAGGAACTCATGTCCCCCTTCTGAGACTCGAACTCGCATCACCCAGTGAGTGCTGCAGTCAGAGACGTTACCACTGAGCTATTCGGGCTCGCGACTTACCTCCTTTAGGTCTGTAGTAGGTATTTTGATTGGATACTAGTAACTAGTGTGACGCGTCTAGTCCTTTCTTTGGTGCAGACCAAATTCTCAGAAGGGACATGAGTTCCTTCAAGGTTGCAGATACGCCTCGCTGACGAGTACCAACTAGCACGATACCTAGGTGGTGTCGAAGGCTTCCTGCCCATTGTTTGCCTCCAACCATCAAATATCATCAAATCAATGTGCACCATGATGGTGAGCTACCTAGAATGGTGACCACATTGCAAACCTGACTGATAGCATTCAGTCTGCACCAAAGAAAGTACTAAACATATCACACTAGTTACTAGTGTCCAATCAAAATCATATTTTGTCTCAGCTATGATGGAGTACTACAGTAAATTCCTCCGAAAGTGTACACAAGATTACTGACTAATCATCTGACCAAGAATCATTTTTATCAGAAAACACAAATACTCATATTTAATAACGCTATTTAAGAAAAAAATATTAACTGTCTTACCATAACTCTTTCAATGTATTTATGTTGAACAATCCTGACATTTTCACATGGACATTTATTGAAATGAAATGTTTCATTCACATAAAGTACAACTTTTGATAAATACTTATTATCACCACTAAAGAATTTAATTGTTTGAATCCAAGATCCATTTCTAGTTGGTTTGTTTTGATTAAAGGTTATTATTAATGGAGCGTCTTTTGAATTTTCAACGTGTTCAATGTTGGATGTTAGATTGAAATTAACTGTAACTCTATAATAACTTGCAAATTTTAGGAAGAACTACAAAAGATGAAATAAATAAAGATAAAAACAATTCGTGAAACAGTCCTCGTGTTATACAGATTTCTGATGAGATTTTGATGAATTAAATTTTAATTATTCAATCAGAAAGTTACAAAGACCTACTCTGTGAAATGATACAGATAGATTCTATATTTGAATGGTTCGAATTCACTGAATTTGCTTTGGAACATTTCGTAACGAAATATGACAAGCTAAACACACCATCATTCTTCTCTACTCAAATTTTCCTTAAGAAGGCAAAACAGTTTGAGCAAAGAATACTCTTTCTTATCATGTCCTTATCAAGTTCAACATCATTCTGCATGGTTAAGTAAGAGACAAGTTAGGTCTACTCGTAGTTCTGCTTTCTCATACCTTGTAGATACTAGATATAACGTTGATGTTAACGGGGCATGTAAAGTTATCTATCGTATCCAAAACAACCTTAATTTTGCATTACGAATTCTCCAACATACAACTGAGGCCATCATAATCCTCCAGAAGATGATGAACCAATGGATTTCGAATAAATTCACAAAGACTGACTGGTTTCAACGTAGGACTCTGCACAGATGTGCACCAGTTCTAGCCGCCACACTCCCTCCATTCACCACACAAAGCAAGAGAACACAGTAAAGGGAGGTTCAAAAGAGAGATAATAAAAAGGAGTTGTTAGAGAAAAAGAATGGTAATAAAGAAGAACAATAGAATTTCTTTGGACACTATAAATCACAAAGAGTGAATGCATCTGCTCCACCCATTGAAGACGATTTGGAACTATATCATCGACTGTCTCCAGCCTCCATTGGTTCTTACCATCCTAAGCACTTCAACCAGGAAGTCTATACCTCCCTATGTGGCTTAAACTAACTGTTATGCATTTCACTGACTGATACCATATTCTCTTTTGACTACCACTAGCTTTTCTCCAGCATGTGTAATACATGTCCTAACCATCTCCATCAGTGTAATTTCACAACCTCATCGATTGATTTCCCCTCCCACCTACCTAGCACTCGACCAATGCCTAACCTCAATATTGCTCACTTTATTATTCCACCATCGCTTAAATTACTGTTGTCAATGGAAAAGAGCCTTGAACGTTGGTTCATTGGCCTTGGCAGCCATTAATGGGCAACTGAAAGGCGCGAATGGTCGATCGCTTGCAAGTTGAAGGAAGACTGGAGTTAAATACGAATAAAAGTACTTTATAACTTCATTTGTACTAAACATTTGTTTGTAGACTTGTACTAATCTTTGCTTTAATTGCCAAACAATATAACTTCCTTCAAAGAATACTGGTGTTTTGGAGTTAAAGTCGAGAAAATACATAGTAATTATCGGTTCGAAGCATCTTCGTTACAATAAGAACTTAGGGCTAAGTTCCTTGACAAGTGTATTATGCATGAACCCATTTTTAAGAATAAGGCTGTTATTATTATTATAAATATCCACAAGCTCGTACAGCATTCATACGCCAAAAGTTCTTTTAAACTTACTATCGAGCTAGTTGCATCATTTCTTGTCTGTCTGTCAGCCGTAAGTAGTTAAGGTGAATTCTGTCGTGGAATGTTACTCTTTGATGATTTTTGATATCTTACTAAGTCTAAGTTATTACAATCGTATATCAATTTTGATCTGCGTCGCCTCAATCACAAAACAAGAGCTGTCTACATTCATCTTTGTCTAAACATCACATACTCCACGAAATGACGCTATATTTCTTTCTGATCATAGTGAACTGATACAAAGTCCAATCACACTTTGATTGTTTAGGTTAGAAAGTTGTGTAAGTAATGCCTTGATACGATGATTATGAACAGTAATAAATTGTGCTCGAAACGTCGTCATCAGTAAACATTACTGTATAATACTGTGAGACTTTATGAAAACAAATTTTACCCACAATGAGCTCTACTGGTCACTAGTTCTTAGTACAGCTTCAGGAGATCAATTCACAGTAGTTATCAATGCGTTAGAGACTGATTCTCGGACTAAGAATGTTTTTTATACATGGTTTTGTATTCATTTAAATTTTTAAATTTTGACATGAAGGAGCATTTTTGAGAGAGATCACTGAAAACTAGAGAATACGGAAGAGCCCCGAGTTAGGATGAAACCAATGCCTACTTTCCAATAACCTCTCTAATCGATGTTGGTTCGCAACAAAACCTAACAAGTGAAATTGAATTTCAGAATTTCATCATGAACTGACATCGGTTAGAGAACTATTGGAAAACCACTCAAAGAGTACTAGATAGCCAGTCATTTCGTCTTAGTTTGGGGTTCTTCAACAGTACACACCCACCTCCATGGTTCCAAACCAGCATCTTCTGGTTACAAGGCTAGGTATGAATTCTTACCAAGGAATTCAGTCTTATATTTAAAGATCTGTGAACAACACTTAAGGCTGAATGTATGTATCTGTTAGTCGGTGGCACGGAGGTTAGGACTCCTGCCAATCATTCACATGATCTGGAATTCGATCCCTTGCAGACGCAATCCCGATATCAATGGTTGGGCTGCAAAATTTGGGCTACCGATATCACATGTTGAAAATTCCATATTTGTACCAAAAATATGTTGTGGAGTCAAGCCATATAAAAAATGTGTCACCTTAAGTGGACATTCTTACGAAAACTGTCATTCGTCTGTGTAACATAAGCGATTTTTGAATGAATTCACTGATTTTCACTTTTATAAAAGTTTTTTTATTTCCCGGTGAATGAAAAACCTAACGATATCGCTGGTTTTGTTGACGTCTCGCTATTTAATGCTGCTGCTAATACCTTTATCAAAGTAGCTATATTAATACAGAATTTAAAAAATCCACTCAGCTTATATATAACAACTTAATCATCGTTCATCAGCATTTCATCAATAAAATCAACACAAACATTATATATGGTTGAATACATATTCCGAAGACATGGGCCTCAACAGTTGTCATTCCATATAGACCATCAAATACGTTAGATAATATCAGAAGAGTACTCAGTGAGCACAACATCAGAGTTTCCTTAAAAAAATCAGACGCACACATACACTACAAAGCAACCTTGTCCATGTAAAAGACCAAATGCCTAAGGATTCTCTATCTAATTGTGTCTATAAAATAAAATGCCTGGAATGTGATGTGATATACATCGCACAAACCTCACCAGAGATAAATCAAAATGAGAAGAAATGAACACCGTAGAGCATCTGTTCGACCAACCACCGAGAAATCCAGTTAGTAAACTAGAAAAGCTTGAAAAATCATCAGCAAGCCCTACATGGTGGTCTACACACTATAGAATCAGGCCACAAAACTGATTTTGACAATATTGAAATAATCCAGAAAAACCTTTTTAGAAATCACAAAGAACGTCTAATATCATCAGAAACACTTCATATGATCAAATGGAATCCAAATTGTCTGAGTAGGAATGATGGACTAAAGCAGGATTTGGCCTGGTTACAAGAACCCAGCCCCCTCCCTCATGAAATGACAAAGTCAGCACGAATGTGATAAGCGATTTCATTATGTAATTTCATACTCTTATCAAATCCAACAATCTGTACACCTGGTTTTGTTATCTTTACCAATTGGCCAACTTGATAACGCAAAAATTACCCCATGCTGACGAACGACGATTAAGTTGTTATACACATAAGCTGAGTGGATTTTGTAAATTCTGGTTTAATATCACTGTTTTGATAAAGCTACTAGCAGCAGCATTAAACAGCGAAACCTCAGTAAAATCAACAATATCATATACCCAATGCCCAATATTTTTCAAACTGTTAAAAGTGAACTTTGTTTGGACATATGTAATTCATTGATGAGTCATGAAACTGTAACCCCATAACCAAATAGTTCTGGAATTGACCTTCCACACAGTCACTGGTGCCCACTGATGAAGAGGTTAAGACTAGGAAGAAAACCGCAGTTGCTCAGTGTTCCTTAGTGTCGGTGCATGATGATGTCTGGATTGAAATTAATAGAAATGCTAGAAAACCCAAATCGAAAAATGTGCACATAGAACTGCTACTTCGTAAGGAATTAGCCGAAAAGACAACTGACAAGACTGACAATCTAAAGCAGAAGTTAGAATTCATGGGGTGGCCATTTGATCGAGTCCCAGCAGCTAAATGGTCTACGAGCTTGCCTTGTAACCAGGAAGCTCTGGGTTCGAAACCTGGCGGTGAGTGGGTGTACTGATGAAGAGTCCCAAACTAGGGCGGAACAGCCCTCCAGTACTCCCTGATGGTCTTCCAATGGTTCTCTAACCGATATCAGCTCATGATAAAATCCTGTAGCCAATCTACTAAAATGTTGAAAGCTGAGAAAAGGTGCTTTCTAAGGTCATTCACGATCTGGTTTGTAAATATTCACTTAGGAAATAAATAAAATGCTTTTTTTCAACTCAAACTGACTTTACAGTTATACCGTTGACATTCCAGTTGTAGCATACAAGCATATCCATGAACACTTTTCATTTTCAAAGAGAATTTCTGCTCAGTATTCTTCGTAAAATAATTAGCTTGTTTTATTGTTATCATTCCATTATGGCGGAGAATATCGCATAGATTGAAATTATTGTTAACTGATTTTACACCTGAATTTAGAGGAACGAGAATAAAGAAGTTTAATAATCTTAATCGATACATCCTCATAACCTCATCGATCAACTTCCCCTGTTTAATGAACACTACGCATAACCTTAATATTGCTGATCATATATTTTACCGTCTTATATGTTAGACAGAAGTCAAAAGCTTCTAGACTAAAGTGGCTAAGCTCTTCATATCTTCCACTTTTAATGATCATATCTTACGGACGTAAAGAAGGACAGGATGAACTGCTGTGCGGTATACAAGTTTTTTAATCCACAGAGGGATATCATGACTGAACCAGAGGTGACTCAGTTAGGGAAACGCCAATCGAACTTTTCTTATCCATGCTAAGATTGTTGTTATACTCACCAGTCGCCAGGCCCGATGAGAATTTCTACATAAGCGAACTGGTTAACACATTCAGCTAATCCAGTTCATACGCTTAAGCAAGAAGTCAGTGTAGACCAATCCTACGTGATGAATGTATAGATACTTATCATTCTTTAGATGACAGCTACATTTATTTATTATTATTTCCTTGGGTTCCGGGTGGAACGTAGGGTTTCAACGACACATCTTCACTTTCTTCTACTTTTTGTTGTCCGCTCAAGCTGGTTAGCTCCACGACTGACCATAATCTGTTATCTCCTCCTCCAACTCACACAATCTCCTCCATGTCACCCTCGCACCGACAACCAACTCGTCAATTCCCATTTGGATTCCACTCGAGCGATGGACTGCAATGCGCTCAGTGTCATTCGACGACCTCCTCAACGTATTCTCGATCAGTCCATCTCCATTTTCTTCTACTTATTTATTGAGCGATTGGCTCTCACCTGTTGGTTTGTCCCACTGCAGAGTTTCTTGCTAATTCTTTCTGGCTGACCATCTGATCTTCAGTATGGATCCAACCGGCGAAAGTGACAGCTGTTGATAAAAGTCTATAACTCGTTGGAAATCCTTTCCGTGACGGGTGTGCAGTGCAAGTTCCTGACCCATATAGATGAACTGACTGACTTCGCATTTGTGTGGGAAGTCCGAATCTTGTTCTTTACACTGGCTGAGTCAATGCAGAGGATTTCCATATCGGCTTTAAGTTGATGAAGGCGTATCTTGCCTTTCCAATTCTGTCTAGCTGGCTGTGGTTGAAACTGTACTTCCTAGTCGGATAAGTGAAGGAGGTAACCTCGGTCAAATCTCTTCCTCTGATGGTGATTGGTATCGGTTTTAGTTGCTGTTGGTGGTGGTTGGTTATCTTCATCACCTGCAGTCCTGTCTTCTCTGCCTCTTCAGTCAGTTTGTTGGTTTTCGTCTGCCTTCAAGTCTTCTAAAGTTTTCTTATTAGTCAGTCCAGCGTATTCTATTCTTGTCTTCTCACTCTCACGCACAATTTGATGCATAATCCAGTCGACCACAATTAAGAATATAGTCAGTGATGATAGGCAGCTGGCCTTGTCTTGCTTCTGCATGCACTTCGAAAGCTGACTGGCTTCTCTAAGCCTTTCACGAGTCCGCTGTGTCATTTCGCCTCTCCGATTCCAGCGGAGAATAAGTTTGTTCGTTAACTTTTTTTGTATTGTTAGTATTTTTCTTGTGCGTTGAAACTTCTGTAGCGATCTGATTGGTTTTTTGATGTAGGGTGGCTAGCCTCACGCCCAACTGCACGTCTTTACCCGGGCGTGGTACCGGCTGGAAAACTAGCGAGCTAGTAAACTAGCCGATGTTAGCTGTCAGCGACAGGCTACTTCAAATAAATTTAAAATAATTTGTCCCTTTTATAAATTTGGATAGCGTTATAAGAAGACGGAAATTATCTGAAAAGCAATGTGGGATGTATTCGCGCTATACATTTCAAACAATCTGATCGCAAATTTACTTGTCAAGTCGATATATATATATATATGGAAATGTTAAATTAAACAAACTGACAAAAAAAGGATTTAAGAATGATTAAAATCCGAATAAATCTGCTGAAGAAGCTGTGGCTTACACAGTGAAACGTTCAGAAAAATATTGTTTTGATTTTCTTAACACGCTGGGATTAATTTAAATAATTTATGGTGATTAACTCAACGTTTGGTAATCCAATCAAATAAGGATTACCAAGGTAGGTTAAGAGTAATAATAAATTGTTTTTGAATACACAGAGGGTGGGGGTGGGTTAAGTTTATGAATAGCTATAGCCTTGGCGTATTTCATATAACGGGGAAATAAACAGTAGGATTTTGAGACGAAGGTTGAATTCGATCATCCGTAGAACCTATTATGCAGCCCAGCTAATAATTGTCGAAAGAGCTAAAAATATGCTTCGCCTCAAACCTCAAAAGCGCACAAGTGATTATATCACATCCCACACTATTTACCAATTTTCGTGTGTGTGTGTGGTCACACATACATAGGGAGGAGTAATCGCGCTCTGCATGTGAGGGTGGGAGAGCATATTCCAAATGGTTAGAAAAACAAATGAACTGTGAAAAACCAATAGATGCAGGTGTCAGACTATCAACTTCGTCTATAGCTAAACACCTAATCGAGATGAACCATATGATTGATGTCGACTCAGCCTTTAAGGTCATCTACAAAAACGGTCAAGGGCGCTTATTGAAATACGCTGAGGCTATAGCCATTCATAAACCTAAGCCCCCCCCCCCACCCTGTGTATTCTAAAACATTGAAATAAGAACAAATTACTTCAGCGAAGAGTCTCTTTTCGGCGAATTCATTCACTTAGCTGTACAGTCGCAAATATATATACAATTATTTTGTGTGTGTGTGTACATTAGGTTTGTCAAAATCAAAATAACAGTTAGTGTGGGTTGTTGATTATATCATCAAGATAATGAAGAAGTTAAAATGTGTGATTGATACTCAAAGTTGTAACTAAGTGGGGTGAAGATTGGTAAGATGTGAGTAGGGTTACGTAATATGGACATGTTTAGAAAGATTAGATGCTAGTGAAGGAGTTTGGAGACAATTATGAAAATAAACTAGATAGATAATAGGTGAAAAGATTGAATGGGTTAGTTACTAAAAATTGTTATACGAAAATTGCGTCATACTCTGAACCATATCGATTCCATTATATCACGTGTGCCAGAACTCGAGAGGAACATAGCGCAACGATCCTCTGCGTTACACGAATTGTCTTGTGATGAACGACAAGCATTTACCGACTATGTCACTGTGGTTACGGAGAAGCGTACACAATCCATCCATTCTAACTTATTGAAAAGTCTCAAACCTGCAGAAACAAGACGCAAGTTTCCAGAAGATCCTACCAAATTTGTATTCAATTATTCTTCAGTAACGTTATCTCCCATACAATTGGAGGCCTTGTCTCTCGGGCCAAGATTCTGCGACATGAACTCCAACATAAGCAAGCTCAATACTTATGTCGAGTTTGAAAATTTGATCAATCAGACTACTGATCTTGTCCCAGCTTCCGAAGAAGAATTCAAACATTTCAAGTCCACTATTCTAGACTCTTGTCAACAGTATCTGAATACAAAGTCCAAGTTCAACAGCCTTTTGACCAAAGAACATAGAGAACAACTCAACCAACTAAGGCAGAACAAAGAATTGCTTATCACACGTCCTGACAAAGGTACAGGCATAGTCTTAATGGATAGAAAAGATTATATTAATAAAATGATGGCGATTCTCTCAGACAACAATAAGTTCTCAGTATTCGAAAAAGAGAAAGACAAAACCGAAGCGACGGAAAAACAACTAACTGAGATCTTGAGAAAGCTAAAGACTGATCAAGTTATCTCTGAAAATGTCTTCGAGAGCATTCGACCCACAGGTTCAATAATACCCCGACTATACGGATTGCCAAAAACTCATAAACAGGGTCTTCCGCTGCGCCCTATTTTGGACATGTCGGGATCTCCATATCATCCAATAGCGAAATGGCTAGCAGAACTCCTACAACCTGTCAGAGAACGAATTTCAAAACATTCCCTCCGGGATACCTTCGAATTCATCGATTGCATCAAAGATGTTAAAGTGGGAGACAAACGTATGATTTCACTCGACGTCGAGTCTCTCTTTACAAACGTCCCTATCACTGAGACGATTTGTTTTCTATGCAAATACTTGGAAGAAAACAACCTGGATATTGGAATACCTACCACCAAGCTAAAAGAACTCCTACTCAGATGTACCCTAAATGTCCAGTTCACATTCAATGGGAACTTCTATAGACAAAAAGATGGCGTGGCGATGGGATCACCTTTGGGTCCGGTGCTGGCTGATATTTTCATGGCAAGTTTGGAAAACGGTCCGCTGAAAGCAACCATCGACAAATTCTTCTTATACAAAAGGTATGTCGATGATACTTTCGTCATCTGCGATCACAATTGTGATCAAAATATTGTTCTTCAAGTTTTCAATAGTTGCCACCCTGCCATCAAATTTACAATCGAAGAAGAAACCAATGAGACAATCTCCTTTCTGGACGTTCGTCTAAGTAAGAAGACCGATGGTACCTTGAACAGATCAGTACACAGAAAACCTACATGGAACGGTCAATTGACAAACTTCTACAGTTGGGTACCAATAAGTCGCAAGCGAAATTTGATAATATCTCTGGCGACTAGAATCCGAAAAATCTGTAGTCCAGAATCAATAGAGGAAGAGATCGCCCTCTTAAGGAAGACACTGCTCGAGAATGGCTACCCACCCCGTTTTATAGACAAGCACATTAAGCCTAAGACGTACAAAGAACAACCCATTACAGTGCAGAAGAAGATGGTCTACATGAATGTACCCTTCAAAGGTGACCTTCTGGCTGACACCTTGAAGAAGAGGATATCTACTGCTCTCAGAAGGACATTCTTCGCTGCCACACTACGACTGACATTTTCCTCCCGGCCATTGTTCTTCAACTACTCTAAAGATAAACTATCGCATTTGACCACTTCCATGTGTATCTACCAATTCACCTGCTCTTGTGGAGCGAGGTATATAGGTCGTTCGATGCGTGTTTTATCTAAAAGAGTTCAAGAACACTATCCCGCCTGGCTACGGAAAGGTAACAACGGAGCAATAAGGAGCGCCATTATTGAGCATATACTCAACACTGGTCATTCGATTTGCAAGGAGAAGTCGTTCAAAGTCATCTATAAAGTCAAAAGAAGCCTTCCAAAATCGACAAGCTTTCGTATACTTTGTATTGCTGAAGCCTTAGCGATTTGGATGGAAAAGCCTGAGTTATGCACACAGAAGAAACTTCTCCACCCCCTCCTACTACCGTGGGTTTAATTCCAAGTTTATTTGTCATCAACATTTTGTTATCAAATTTTTTGCAATTTTCGTATAACAATTTTTAGTAACTAACCCATTCAATCTTTTCACCTATTATCTAGTTTATTTTCATAATTGTCTCCAAACTCCTTCACTAGCATCTAATCTTTCTAAACATGTCCATATTACGTAACCCTACTCACATCTTACCAATCTTCACCCCACTTAGTTACAACTTTGAGTATTAATCACACATTTTAACTTCTTCATTATTTTGATGATGTAACTCTACTCACATCTTACCAATCTTCACCCCACTTAGTTACAACTTTGAGTATTAATCACACATTTTAACTTCTTCATTATCTTGATGATATAATCAACAACCCACACTAACTGTTATTTTGATTTTGACAAACCTAATGTACACACACACACAAAATAATTGTATATATATTTGCGACTGTACAGCTAAGTGAATGAATTCGCCGAAAAGAGACTCTTCGCTGAACTAATTTGTTCTTATTTCAATGTCTTAATGGGTGTATTCTAAAACAGTTTATTATTACTCTTAACCTACCTTGGTAATCCTTATTTGATTGGATTACCAAACGGTGTGTTAATCATTCTTAAATCCTTTCTTTGTCACTTTGTTTATTATTATATTATTATTGTTTCCTTTAATTCCTAGAGGAACATAGGGCTTCAGCCGTGCGTCTCCATTGCTTTCGGTTCTCACTTTGTTTAATTTAACATTTTCATATATATATATATATATACATGGAGGATTTCATCATGAGCTGACATCACCACTGGAAAACCTGAGAGTACTGTGAATTGGCAGAAGTTAGAATTCAAGGACCATTGGATCGGGTCCCAGTGGCTTAATGGTCTACGAGCTCACTCGCCTTGTAACCAGAAGGTCCTGGGTTCGAATCCCGGTGGGCGCGTACTGATGAAGAGTCCCAAACTAGGACGAAACAGCTGTCCAGTACTCCCAGGTTTTCCAGTGGTTCTCTAACTGATGTCAGCTCATGATGAAATCCTCCATACAATTAAACAAAATCCCTACCAAACCAATACTTGAATATATATGTATATATGTATGGACTTGACAAGTAAGTGTGTTAGGGATCAGATTCTTCGAAATGTATGGCGCAAATACATCCCACATTGCTTTTCAGATAATCTCCGTCTTCTTATAACGCTATCCAAATACTTCAAATAAACTCAAGAAACAATTTCCAAATTCATTGAGTCACAGTTTGCCTACATATTCCTCTGCTTAAAACATTGCATTTAAAGGTATAGTTTCAAGAAAATTCAACATGTTTGTGTGCATTCATTAGATTCCATGTTTTTTTCTAGCTACCCAATGTATCGACATGATTTTTGAGCGAAGTTAAACTTTAAGCACCAGTAACTACCAATCAGCGAATGACCTAGAACGCACCAGTCACGTGAAGGAGACATTTTTGTGTATGGAATACATATATTTAAGGGAAAAAATGCATAAAAGCTGTAGAAAAGTGTTACAGAGGATACCTTTCTCTGACATGTGATTAAAATAGCTCTCAGTTTTAGGTTGGAGTATCAACAAAGTATAATTCCATTGTGAGTGAAATTTATTTCGATAAAGTCTCACAGTGTGTCATACAGTAATATTTACTGAGCAATAAATTGTGCTCGAAACATAGTCATCAGTAAATATTACTGTATGACACACTGTGAGACGACTTTTTCAAAACAAATTTTATCCACAATGGAATTATACTCTACCGCCACAGTGCACAAGTTCTATTCTTATATCAACAGAGCAATTTAACCACATTCTATGCATGTAATTATTTAGGTCTTCTAACCCTAACAATAACCCTAACGTGAAAATATCCCTAAACTAACTGTAACCTAACTTGAACTAACCCCAATGTCAACTTTAATAGGTTAACCTAACCCTAACTTGTCCTTGGCCTAAACTGGAACTTAATCTTTGCCAAACCCAAGTCGAAACTTGCCAGATATCCCATTTAATAACATAACACTTCGATGAGCATATTTGATTGATGATGACAACATTATTTGCCAGGCTTCACTAACTAACTTGCTCAGTGAGCGTTTCAAGGTCACTGGTGCGGTCGCACCGCACTGGTAGTTAGTGGTGCTTAAAGTTTAACTTGGTCGATTTTTGTATTTTGAAACGAGCCAATTTCCAGCTTGGCCATAATGAATAGTTTTTTTTATTCCTTCACGTTCCCAGTGGAACATAGGGCTTCAAGCTACAGGCTTGAAGTTTCTGTAGAAGTGTTTAATTTTACAGGATGGGGTTGCTAGCCTCATGCCCAACCATAGTGAGGTAAAGGAGTGCGTCGGCCGGGGATCGAACCCCGGACCATGTGCATGGTCGGCGAGCGTCCTAACCGCTGTGCCACCGATGCATCAAAGATTTACACATTAGGCGGTTGGAGGCAATCGGAAGGAAGCCTCGTCTGACCTAAGTAACGTGCTAGTTGTCACTCACCAGTCAACAAGGCGTACCTGCAACGTTGAAGGAACTCATAACCCACACCTCTGAGATTCGAACCCGTATCACCCAGTGAGTACTGCAGTCAGAGACGTTACCACTGAGCTATTTGGGCTGGCGACTGATCGCCCTATAATGTATAGTGTCAATGTGGAAAGGTGAGACACAATCTATGAAACCCTGTGGTACAAGGCTTACTAGGCATGTGAAACATCCAGGTTGGATTCCTAACCTAAACGTCATCTAGTTTACTAACCAGTAGAAAGCTTGGAAAAGAGAGGAAGGCGTGTGGATGTATGGCCAACTACCTCACCTAGTAAAAGGAACAATATCACTACAGAAAATCTGAAGCCTAAAGACCTATTCTTATGAACTGTGATCAAGATTTGACTTGAAATTTCAAAATTTTATTCATCGAATATTAAGCAGGCTTACCATTGGTTGCATTTTGAATAGTGTTATTATTGAAATCTTCACAAAATGAAGGTGTGAATAATTCATAGTGTATTACAGGAGTACTGAAATGTGGGAAATTAGGTATTAAAGACCAGAGAAAATATATAAACTGTTCAAAAGTCTATATCACTTGTAAAAATAACTCATTAGAAGATAGTCTTTATTGTAAATCAGCATTAAGATATATAACTAATATGTTTGTGAGTAGCCAAGCACCACCAATGCTGCTTGCTAGCCAGACTGAGGCGATTGAAACACCGGATGACTATTTTGCCTCGTTTGAGGTCGAGTTCATCATTAGTGTACCACTCGAAATCTGGCTAGCTACCATGGTGCTAATTTGATGTAGTTGTGTCCTCTGAGCAGCTGGATAGTTTATTTGTGAAGCTTTCATTGCCCCACCACTAGGTGACATCTCCAGAGCGCATACTTCAATTTGATGAAGTGGGTTTTAAGATTTCTTAACGAATCTATTAGTCATCTCTCCTGGTGACCACCTTGAACGTGACTCTTTGGTTGTTTCTGTGTGTTTTCACACCCTCTAGGCTACACTCACATTGGTACTGATTATTTGCTTGACTTGAAGTTTGACCCTTTGCGTATGAGGTTCCGTTCTTATCGATTGGTAAATTTTGTCAATGTCAGTGGGTCTATTAATTGACGATTCACTGGAATACCAGACTTCTAAAAATTCTCCAGCATTCTTGGTGTTTCCTCTGTTTAATATTTCAACGTTGTCCCAGTCGAATTGATGTCTGTGGTTGTCTGTATGTATTGATACGATGGAATGGATATCATATCTTTTGACGGCTGGTTTATGGTTATGGAAACGAGGATATCCACTTTGGCCGACGTAGTGTTTTTCGCGGTCGTTGCAACTCATATTTACGTAGATGATGTTGGTTTTATCTTCTTTCGCCGTTGAATCTGTCTTTCGGTTGACAAACGGCTGGCTGTTTGAGTGAAGTGATTTCGTTGGTTTGTGTGTGACGTTAATTCCTAATGGTTTAAAGAATTTTGTAATGATTTCTGAGATATCCATTGTGCATGGTAGGAAGATTTTCTGTGTGCTTTCCTTGTAAGCCTTTGATTCGGCAGGTTGACTTTGGGGTAGATGTTTTTCGGTGAAGTTCCTAAAACTGTGTAAACCGCAAACAGAGGATTAATTTGCAAGTTGAGCATCTTGTAGTTTGGTGGTTGTATTTTGATGTTATTTTGTAGAATGGAATTAATTTATAGGATGCAAAGATTAAACGAAGGAAAATTTACTTGTCAACAGTTAAAGGTTTAGAAATGTTTGCAAAAATCATACAGCTGGATTACACAATGTATTATTTTAGAGAGAGAATAATTAAGAATTAAGTGAGAATTCAAATTGGTCACGTAATCAACCATTAAAGATGAATTAGTCAGAAACTCTACTATTGAATGGGTATCCACCAAGACTCATAAACAAAATAAAACATGAAGGAGGAGAGTCCTCCGGGGCCAAAAATCACAACTGTTCCTAAGAAAACTCTCTTCATGAACCTGAAATTCAAAGAGGACATCGAGGCGGAAATTCTTTTTAAATGTCTGAAGAAGACATTTCAAGCACCCACCTTACGTAACACTTTCTCCAACAGATAGATAATCCAGTCTAACGTTAGGGATAAGATACCGCTTTTGGCCACCTCAGCGTGTATCTATCAGTTTACTTGTTTGTGTGGAGTAAAGTATATCGGCCGAACGCAACATCAAGATCGCAAATATATTCTGGAACACTGTCCAGCTTAGCTAGCCAGCTAGAGGAGAAAAGAAGAATACTATCAGCTCCATCCTCGAACACCTAGAAATCGAGCACCCCGTGCATGAATGCTTTACAGTGCTACATAGAGCCCATCAATATTAAACTAAAGGACTTCAAATACTCCATCTATACATAGCTGAATCAATGGCTATTCGGGGTCTGAAACCGGACCCCTGCATTCAAAAGCACCATATACATTTTCTCACCCCACTGTGTCCAGAGTAACGTCCTCACTGTGATTTTGCTTCCTTTTGTTATATAATTTTACTATTATTATTATTATTCGCATCACCCTCATTTTATTATCACTCTACTACTGTTTATTAACAACACGACGTTTTCATACAGCTTCTATAAAAACATTTTATAGTCTTTCCACCAGTTCTTGTCCACTCTACACAACTAAATTGATTAGTTATTTTCCGAAACTTATTACGTCATTCCAACTTCTGCCCCTTTTTTAATTTCAATATAGAAAAAAATCCCCATTTAGACATTTAGAAAACAGAAAGATTCAGCGAGGAAATATTTACTTTTCAATTAGATCCTCATCTCCATATGGCTCTACTCTAATATACACGTATAGCATTTTTATTACAATACACAACACTTTACCAATCAAGTGGCACTGATATGTTTGTTAACAATAATTAGTCAGTGTCAACATGTCACTGGGGTGATAATTAACGAAGAAAATCAATACACATTTAAAAGGTAGAAATGGTTAGAATAAATTAATTTTACAAGGACAATACGTAATTAAAGATGAAGTGGTCAGAAAAATAAAATAATTTGGACATTTATGATTTTTATAGTTTTTAAAAGTTTAGGGGGAGGGGGCGAAGTAGTCCTGTTTATGCATTCTTCTAGAGATGGCCACGGTAAGAAAAGTGGCTGTACGAGTTTCTTCTGGACACACAGGTTTGGCTTCTTCAGGTGGATTCCTATTGCTTCAGCTGTAGGTATATAGAAGACGAACTCGTAAAGCAAAATTAAGATTAGTAGGAATGTGATAAATAATTTTAAATGCTGTATTAACGTCAACCTTATGCTCACTATCTACAAGGTGTGCTAAAATAGAGCTACGAATAGATCTTGTTTGTCCCTTGCTGCTTAACCATGTTGGATGATGTTAGGAAATACGATGATGAACTTGTCTAATTGTACGCTCCGCAGCTGCAGTCAAACTGGTAGATACACATAGAAGAGACAAATTTAGGAATTTTATCCTTATTCTTCGAACGTAGAATAGGGGTGGTTGTGAAGAGACATTGTACCTCTGCTGCATAATAAGGTGTTTTAACTCCATTCTTCAGGCGCTGTGTTATTAATTCGCTGATGTTGTCACCGCGGAACTGCGGTTTTATGAATATTGGTTTTTTCGGAACTGTAGGCATACTAATTTCCAATTGGTTACCCCTTGTTTTTCGAAGACAAATTTTACCAGTATCTGATTAGTTTTATGATTTCTTTGTTAAATATAATTATGAGTGTACAGGTTATGAAAATGAATCGTCGAAAAGGAATTTTTCTTCTATGATTACGTCCTTTTCTTATTACACAATGTGGGAATATTTCATTCAATATTAAAATAATTAGGACATTGGATAACTTGTTAAGGGCTTCGGAGGAGGAAGAAACCTTCAATTTTTTACATTCATGCAATCACGGTCATTGTGAGGAAAGTGACTGTACGAATTTCTGCTAAACACATAGATTTGTCTTCTTGAATGGGATTCCCATGGCCTCAGATGTATGTAGAAGATGAACTCGTTAAAGGGTGGAACAGGGTGAGAGTATTAAAAAGTAATATAGTTAGGTGGAGAGACAGGTTAATCACTAAAGCTTTGGTTACAGGATTTTATCATGAGCTCACATTGGTTAGAGAACTATTGGAAAACCTTAGAGGACTGGGAAGCTGTTTCCTGAGCCTAGTTTGGGGATCGTCGACTTTTCTATCTTAACACCAAATACGTAATTTTGTTTCGTCTTTCTCTTGCTTGTTTGTTTCTTAATTGTATAATATTTTCTTCCCTCATCCCTTATCACCACTGTTGCTAACTTGACTTTTGTTCACTTTTAATTTTAGCTGAGCTCTACTCAACCCCATCAATTAGATTACATCACCCAACTTGCTTATTTAATCTTATTTTAGTTTTTAACCCATTAACGAAATCTGTTAACTAAAATTTACAATCTTTAACGACATATCCTTGGAAACATTTCTCTCGTTGCTAAGACAGTTAACTATACTTACATATGCGATTGTACAGCTTGGGAATGATATAGCCGAAAGTTACAGTAACTCTTCGCTGATGAACGCCTTTACTTGCATATGAATCAATGGGGAGTTTTTAAAATTGCATGAAGGATTTCATCATGAGCTGACATCAGTTAGAGAACCACTGGAAAACCTGCACTGAAGTACTGGACAGCTGTTTCGTCCTAGTTTGGGACTCTTCAGCACTACGCACCTACCGGGGTTCGAACCCAGCACGTTCTGGTTACAATTTTTAAAATGCATATGTATAAATGAAAAGTAATCAACTTCAAATTTATACAGTCCATGGTAATATCTTATTCTTTAGAAACATACTTACCATAACTGAATTATTTCAAATCGTTTCAGCCATAACTTTAACCGTTTCACTTTACTCAATGGTATTGCATTAAAGCTTTGTACACCTTCATTGTTATTCATCTGAAAGAGAAATCCAACTTATGAAAGAAACTATACGAGGAAAAAAATAAGTAAAAAAATATTCGACTTTTCAAATGCTCAGACAATTTGAATGAATTTCAGTTCATTGTTGTCAACAGATAACATAAGTTAGAATTCATGGGCCATTGGATTGGGTGGTTCCCGGTGGCTGAATGATCTATGAGCTCGCCTTGTAACTAGAAGGTCCTGGGTTATAACCCTGGCGGTGGGTGTTTACTGTTGAAGAGCCCCAAACTAGACTGACGAAACAGCTGTCCAATACCCCCAGGCTTTCCAGTGGTTCTCTAAAGGATGTCAGCCCATGATGAAATCCTCCAACCATGAATTCCAAGTTAGATGATGAATTGACATCATTTATAGAGGCAGTGAAAAAGAGGAAGTACTGAATGACTGTCTCACTCGAGTTTGGGAATTTTTCGCAGTACGCAGATATGATCTTACCCTTACTGGATAGAATCCAGAACCTTCATGTTAAGAGACGAGCTGATTGACCATTTAGCCGCTGGGACGGAATCCGATGGTTCATGGATCCTAACTTGCGGCGTGTAGCTCACTAGTGACTGTGCACAGGATGATGATGCCTAGAGTTCTATAGAAAATTCGTGACCAGTGAGGTCACCCAACTTGATGAGAAGGAATGAGAACGAATATTCGCTGATGATGTTGGCGGACGATTGCGCTATATTCCTGGGTTCTTAGTAGTGAGAAATTCTGGAACAATAGATTCTGTTTCATTGGCTGAATGATCAGCGGCCTCTTGGTTGCAACTTGAAATTCTTAGGCATGATCAACATTGTAATCACTGGTGAGTAATGTTGAGGAAACCAAACTCGGACAAAGCAGTTGTCCTTTACTTCTTGGTGTATGTCAGTTCTTGATCTAACTTGAGGTCATGTATTGTTCTACCGTCCAGTGACTTAATGGTCTGAGAGCTCGCTCGCCTTGTAACCAGAAGGTCGTGGGTTGGAAACCTGGCGGTGGTTGCGTACCTCTGATATATCCAAAAATAGGACGAAACAGGTGGCTGTCCAGTATTCCGGGACTGGTTTCCCAATCGTATTCTAATTGATGTCAGTTCATGATGAAATCCTAAAACCAAATTTTATTTCTATGCCATGCACTTGAACTCGACAGATTGAGCTTTTTGCTTGAATCAGAGGTGGAAAATTGGAAAGGAAGGACAACTGTGAAAAACTCCTTTCCCCCCCCCCCCCCCCTTGCATGCAATTCACTGTCCATAACCATTTAGAAGAGTCACCGTTGATAAAATTTGAAATTATTCACTCACACTTGTAACTTTGTGCTGATATATCCCTGAGGTTAAGCTGATCAGCCTCGTTAAGGTGTATATGATGCCTTGATATTACCATTATTACGAATCCGAAGTTACTTTTTACACATGAGATGACTCTTATGGTGATGGGTGTTGAGTTGAAGTGTCAACCTGATGAGTCCTAAATAAGATGAATCGTGGATTCCAGATTCCAACTTCTTCTATCATTAAACAAATGACAAGATTTATATTTAAGTTAAGAAATCTCTAATGATCCATATGCACATATAGTGTGTGCTACTGACAAGGCCTATAGGTAGTACATAGCTAGCATAGCTCTCCTTTCTTGATCGACTTGGACAAACACCCTACGACAGGGCAACCGCATTGGTGCCGTGCTTGCCGTGGACGCCCGATCAATTCGAGTACCCATATGCCGGTACTCTCAGTCCCACATAGTTCCGTACCCTGTGGAGATGACCTGTTTTAGGGTGGGTTGCCAAGGTCGACTAAGGAGGAACAACCTCTCTATCTATGTACTACTTTTACGTCTTGTCAGTAGCACAGACTAACCAATACTTACGCATAGTTTCATATGATTTTTGGAGTAAGCCAACTATTCTTATGGAGCTCTTGTGGAATAAAGTGGACCAGCCATAGCCAGAGAATGCTTTACATGGATACGACAACACAACCCAACATGGTTCCACATAGGAGAAAGGGTATGAGAAGCTCTATTCTAGAACTCACTTGATCTACTTCTGTCACTATCAACTCCACCTCTTTAAAGAAGACCTTCCCTGTAGCAACACTAAGAGTGACATTCTCTAGCTATCCAATACTTCGAAACAACGCTAAGGACAAACTCTCGCATATGACCAATTCAATGTGCATATACGATTTCATCTGCTGGTGCGGAGCTAGGTACATAGGTCGTTCTATGTGCGTCCTTTCGAAACGTATTAGAAAAAATTACCCAGCGTGGCTTCAAAGAGGAGGCACTGGTTCAATCAGAAGCGCCATTACTGAACACCTCATCAACACCCCCCACAATATCTCAACTGATTCTTTCAGAGTAATTTACAAAGTCAGCAGAAACCTACCAAAAGCAGTGTTTTTCCGACTTCTCTGTGCTGCAAAAGCCCTCGCAATATGCCTCGAGAAGCTGGAGCTGTGTGTTCAGAAGAAATTAGTTCAACCTCTTCAATACCATGGACTTAGTTAGGTATGTTCCCTTAGCTTCCTTTTTTTTATTTTAACTCCCTCTGTCTTCGTTCGCTTCACCCCATTTTTTCAGTCATAAGAACACTTATTTTAAGTTTGTTTCCATGCTTTTCCTGCTCACATTTATAATTCGTTTAAAACAACTATTTTACAATTATATCGTAATCCTGTGCAATTTTTGTGTTTCTAGGGCTCTCATAATCAATATTCTCACCTCCTAACTTACATTTCAAGTTAAAACTATTATTTCAATTTTGTTTCCATGCTCATTTTTGCACACTTGTTATCCGTTCTAATCCTGTGTTAATTTTGTTTCTAAGCCTCTCGTAAACCAGATCTAGTTGAAAATAATTGTCACCTTTTATTCGCCGTCGTAATTATGTATCCATGTAAAACTATGTATATAAATGCGATTGTACAGCTACTTTTGAAAATGAAATCGCCGAAAAGATATCTTTACAAAACTTCGTGTTCCCTTCTTTCTAATGTCCTTATGGGTGTTTTCCACTATTTACTCACACTATGATTTTAAGGTTATCTATCAAACTCCTGCTGACTTCCTTCATTTTCTTCGTCCCAAGCTTCTATATATATGAATTCAAGCCAGATGTTTGTGTATAAAAGCAAAATGTACGGTTCGTATTTTCACCTTGGCGGTAGAGGGGTAAACATTTATTTATTTCAAGATTTCATCATTAACTAACGTCAATTAGAGAACTCCTGAAACCAATATGTAGTACTGGAAGGCTACTCCCTCTTAGTTCGGGACTCTTCAGCAATTCACCCCCCCCCCCCAGGGTCCCAAGCCAGTATCTTCCAGTTACGAAGAGAGCTAGTAGACCATTCAGTTGCTTGGACGTGATCCAATAAATGGCCCATGAATTCCAAATTCTACCAATTAATCTGATGCTCGCTGGTGACTGACTACTGGACGAAGCCGGCTAAATTTCCAGTGAGAAATCATGACCGATAGGGTCCACCAGGTCTGACAAATACTCTCCATTGATACTGGAATTCATTCGCTACTGAATAAGTTTCCAGCAGCTGATTGGTCTTCAAGTTTACCTCTTAACCAGAAGGCTCTGGTTTTGAACCCCTATAGATGCTAAGCACTCTTTGGTTCTTAATGGTTCTCTAACTGATATCAGTCCACTATCGAACTTGAAACTTTTGAAAATCCTACAAACTAACTCCTAAATCTATTAATTTAAATGTAAATTCAAGCTTACCGAACTTTCATTGACCTTTATTCTGAAATTTATATAAGCTTCTGAAGAATTTTCATTTTCACTGTAAGTATCTAAACATGACAGAAAACAAAACACTGAAATATTTAGATGTGAAATTTACGCAGGTATAATTACCTCAAGGATGAATCGGTGATGTCTAGCAAACTACTGCAAATCATGTAATACTTTATAGGTGTTTGTTTTAACGAAACAGCAGTCTTATTTGGTCGATGCCAGACGCAATTTTCTCGCCTTATTCGAGACCCATCGACTGGATATACCTCTTATCCTTGTTAAAGACATTGTCAACCAGTGGAGATAGAGTTATATTCAATCGGACAAAACTTACTTCTAGAATTCCGCCGCTAACCACAAACAATCAAATAACACTACGTTTAGTAGTAATTTCTTGGGTGTTGACTATCAGTGGAATGCACAGCGCGCATTTCGTCCCATTTGAAACTTGTCAACCGGGTGCACCTGAAATCCCCAATAGGTAATAATGTTCTCAATGGGATAGGAACTCAGTACCTATCGTTTCAAACGTCGAAGTGTTGTCCACTAGACCACTTGGGCCACGAGACCCCCCTCTTCTACGACGGTCATCACTTATTAGGACTTTTTAATTCCATTCTGATTTTCCCACTGATTGAATGGACCGATATGTTCAGCCCCACTTGACATGTCGACAAATCTGAGGCTTAAAGTAGCATAATTCGGTAGACTAGCAATGGAAGACAGGATGTGCATTTCATACTTTTTGAACTTCGTCAGCTAGTCACCATCAGCCGAAATAACGTCATGCTAATCTTCAGATATCATCGAATCCGTAGTACTAGGAGATGGAAATTTCTTTTGGACAATGTGACAGTGAATACCTACTTGACGAAATTCCATATTAGTTTGTTTATTAGATGTATCACTCACAGTAAGTGAAACAGTATTATAATTTACTGGATGACATCGTTTCGAACACAATTCATTATTGTTCATAATCATATCATCGATTATAATCACACGACTTCGAAACTTGAGTTTTATGGCTTTCTTTGTTGTCTCCTATTTGTCGTCGTCGTAAGGGTAGTACAGCTTTTCAGATGTCCGAGTGGACAGGTGTTGAAACATTCCTATTACACGTATTCTCTTTCAGTTGATTCGATAAACAAAGCTTCTATCATCAATTCCTCCCTCCACCCTGTTACAAAGGATTTTAAAAATGGGAAGTTAAACATCAGTGTTCACAGGAAACCCACACATTAAAACAGATATTTGGATTTCCGATCATCCCATCCTATGTCAGTAAAAATAGGATTGGCGAAATTTTTGAGTAATAGAGCACAAAAACTAAGTAGTACCAAGGAAAATCTAAGACAGGAAGTGAGACATATAAGAGAAGCTTTGAAACCCAATAATTACCCTGATTAATTAATCAGAAAGTATGTAGGGAAATGTAAAATTAAGATAAATAATAATTGCAGTGATAGTAATAATAATAATGATAATGACATGCATGTCAAACATGTGCAAGACAACACCAACAATAAGGAATCTAAAACATTAGTAGTACTTCCATACAAAGAAGAAACCTAGGAAACCTTACGCAGAGTTCTTAACAAGGCAGGAATAAAAGTGGCATTCAAACTCACAAACTCAATTGGTTAAAGGATCCTGCCGGTGGAACCAATAAAACAAAATAATTTAGTTTATCTAATACCCCGCCTGCTGGAATGGTTGCCAGGTTAAATACATAGGTCAAAGTGGTAGAACAGGGCAGTCAGACTAGCCGAGCATAAAAACCAAGCAAAATCTAGATTAGTTGATCCGAATATGATAAGAAATCTAGGGAATAGCTGAGCTATACCACTCACCACAATCACAGAATATACGGTGGGATAAGTTGACAGTTTCAAAATCCAATATAACTAACATGATGGAGGGAGAGATTGATAACGGAAGCTTTGTTTATCGAATCAACTGAAAGGGAATACGTGTAATAGGAATGATTCAACACCTGTCCCAGCTTATGCATAAGATTTTATTTTGATAAATCACACAGTGTTGTACATTATTATTAACTGATGACGTTTCTAGCATAAACTATTGCTCATAATCATATCATAGTCTACTATGTCGCAGTTCCAGTCATAACATCAACAGCCGTATTGAAGGATTTTAAGAATATTTCTTGAGGTAGAAAAGAAAGACACCAATACAGAATTTGTGGATTAATGGATTTTACAGCAAGGTAGCATTATTGAACGCAGAGCTCTAGTTGTTTTAAGCAAATTGCTGTGATCCCTGTTGTTTAGCATACTCATTACTTAGAGACTGTCGACGATTTACTTGGTACTCAGCAGATGATAGGAAAAAAACAGATCCTTCGACAATGCATTGATGACCTGATTGGGCCAGGTAGTCTAATATCGAACTGTTGATGTTTTCAACAGAACGTTTAATTAACCGCACTCTCATAGGTGTTCCCGAGTCAAAAATCTAAGTTCCTAAAGCAACAGTCAATATAATTGGTTGCATAAAAACAGTCAAATTAGCAGATACAAGAGCAGATCGCTAGCATAGGTACTTTGTCTTTCGCTTGAGGAATCACAACAGGTCGTGTGGACCACATAGCCTGCAGATTATTAGCCTAAGAAGTTTTTCGAATCGCTTTTCTCTGCTTGTTGGTTACACACACATTTATTGAGACCTTTTTGTTTTACCTACCTGTTAAATTCAGCGGGTGATTCAATGTTTCAATAAAATATTTGTCCGCGTCAAATAATTGTTTTAATGAATGCATAATATATTGTCTTAAAATGTCTTCATTTTGTTTGTCTAAATTTAGATGAAAATAAAAGATCATGAAAGAAATAATATTAATAATAGTAATAACATAGTAATTGTTCACTAGAGGATAATTAGTGTAAGTCGGTGGCACAGCGTTAGAATGCGAGCCAACCACGCATATGGTCTGGGTTTCGATCCCCGGACGACGCACTCCTTTACCTCGCTAAGCCAGTAATAAGACTAGTAAAGAGGAAAATAAAAAATAAAATCCAACTGCTACCGAAACTTCAAGCCTCTAACTTGAAGCCCCCTGTGTTCCACGGGGAACATGAAGGAATAAAAAAGAGGATAATTAGTGTCATGTGTCTAATAACTGGTGTTAGTGAAAGTCGATTTCAACCAGTCAGTTTTATATTGTGGTCATTCAAAAAACTAGGTGACGATTGTTGGAAACCATCAGAAAGCCCTAAAACACCTTATCTTCATGATTGTTGGCACTTATCAGAAGGGAGTAATAATTAGATGGTTGAAGGCAGTCGACAGGAAGCCTCACCCAAATGGGATTTCGTGTCTGTTGGCAATCAACTCTCAGCAAGTAGTGTATATCGGCAATCTTGAAGATTCTTATGTCCCCCTCCCTGAGATCCAAACCCGTGTCATCCAGTGTTCCAATCAGAGACGGTACTATAGAGCTGTTGAGGCTCACGACTGGTCTCCTCTAAGATACTTTGATTGAATACTAGGTAGTATGTGTTTTGTACTTTGTTAGGTACAAAGTAAATTCTGTCAGTCAAGTTTTCAATGTAATTACCATGCTAGATGGCTAGCCATCACGGTACACTGTGAGTTGTTGTTATTAGATAGTCAGAGGCAATCGAAAGAGAAAACCATGGACCCACGTTTTGTACTCGTTGGTACGCGTCCCAAAGGCACAAGATTTATGTCCAGTCAGAGTTGTACATCCTTTAAAAAAAGTAATTTGGTGATTATTGTATGAAATTATCTGAGACGATTCCCCATTTATGCATTCCAGTAACACAGATATGATACAATGATTCTGTTTTGCACGAGGTGATGTACTCGTAGTTTGAGTTCTGTTTTATAAGTAAATCCTTTCAGAAAGCGATAAGTCATAAAATGAAACTTGAAATGGCAGGCAGGTTACAATAAAATGCCTTCTTGTAACAGACGAAGAAGAAGATGAATTCAATCAGAATGATTAGAATAAAATTATTTCATTATTATTATTGTTCCCTTGGGTTCCTAGTGGAACATAAGGCTTCAACTACACGTCTCCACTTGTTTCTGTCTTCTGCTGTACATTTCACCTGCATCCATGTGAATCCATGCTGTTTCAACTCCTCTTCACACTATCTCCTCCATGTCACTCTTCGATGTCCCACTCGCCGCTTCCCTTTCGGGTTCCACTCGACCTTTGGCTTGACGCACGATTTCACCCAGCGGCCTCCTCAGCGAGTGTCCAATCCATCTCCACTTTCTCCTGCATATTTGTTGAGCGATTGGTTCTTGTTTTGTTTGTCCCCATAGTTTCTTGTTGGTGATTCTTTCCGGCCATCTGATCTTAAGTAGAATAGAGCGAAGACAGTTGTTGTTGATGAAGGTCTGCAACAGGCTGTTGGAAGTATTCTTTGTGACCCGCCAAATTTCTGATCCGTATAGAAGAAGTGACTGACTTGACGTTTGTATTGAAAATCCGAATTTTGTTGCTGATGCTGAGTTGAGTGACGAAGATTTCCAGATTGGTTTCAGGTTGATGAATGTGTTTCTCGCCTTCCCGATTCTCGATTTGACATCCTCGTCCGTTCCTCCTGTAGTTGATACAATGCTCCCTAGATAAGTGAATGAAGTAACCTCTTTCAAATGCCTCCCGTTGATGGTGATTGGCGGTGGATGTTGCTGTTGTTGTTGTTGGCTGGTTGGTTATTTTCATAATCTCCGTCTTGTTTATGTTCACCTGAAGTCGTGTCTTTGCTGCTTCTCCGACTAGTTTGTCGGTTTTCGCTAGTAAGTCTTCGATTTTGATTAGAATAATAAGATGAAGTTAACCTTTTCTTCTTGTTAGATTTCATCAAGGACTGAAGTCTTTTTCATGTAGTTACGTTCTCTGAGCAGCTGGACGGTTGGTTTATTTGCGAAGCTTTCATTGCCCTACCACTAGGCAACATCTTCAGCACATACTTCAACTTGATGAAGTGAGTTTTAAGATTTCTTCACGAATCTATTAGTAATCTCTCCTGGTGACCACCTTGAACGTAACTCTTTGGTTGTTTCTGTGGGTTTTCACACCCTCTAGGCTACACTAGCATTGGTACTGATTGTTTGCTCCACCTCAAGTTTGACCCTTTGTGTGTGAGATTTCTTTCTTATCGATTGGTAAATTTTGTCTATCTCGATATGTCAACTGATAGACGATTCAATGGACTACCAAGCTTCTAAAAATTCTAAAACATTCTTGGTGTTTCATCTGTCTAGTATTTGAACGTTGTCACAGTCGAATTGATGTCCGTGGTTGTCTGTTTGCAGCGATATGAGTGAGGGAGTGGATGTCATGTCTTTTTACGGCTAGGACTAAAGTCATTTAGAGAATCACTGAAAACCAAGAGGCACTGGAAAGCTCTCACTCTCGTCTCTGTTTGGCGCTGTTCATAAGTGTTTATGTACAGTCTTCATATTGGTCGGAAATAAGACCTTCATATTACAAGCGCCGACCCCTCAGAAACAGCGTTAAAAATCATTGACACATGGATTCTAACTTATGTCGAATATTTCCGTCGATGGGCATCAGCTCTACCCTGACGTGGTGGAAATTTCCAACCACGCTTTCTCATTATAACTTCAGGATGACCATATTATAGCCACAAATGAACTTTAGACAGATATCCAGGTATATTTTTAAACCTTTTGTTTGGCATGGGAAACAGTTTGATGACAGAATGGCAATCTGAATAACATTAACCAACTAATTTCAAATCGGTGCTTCCCTATGATTCAGAATTCAGAGGATTAGCAATAAGACACTTGGAAGGGGCGTACAGAACCAACCAAGAACCTATCAGTCAACAAACAGGCAGAAAAACATGGGGATGGATTGGACACACAGAGTAGAGCCTGTTGAGTAAACCTACGTACCAAGCAAGTCATCCAGCGGTACGTTAATGACAAATGGTAAGTTGGACGCCGTTGAGCTTATAATCAGCGGTGGGTTCAGCTGGAAATGACTGGAGAGAACAAGGTAGTTTGGAGATGTGTTAGTGAAACTCCATGTTCCACTCGAAACCGGATTGAATAATAAATTATAACAATATAAAACAACTAACTTGTGACTGTATTCTGTGTTGTTAAAAGCATCTGTGGAACCCGTAGATACATCACTTCATTGGGCAGCCTTGGTACATGATATACTAACTGATGTACTGTTTGAATTATCGATTGATTTCCATGATATGAGCATATAAATAATATATGCTAATAATGAGGCAAATAAGAAAATTATTCAATTGAATATTTGACACATGCATTTATGTGAAAATAATGAAAACTGATTAAACAGGTTATCTACAAATAGTAAAATGTTGAGTGTTAGATGGTTGGAGGCAACTGACAGGAAGCCTTCGACACCGCCTAGGTTTCGTTCTGGTTGGCACTCATCGGTCAGCAAGGCGTATCTGGAACCTCGAAGGAGCTCATTTCCCCCTTCTGAGATTAGAATCCGCGTCACCCAGTGCTACCTGCAGCCAGAGACGTTACCACAGAGCTATTCGGGCTCGTCACTGACCTCCTGTAGGACTTTAGTGGATACTTTGATTGGTCAGTAGTAACTAGTGTGATGTGTCTAGTCCTATCTTTGATGCAGACTGAACTCTATCAGTCAGGTTTAACTATATTAGATGCACTGGGTGACGCGGGTTCGAATCTCAGACGACGGGGACATGAGTTCCTTCAAGATCGCAGGTATGCCTTACCGACTGGTAAGCGCCAGCTAGCACGAAACCTAGGTCAGTCGAGACCTCCTGCCGATTGCCTCCAACCATCTAATAGCATCAAATCAATGTGCACCATGATGGCGAGCTACCTAGAATGGTGACCACATTGCAAATCTGACTGATAGAATTCAGTCTACTCCAAAGAAAGGACTAGACACATCACATTAGTAACTAGTGTCCAGTCAAAATGTTGAGTGTATCTCACACTGATAAACAGTTTCAAAGGTTTGACTGAAAATTAAACAGAAATGAGGAGTGAAAGTTTGTTGTCCTGAAGACCTCTGGGTCACCAGTAAGTTTTCCAACACTTTTGAAATAATGCAGTAAATAATAGTAATAACCTTATTGATTACCCACAACAGAAATTGTGTGCAGACATTGTTTAAAAGAGTTCAAACACACTGTAGCAGCACTCCGGTGTTGGAGACAATGGAGGAATAATACCAATCACTAACTGTTTTCAAAATGACTGCATATCCCCACAATTTATTTAAAAAGTGTTTAAACTCAAATCCTAACACTAACAACAAGCCAACGTCAAAGGCTACAAGAAAATTCATTCTACCATACATAAAAATATCTCTGAAATAACAGCTAGAATATTAAGACCGTTTGAAATAGATATAGCACACAAGCCAGCAAGGCAACTCAATCACTTCATCCAACATTTTGCGAACCAAAAGACACATCCAACAGAAAAAGAGAATAAAATTAATAGCATTTACAAAATAAACTGCATGTATGAACTTCAATAAACATTACATTGGTAAAAATGGACGTCTCCTTCGAATCAGAATCCAAGAACCTTAAAAAGATATGATATGTATTCTTTCATATCAATGCACGTAGATAGTTACTGACACCAATTTGATTGGGATAATGTAGAAATTTGAAATAGAGGAAGCACCGAGAATGCAGTTAGGGAATTCCTAGAAGCCTGGTACATGAGTTAATCAGCCAGCGATTAACAAACATATCACCATAAACCAAATTTACAAGCTAGTAAAAAGTAAGTCATCACATGACAAGAAAGTCTGAATTCCTAGTCAGTAAAAATATCATCAACAGAGACGCAAATTAAAAACCAGTGACGATAGTGGTCACCAAGACATACAATTAAACCATGCACGAAGAATTCAAATGAGTCCATTTTGTACTACAACCCGCGCTGAAGGAAGATGCTGTCTAGCAACAGGGACGACAAAAGCTTCGCAATTAAACCATCAACCAGCTCAGAAAACATAACTAATTCAATTTCCAACCATTTGATTATGAGACTTAAAAAAGGCCGTATAATCAGGTCAAGACTATTTCACATATTTTCCCGATTCATTTGATCCGGAAGCTGGTCCCTTGAGAATTTAATCAGTTTCAAGCTGCTAACCAGAGAGCTACTTAAAAACTAAGACCACTGAGTGACTGTGTAATTCAAGTTATCGACTCTTCCACTACCCGAATTCCAATTCCTCACCGTAACGAAGTTTATGACTAATATCTAATTCAACACTCTTATACGTTGAAGTGAGAACATGGATGGACATAATTTCTTTTCAATAGTTTGGTTTGTAAGGGTTAGTTATGTTTTTACGAGTTGATCACGGATTGATATCAGTTAGAGAACCATTGAAAACCAGCACTGGAGTACTGGATAGCTGTTTCATCCTAGTTTCAGAATCATCGACTGTACGCACCCACTGGGATTCGAACCCAGGACCTTCCGGTTCCAAGGCAAGCTCGTATACCATTCAGCCACTGAGACCCAATTCAATGGCTCATGAATTCTAACTTCTACTAATCCGTGATTAACTCGTACAAACATAACTAACCCTTACAAACCAAACTATAGGAAATTAATCTGATGCTCGCTAATAACTTGCTACAGAATGGAGTTTCCTGGACTTCTAGTGAGAAGTCGTGACCAGTGAGGTTCAACCAGATGTCACGTGTGAGGATAGATGTCACACCAACGACATAATTACTGTCAGAATCAATATACTACTGATTAACTAAGATGAGTAGGTCGAGGCTACTCACACCAACCAGTAGTGCTTGCTAGCCAGATCGAAGTGATCTAACCATCCAACAGCCATTCAAATTGTTTCGGGTCGAGTTCATGATCGGTGTACTTAGCTTGATTCACCTCAGAGAGCCGAATCAACTTATAGTGTAACTATTTAATTGAATTTTAGATTTTCCCGTCGATTGATTGGACCGAAATGCTCGGTCTCAGGTTGACATGTCAGCTTCTTGTGCAGATGCTTCGACGATGTCTGGGCATGTAATTATAATTTAATTGGTGGATGGTGACTAGCAGTGGAATCCAGGATAAAGCGCATTTCGTCCTGTTTGGGACTCGTTAGCAGCTGGATGTACCTGCATTCCCCAGTGAGTGATGATGTTCCCACCGAGGCTCGAGTGGTCCAAGTGGTCTAATGGATAACGCTTTGGAGTTTGGAACTATGGCCACTGGGTTCGATCCTCGGTGGTGCGAACATCATCACTCACTGAAGAATGCAGGTACACCCAGCTGCCGGACGAGTCCCGAATGGGACGAAATACGCTTTATCCTGGATTCCACTGCTAGTCACCATACACCAATTAAATCATAGTGTAACTGTTTAGTCTAGACACTTGACACGTAGTATTTTCATTACTTTTATCGCCTTCTCCTTATGACACTAATGCAGACTTGATCTTCTTTCAATTTTACTTGAACTCTACTCACTTTTATCAATTTTATTACGTGACTAAGTTTACTTAATTTTGCTATAACTGACCAGTTTTCATCCATTATGTAATATTTTTAAGAATGTCATGATTGTTATCTAACATATAAAATTTTAGTAACACACCTTTTGAAACATTCTTTCTGTTGTAATGAAAACGTATTATTTTAAACAATCAGTTCCCTTTAAGAATTTAGATGAAGCTATAAGAAAACTTGATTTGTCCAAATCATGTGTGTGTTTTGTATGCGCAACACATTTCGAATATTGAATATTCCCATAATTTATTCAGAAAAAAATATTATAGAGCGAACAATTGTTTTCAATAAATTCTTCTTCAGGCTCTACAATTATAAATCCATTAATTTAAGCATACAATAGCCAGCCAGTAAAGGCAAATTAGAATTATATCAGAAAGTGTTTGGGGAACAAGTATAAGATGGGATGGAACAATAGTCAGATAGTTTTTTAATATGCATGGTCAATGAGAACATGGGACAAAATGAGATGAAATAATTTAATTTATCGATGTGTGTGTGTATATATACATAAATCTAGTCAACAGAAATACAGGTTTCGAGAGTGTGTGTAATCAGGGTGTGTGAGACAATATGAAAATAGACCAACGAATGGGGCGGACTAGACATAAGTTCAAGGTTGAAAATAACGACAGTAAGAATGATTGTAAAATAATAATAACGATGATATGGTGTAAAATTACAAGCACTACTGGTGAATGATTGTCAAATAATAATAATAATGAATATAATGAAGTGGAATGAACAGGATTTTGTAAATACGATAACAAGTTAAAAATGCACTTCTTAAACCTAAGTTATTAGAAATCATAAGAAAGGTCATGAAACGGTCCACTTAAAGACACGATTAAACGGTTTGACTATTATTGTCGATACGTAGATGATACCTTTATCGTGTGTGATATAAATCTTAATAAACAAGAGCTTCTAAATGCTGTTAATAGTGTTCACCCAACTATTCAGTTTACATGTGAAGAAGAAGACAATAACAGTTTACCTTTCCTAGACGTCCTCCTTACCATGAAGACAGACGGATATCTACAAAGGAAACTATTTAGAAAGAAAACTTGGACGGGTCAGTACACCCATTTCCATAGCTTCGCACCGATTCAGTACAAAAGAAACTTAGTTAAGTGTCTAAGCTATAGAATAAAACGTATATGTTCAGAGGAATGCATTAAGGAAGAAATGCATAAACTGAAACTCACACTGCAAGAAAATGGATATCCACAGAGCTTCCTAAAAATGCATATGTCAATACCTACAGACAAGGTAAAGGTGGATACGGTAGAAAAGAAACCTTTGTATCTTAAGTTAAGTTACAAAGGGGAAATTGCAGCTGACATTCTAAAATGTCAACTTAATAGAGCAGTAGATAGAACATTTCCTGCAGCTAAACTGGTACTCAACTTCTCAACTAAACCAGTACTCACACAACAAGTCAAGGATAAATTACCAAAGATGGCCTCATCAATGTGCATCTATGAATTCAACTACTCATGTGGAGCTAGTTACATTGGCCGTACTCAGAGGGCTTTATCCATGCGCGCGCGTGAACATGTACCTGTATGGTTGAGTAAAGGAGTAACCAAATGTGTAAATAGTGCAGTCTTAGCCCACTTGGTAGATACTGGACACCAGATAAAACTTGACTAGGCGTTCTCAGTTATTTACCACGTTCCTAGTAATTTATCTAGAGGAGCTCGACTGCGTCTTCTATCAGTAGCTGAAGCGGTTGCAATTAATACCAGAAGACCATCTCTTTGCATACAGAAGAATTATGTTCAACCACTATGTTTACCTTGGCCTACAATAAAGCCAACAAATCCTCCATTAACACTATAAATTCCTTTCACAATTTTCTTTTCTTTTCTTCTTCTTCTGTTCCTCTGTTTCATTGACAATCGTTCATTTTCCACTTTTATGATTTCATGACCTTTCGTATGATTTTATTACCTTAGGTTTAAGTAGTACTTTTCTAACTTGCTATCGTATTTACAAAATCCTGTTCATTCCACTTCATTATATTCATTATTATTATTATTATATTATTGACAATCATTCACCAGGAGTGCTTGTAATTTTACACCATATCATCGTTATTATTATTTTACAATCATTCTTACTGTTGTTATTTTCAACCTTGAACTTATGTCTAGACCGCCCCATTCGTTGGTTTATTTTCATATTGTCTCACACACCCTGATTACACACACTCTCGAAACCTGTATTTTCTGCTGACTATGTTTATATATATACACACATCATTAAATTAAATTACTTCATCTCATTTTGTCCCATGTTCTCATTGACCATGCATATTAAAAAACTATCTGACTATTGTTCCATCCCATCTTATACTTGTTCCCCAATACACTTTCTGATATGATTCTAATTTGCCTTTACTGGCTGGCTATTGTATGCTTAAATTAATGGATTTATAATTGTAGAGCCTGAAGAAGAATTTATTGAAAACAATTGTTCGCTCTATAATATTTTGTTCTGAAGATTTCGGATAATCTGCTCCATCACACACGTACTTATCATATATGAAATTAATAAAGAGATAAGACGTGAGAAAAGAAATTCAGGTCAAGTTAAAAGGACATATTGAAGGTGAAAATAACAATGAAGATCAAATAACAGAGGTAATAGTACATCTACCCTGGCTGGTGGTATGGTATCAAAACAAAGTTTACCAATGAAGGTGGTTTAGTGTGATGACGAATTGTTACTTTGAACGCATAAAGGTAGTTTAAACTTCTTAACTGCAAGCTTGGGCTTCTACAAACTTTAGGATACTCTGTCCCCTAACACTTTTTATAGACAGGTTTAAAACATGTGTGGAGACATCAATTTTATGTCCTGTCTCTACAATATGTTTCGCAATAGAGGAGCTAGATCGCCTGTTCTCAGCATTAATGGGTTCTTGGGATTCCATTTGTTTCTGAAGCCCTTACTTTCAGAGATCGATGAGTCCTCCCTATGTATGTGTGTCCACACATACATTGAAATTGGTAAATACAGTGGAATGTGATATCATTTTTTGCGTGTTCTAAGGGCTGAGATGGCTTTATATCGGCTTCACATTCTCAATTGTTATGATATTAGCTGTATAAAAGGTCTTCTTAACAGCAGCGTTCAAGCTCTGTCTAGTTGTCAAGCTGCTATGATTCCTCATATAGGGAGGGTACCTTGATGTTCACGTCTTTCTTAGTGGCAAGTTGGAGAGTGGGTCTTGGTTTCCCGACTACTTTATATCTCCTTCACTTTCATAAAGTTTGTCTTCGGTGCAGAATCATTGGATTCTACTGAAGAGGCATCTATCTCACTAAGGCTGTTTTGTACCGTACAGGACAGAAACTGTGATAATTAACATAATGTCCTGTCCAGATAGGTTTTGTATTTGGGTTGACCCATTAGGTGGTTGACTAAGCAATATATCTAGGAAAGATAAACAATTATCTTCCTCTTCTACAGACGTAAGTGATGTGCTATTCTGAACTTCATTCATTCGATTTAAAATTGAGGTAGCAGAACAAGGCTTATCACTTATGATTAAAATGTTGTCGATATATCTTCCCTAAAGTGGTACATTTTGAATTAAGTCTTTCGATTAACTTTCAGTATACGACATATAGATATCTTATTTGGTTTAGTGATCTCAATTGTTACTTTGACCTTCAATACTTCATTTTAACTTGACCTAAGTTAATTTTCTCACCCCTTAACTCTTTATTATTTTCATACATATATATTCCTATGACAAGTACGTGGAGTGTGATCAGATTTTTCAAAATGTGTGTCGCAAATACATTACATACATGATTCACACAAATAACATTACAAATTGCATCCCGGTGAATGCGTACTGACGAAGAGTCCCAAACTAGGACGAAACAGCTGTCCAGAACTCCAAAGTTTTCCAATGGTTCCTTGACTAATGTCAGCTCATGATGAAATCCTGTAACCAATCAACCAAATCCCTACAAACCAATACTTGAATATCAATAAGATGCTCACTGGCGACTGTCCCTATTCAGGTAGGTAGTTACCTGGGGTTCCAGTGAGAAGCCGTGACCAGTAAGGTGCAGCAGGTCGGGTGTGAGGACAAATACTCGCCAAAGACATTGGATAGCAGTTGCGCTATATCATGAATTGGCAGAAGTTAGAATTCATCTGCCTTTGGATCGGGTCCCAGTGGCTTGATGGTATGCGAGCTCGCCTTGTAACCAGAAGGTCCTGGGTTCGAATCCCGATGGATGCGTGCCGATGAGGAGTCCTAAAATGGGACAAAACAGCTATCCAGTACTCCCAGTTGAATTTCCAATGGTTCTCTAACTGATGTCAGCTCATGATGAAATCCTGTAACCAAATTACGTCTTCTTATAATGTATTTTATAAGAAAGTGACTTTTTCATTTCTTCGCAATTCTACTGGAACACAGGACTTCATGCTTGAGTCTTGAAGTTTCAATAGTTGTGGTGCTGCTTTCAAGGTGAAGTGGGGGGTGGGGGCTCGGGCTGAAGTTGATAGCCACACGGTAAACCTTACCTCCTTACCTGGTTTACTACAACGTTGGCGAGGTTTAAGAGTGCATTGACCGGGATTCGAGCTTGGACTAAGCGCCTGAGTGAAGAGGAGTCTACCCCTGAAACCACAAATGCACCGATTCATTTATATAGACTTAGAATGAATCACTGAATGTCTTGTATTTGTTATTGCAGTTTTGCAGATTAAGAATGTCCTTCTTTGCTTTTCTTTTACTAAAACGGAATAACATACTATGACTGAATATGCATGGAGATGGACATCATCGATACAGTTGCCTGGATGAGGTTTCTAGTGACAGAAAGATGAGTTGCTACAGCAAGTCAACAAGAAAATGAAAATAAAGGTAATAAGTATGGCCTAAAACGCATTCCGAAAACATGGACATCAACAGTCGTTATTCCGTATAGAGCAGAGACGTCAGACGATATCAGAAGAGTACCCAATCAGCTCGATATTAGAGTTTTCTTTAAAACACCAGACACAGTACGAAACAACCTTGTCCATATAAAAGACCAGATCCCTAAAGATTCTCTATCTAATTGTGTCTATAAAATAAAATGCTTGGAATGTGATGCGATATACATCGGACAAACATCTCGAGAAATCAAAATCAGAAGAAATGAACGCCGTAGAGCATCTGTTCGACCACCGAGAAATCCAACTGAACTGGAAAAACTTGAAAAGTCATCACCCATAGGTCTACATGCTATAGAATCAGGTCACAAAATCGATTTTGACAATATTGAAATAATCCAGAAAAACTTCAGAAATGAAAAAGAACGTGTAATATAATCAGAAGCATTTCATATCAAGTGGAATCCAAATTGCCTGAATAGGAATGATGGACTAAAACAGAATCTGACCTGGTTACAACACCTCCCTCCCCCATGAAATGACAAAATCAACACGAATGTGATAAGCAAGTTCACTATGTAAACACACACTGCCTTTATAATTTTAAACACTGATCAAATCCAACAATCTACCCATGATGGTTTTTTTATCTTTATCAAATGACCAACTTGACAACGAAAAATGCCCCCAGATTGACGAACGATGATCAAGTCAGTAAATTTTGTTTTGATATCATAACAGATGTACCTTTGTTATTTGGTTTAGTGATCTTCATTGGTATTTTAACTTTCAATATGTCCCCTTTTTAACTTGACCTAAGTCTATTTTCTCACCCCTTAACTCTTTGTTATATATATGCTGAGATTTTGTAAATTCCGGTATAATAATACTTTGGTAAAGCTATTAGCATTAAATAGCGAAACGTCAGTAAAAACAACAATGCCGTTTTGTTTTTCATTCATTGGGAAATACAAGAAAGCCCTTAATATAATGACTGTTGAGATTTCATTGTCTTCAGTGACTGATTAGTCTAGAAATAAAAACTTATGTTTACACCCTTTACCGTAGCAAAAATAGACTCCGATCCAGTTGTCTGTAAATTCTCAAAGAGAATCATACGGTGGCAAGGTTTGGTCTAGAAGATTCAAGTTGAAAATAAGAGGTATTATCTTTGAGATAATTACCAATCTGTGTAGTATATACTTCTATTTGATACTAGTAGTCGGTCATTTATCGGCAGAATTTTTTCCAGCCGATACACAAACCCTGGAAAAGATGGAAGATTGGGCATCAGGCTGTCAACTTCACTCCTTTAAGGTAAAACAACACTATTGCAGCTACAACCTCAAAGTTAAGAGCTGTTTTGTTCGACTCAGAGAGTAAAGTTATGCAGAAAGGACAATATGTTCTGTTCACAAGAGAGTGTAACTGCCTCTGTACTCACCCTCACAGGTGAATAGTCAACAGTGATTAAGATGTTTAATTCTGTTGCAAGCATCAAGGCAGTGAATTTTCAGAAGGACTGAATATGTCTTTCAGTTTGCGGTATATAGACGAAATACCTTCAGTAGACTGAATTAATTTTACAAATTTTAGCTCAACCACTTTCATACCTATTACTTTTCTAGCTAACGAAATTCAAAGTCTTCTGAACACTTTGAGGAGAGGCAATCTTAGAATGTTTGGCGTGCGATTCTCTCCTGCTGTCAAATGTAACATGATGCTACAGGACTGGACTACATTGACTGACTCCTAGCTTATAGATAGGTAGTGAAGTGGTGGCTGACTGTGTTGACCGATTCATGCATTTGGGAATTTGCATCAGCTGATGCCAACGGGTTTATCGCTGACGAAATCTCACCATGGATGCAGAAGGCTCGTTTGGCATATCCCCACCAACTTACTCCATCTCTGACTTGTTAGACATCATATCCAGCTGGTTGTCGATCAAAGTGCATGTATACTGCACTGCAGCAGTTCGCTCGGTCCTTCTTTTTATGGATGTGAGACATGGCCAGTGAGAGTGGATGACATGAAAAGAGTAGCTTTCTTTGATCGTAGGTTTTAGTCTTCTATCTCCCGTGTGCGTTAGGTGGTATAATAAAATAAGCAATATTGAGGTTAGGATTCGGTCGAGTGCTAGGAGAGGAGACCGGTCGACGAGGTTGCGAAGTTACATCGATTGAGGGCGATGGTTAGGACATGTGTCACGCATACATCCTTAGCCATCGCCTTCCTCGACAATGGGCAATATTAACTGAAACACGCAGGATGGATCAGGATAAAAAAGAGATGGCACGTGGTGGTCAAACCACAACATGGCTTCATCAGTCAATGAAATCCATGACAGTTGGTTTAAGCCAGCCATGTCAGGAGGTGTAGACTTCTTGGTTCCCCCTGGATGGTAAGAACCAATGAAGGCTGGAGACAATTGGTGATATGGCTCGAAATTGTCTTCAATGGAGAGCGCAGATGTATGCACTCGTTGTAATTTATAATATCCAATAAAATTCCATTGTTCTTCCATATTACTATTCTTTTTCCCTCACCCCCACTTCTGTTTATTATCTGTCTTTTGAATCTCTCTTTACTCCCTTCTTTTGCATTGTGTGCTACATGGAGAGAGTATGGTAGCTCGAACTGCTGCATATCTGCGCAAAGTTCTATGTTGGAACCAGTACATTTTTAGCCAACTAATCACCTGGAAACGGTAGAATGGTGATCAATTCACACAGCATCATTCAAGGGTGAAGTATAATAGTGTTTTCTTCATTCTTGGCAACAGTAAGAAATATACAGCTGAGAATGAGGAATGAGGTGGGTTGAAAAAGTATCTGTTTTATATGGTCCATATTGTACAGCTTTCCTACTTACCCTAGTGGCGGAGTTCATAATGTTATTACACTATAACCATGCGACTTTTATAACCTAACGAGTTTCAAATCGGAAAAATACACATCGTAGATTCCACTTTCAAACACTGTCAACTAGATAACATCGTGATGTCACTTTGTTAGATAATGACTAACACTGCAATCCAAAATGCGCATTTCGCCCTTTTCGAGCTTCATCATCTGGATGTACCTGCGATTCCCTGAACTAAGAGTCGCCATATGTCAACGAAAGGCTGAACATTTCAGCACAATTGGTCATCAACCAGAGGAAACGAAACTAACTCAAGCAACTAGGCAATATCATGGTTGAGTTCAGATATTGGTCAAAGGAAGTCTCTGCATTACGAGGCGAGAAAGTTTAATAGAGGTGTAGTACTTCGGTCCAACAGAAACAACAGTTAACATGCGATTCAGTAAAACTTCAACAGCCTCTGACCTTTCGTATATATGCTTCATCTGGATAGACTCTGAGCATTCCATTTACTATTTCATAACCTTCATCTCTGGCCAGTCTATAAATTACACAGAGAAAACCCAAAAAATGAATGGAATGAAATAGACTTATATACATATATAAGTAGTATATCTGTGTATACGATAAAAATTGTCGTTTTCATAAAATATACGTATATTTATATCGGTTAGGCAATGGACTGAATAAAGCAGCTCAATACTAATTCACATTGTCGAAACAGGATGACATTAGGTTGACAATATCAAAGCTTTTAAAGTTATTCACCATATTTCATCAACCTTTTCTAATGCTTTATGAGTTAGACTACTGCATGCATCACACGCGAACAAGTCTGAACAAGTCAAATCTGTGTGTTGAAAAAAAATTTATGCACAGCCCATTTCTTTGTCATCACTTTCCACATAACATGAATAGAGTGAACAGAGAGAGAACGAACGTATTTACAGAGTGAAAACAACTTATGTTTCCACCTTACAGGTTTTCATCAGTTGCTAACAGCTTAAAAGTGACATAAATTATTATAAATGCTAAAATATACAACGTGCTACAAAATTAATTGAAAATTCCAAAGGTATAGTAGTGGAGTCTTCCAACTTACTTCTACTTACTTTTTTATCTTATTCCATTCCCATCCTCTCCTCTGGAACGTTCCACCACACTATGCACAAATAAACTCTAGTTGTCAGATTGCCGAATATCTTTCCTTTAATTGTTGGTTTGCAGGGATTTTGATAGGGTTACAGGTTTGATTACAAGCTAATATGAGATAGAGAACCACTGGAAAACCAGAAAGGAGTACTGGACAGCTGTTTTTGTTCCTAGCTTTGGACTCCTAAAGAGATCGTAACAACCAGGCTTCGAACCCATAACCTTCCTGTTGCAGAGCCAGCTCGTAAGTTACTCAGTCAATGAGATTCGATCCAATGGTCCATTCCTTTCCAACGGTTCTCCAAGTTATGTCAGGTCTTGATCAAAGCTTTAATCAACCAATTCCCTGCAGGCCGAAATTTGGAAATTAATCTGATGCTCACTAGCGACTGGCCATATACAAAAAGTTCGCTTGTATTTCTGGTAGGAAGTCGCAACTAGCGGGATCCTCGAAGTCAGTTTAGAGGACAGTTACTCGCCCCAAACACTGTCTGAATTTTGTGCTGAATATCTTTCATTCGAATTTGTTGTCCTACAAGCACACCTTTTGAGCTGAAATAATTTTGGAGTGTGTTGAATATTCTTTTCCCACTCAATTTTAGATTGAAAGGTGGTGAAATAAAAACATGAACTGTTGTATGAAATATGAGTAGAGTCCTGCAAATTGATTTGCCCGCCTACCTTTATAACGAAATGCGTAGTTCAGCAAAGAATCTCTTCTCTCCGGTGAATTCATTCACTTAGCCAGCTGTACAACCGCAATTATATATACTCATTCTTGTATATGTGTGCTTACACTAGGTTTGTCCGATAAGGAGAAAATGAGTTAGGTTTATTGTTTTCAAGACATCTCAAAAGTGTGATGAGTAATCAAAGTGTAACTAGGATGCGGTGGGTTTAAGATTGGTAAAGGCGTGGTGGTGATGCTTTGTCAAAAAACATAGTTATTAATGTTAATAAACACATAAAAGAGGTTGAGTAAGCGAATACAGCCATGTAATAAGATGAATAGTTAAATGAGTCAGTTGTAATTAGGATGCACACAAAAACAAAGGAAGATATTGAATTATGTAGGAGTTCTAACAATTAAAAATGTTATAAGGAGTTAGAAAATCAAACATCAAGTCAGTAGAAGTCAACACGGTTGTTACCATGATAGTAGAAGTGATTGGACGGTTTTCTTTTGCATACATAACTTTGGCTTTTTTTCGACTGAATGGCTAAGGCTTCAGCAACAGAAAGGAGGACGCGATAGCACATTGCCTTTGGTAGGTTGTTCTTCACTTTGTAAATCACTTTGAAGGAGGTGTTTGTTGAGACGGAATGACCAGTTTTGACGAGATGTTCAATTATCTCACTCGTTATGCAGCCAACTATTGCCTTTTGTAGCCATGTATTACGCTTAGCTAAATTTTAAGTGTTTAGTAACACTAATAACTACGTTTTTTAGACAAGACATCGCCACTACCCTCTTACCAATCTTCACCCCGACCCAGGCCTAGTTACAATTTGATTATTCATCGCATTTTTGAAATGCCTTGACAATAATAACCCTAACTTATTTTCATTCTTATCGGACAAACCTGATGTACACACGAATACAAAAATATATACATAATTGCTATTCTACAGCTAAGTCAATGAATTTGCCACGAAAAAGTGACTCTTTTCTGAACTCCATGTTTTGCTTTTATCACTGTCTGGATGGGGATTATTCAGGAATCCTTTTAACTATTATTTGACACTGTAATGTCATTTTATTATGATTACTATTCTAGCTGACTACATAACTCATCTCTGTATTGTTCCCCGTTATCCTTATCCTACAATTTACTGATTGTGTAATAAATTGTTGCTAGCTTCTAAAAATAAACTGCCCTTGAGTTCCGTTATTAATTATTGGCTACACGTTTTCCCCTCCCTTTCAATGAGCCTGCAGTCTAAGCAGTATTCAAATACTAGATGTGGGTGGAATTCGGTACATAACTCGTGCAGAGCACCCATAATTCCACCTATATACTATGGAATCATCTAACTGGTTGCTCAAGGTCATTAATCCGTTCACTATATAGTTTGGTTTTGGTTCAGAGTCACTTCTTGTAGACAGGAAATACATATCTACTCATAATTAGTTTACGTCAGTGATGCAGTGTAAGGCACGTACGCCGTCTGGGTTCGATTCCCGGCCGACGCACTGCTAGACTTCAGTTAACCGGTAATAATCCCAGTAATGACAAGAGGCTGGGCGTAGAGCTAGTGATCCCATACCATAAAAGAAATACAACTGCTACTATAACTTTAAAACTTAAGCTTGAAGCCCTGCATTTCACTCGGAACCCAAAGAAATGGATAGAATAGTTATTTTAATTCATCTTAACCACTATGCTGCCTTCAGCTAGACTTCTTAGACGTTTAGCAGTCCTTTTGATATTTGCCTATCCTTAGTTTGCATTCATGGGGTTTTCTAGTTGATTTTGTGTGAGATGAGTCAAGCGACAATCAATTTACTAACTTTAACATAAGCAATTAAATCAGTTCAAGTTCTGCCTTATAGGAGTTTGATTGACATCAAGTCAGATTCCAACACGAACCGACATAAGTTAGAGAACCACTGAGAAATAAGTGGTCCTGTTTCTTCCTGTGCAGGACTCCTCAGTAGTATGCACCAACGACCTCAATGGCTACCGAGTCGAGCACCACTAGGTCACCAGAGCAACAAATTACTGTCCAGCTAGTGAAACGAGATTCGTGGTCCACTAGACACTGGCTGACTTTTGAATTCATGGAAAATTGAATGCTAGAACAATGGCCGACTGACAACGTGCTAGCTTCGTAACCTACAGGCTTTACTTCCAGTTCCCAGCAGATTCACGGGACTATTCCCTGCTGAATATGTTTCAATAGTTCTCTAACTGATGACGGCATGTGATGAAATCTAATAGGAGGTTAAAGAGTTTACATAGAAATCTCAGGGAGACATCCACCAAACAGCAGGAACAATAACAGTTAAAATCGTTTGCACGCCTAAAATAACAATAATTTGATAACACCAGTGTATTTGTTGTGCGTCGGTGGCACAGTGGTTAGTACGCTCGCCAGCCATGCACATGGTCCGGGGTTCGACCCCCGGCCGGCGCACTCCTTTACCTCAGTAAGCCAGAAATAGAGCTGGTAAAGAGGGAAGTTTGGGCATGAGGTTAGCAACCCCATCCCGTAAAAATGAACACCACTGCTACTGAAACTTCAAGCCTCTAGCTTGAAGCCCTATGTTCCACTGGGAACGTAAAGAAATAAAAAATTAAAAAAAGTGTATTCGTTACGACGACCAAACGTCGAAAAGATCTGAACAGGACATACCATCTGGCTCAAATGAAATTTCCTACAAATTCTCATCGAAAACTACATACAGAATTCACTTCTTGGAGAGAGAGAGAGAAGAAGCATTAAAGATAACGCCCAAGCCTAAATGAAAGCCGAAAATCTAAAAACTCTACATTCTGAAATATAAATACCCACCAAAGCTATAAAGACATTCACCACATGAGGTACTCACTTTAATTCATTTACAGAACCTTTTGAAACATACCAAACAGCATGATAATTTAATGCATTGATTGAATTTAAACTGTCAGTGAACACTGAATCTTGTCTCATATTATTCCAACATAACAAATGAATTGGTTCATCAAGCATAATCTCTTCTTCAAAATACACATGATACATTTGAATTGGTGAGATATACTTATAAATGTAAATAATTATGAGAGAAATATTTAATTATAATATTACCATTTCAGACCTTAGTGTTGTTGTATAGCCTGTAAGACTAGTGAATTGTTCAATATTCAATGGCAAATAATCAATAATGGTGGATTTCAAATTCGTGCGCCACATATCGCTCATATTGTTGTTTAAATTGTAATGAACATAATATGATTTTGAAGATGCTATGATAAGCAGTAAATTTATAAGTTGAAAATAAAACAGTATTTGACATTTGATGAAAGGATAACTTTCAATGTTCATCAGTGTTCGTTGAAATTGGTGAATATTGTTACACCATTGTGTACCTCGTCAAAAATATAATACCTTGAGAGAGAAGTGAAAAATGTCAAGTGAATAAAGAATACGATTAAGTTGTAGGGTTATAAGAAAAAATATTCAGTGTAAAAAGCACAACTGATAAATCTCACTGCTGAAGATACCTCATTAGACAAAACATTGACTAAACAGCTATTATATCCCACGCAGTCATAGAGGAAGTAACTTGCAACGCAAATATCTCAGCAGTAACAATCCCATGACTTAGGCACTGAATGATACGAGTATAGAATTTATGAGGCGATGTCAGTTCCACTGATACTGTGCACAGATCTTTCAAATGAGTATCAGTAAAGGCGAAACTTATCTCCCTAGAGATTTAGTGCGTAGCTCTGTGGATATGTCAGCTCCTTGGAGGGACTCTTCGATGGTGTCTAATGGTAACTAGCAGCTGATATTTCAAAAGAGACCAAGTATTCCAGTGTAATATAATCAGTGAATGAGAAACATAGTTTACCTTAAATAAATAGGCTTTAAGTGTATCCTGAAGCTTGCAGTGGTCCAAACCTGCAGAAATTAGCTTAACTGTTTTCCAACCTGATCTTAGTATATCTAGCGTTGTTCATCAAGTTAGCCATGCTAAGCACATATACCAATCTCTTCATTGGATACATTTTGCACACCTTCCTCGATTTGAAGTGCTTTCCTTACCTATCACTGAATGTGCAATCGTAGGACTACTCAATATCTGATCTGCTCTACTTCATTCAGGCTACGAAGACACTTAGCACCGAAAATCTAATATATTTGTGGTTACATACGTCGCCAGTTAGGTTTTACAGATTTTCAAGTATTGGTTTTCAGGGATTTTGATTGTTTCCAAGACTGATCATGAATTGTTTTCAGTAAGAGAACTATTGAAGACCAGGGAGTACTGGACAACTGTTTCACCTTTATTTGGGGCTCTTTAGTAGTACTCATCCATGACCCCACCAGGGACCGGAAATAGGACCTTCAGGTCATAAGGAGAGCCCGTAAGTAGTTCGGTTACCATGATCGAATCCAATGGCCTGTCAATTCTAATTTCTGTGAATTTGCAATACATAGCTGGACCAGCGGCCAATGTCATCGGTAAGTATTTCTCCTCATATACAAATTGGTGGATCCCGTCGTTCACAACTTCCTACAAGAACGGGGTCCATTAAATTATGTTGAAGGACAAAGACTCGCGGACGAAACTGGCCGGTGGTCTCGTAATATCGCCAGTTAGCAGATATTAGAATTGATGGGCTGCTGGATTCCGTCCCATTAGCTAAATACATACCACAAAAAAGGAGGCCTGTGAATATTACGCTAGCTGTTTGTAATTAAAAACGCTAACAAACAATCATTCCTGAAACTTTATCTGAATATGGTTATAGAATAGCCCAGTCTATCTATAACTCTCCTTGTTCATATTATTATTACTGTCTCCTTTATTCCCTGGAGGAACATAGGGCTTCAGCCGCATGTCTTTAACCCGTTTGGTTCTCCGCCAACCTTTTCACCCGGCTCCACGTCTGCCCACTTGCTCTCATCTCCTCTTCGCATGACTTCCTCCATGTCACAGTAGCACTGACAACCAACTCGCCGCTTCCCATTCGGGTTCCACTCGAGCAATGGCCTGGCATGTGATATCACTCACTTGATGGTTTTCTCAGAGCATGACCAGTCCAACTCCATTTCTTCTTGAATATTTGTCGCACAAATGGTTGCTGCTAGGTTGGTTCGTTCACAGGTATCCCTGTTGCTGATCTTTCCTGGTCATCTGATCTTGAGTACTGAGCGAAGATAGCTGTCGATGAAGGTCTGTAGTCTGTTCGAAGTGCCGTTCGTGATGCGCCAAGTCTCTGACTCATATAGTAGCGCTGACTTCACATTAGAGGTGAAAATCCGGATTTTGTTTTTCATGCTGAGTGATGTTGCTCTCCACACAGACATGAGAGTAATGAAAGCTTGCCTTGCTATCCTGATCCTCGCTTTGATATCCCCATGAGTTCTGCGTGTAGTTGAAATGATGCTTCTCATGTGGGTAGGTGAAGGAAGTCGCTTCTTTCAGATTTCTCCCATCTATGCTGATCGTTGTCTGTTGTTGTTGTTGCTGTTGGTGGCGTTGCCTAGGAATCTTTATTACCTCTGTTTTCTCTATGTTCACCTGAAGGCCTATCTTCTCTGGGTGCTTCTTCTACCAACTTGTTGCTTTCCCCTTACATATCTTCCAGTTTGTGGGAAATCAGACAGATATCATCGACGAAGTCCAGATCCTCCAAGTTTTTTGTGGGGGTCCATTTTATGCCTGTTTCCTCGTTGTTCGTTATCTGTCGCATTATCCAGTCTACCGCCCGTAATGAGGAAAATCACCAGAGATAGTAGACAGCTAGCTTGTCTTACTCCCGTTTTCACTTCGAAGGATTCCATAAGTTTCCCGTTGTGGATTACTTAGCATGCAGCATTATCTATCGTACAACTGTTGGATGAGATGTATAATTGTTGGTGGCACCTTGTAGTAGCGAAGAATTTTTTCCAAATCACCTCTCAATCGACACTGTTGAAGGCCTTTCCAGAGTCAATTAAGTTGAGGTAGATAGGTGACTGTCATTCCAAGCTCTGTTCAATGAGGATCCATAATGTTGCGATATATGGATATATATACATATATTTATATATAATCATAAGTAACAAAGTACATAAATAAATAAGTACAAAGTGCTGCTCACCTAAACTAATGTAAACATAAATTCTGTTTCGTACGAACTAACATATTAACGTATAAGTCAATGTAAGGAAAATTAATCAATAAATATACTTTCAAAAGTAAATCAGATAGGCTAAGTGAACATATATATATGTATGTATATATATATATATATATATATTCATTCTTGATCTGCTTTCAACATAAGGAACAAGATGCTTATATTCATCACTGACGTAATGTTAGTCACTGCTTCTATATGTTTCAGAGACCTCATGCGCGCCTCACAAGAAGCGTCTCCAGCAGGCTGCAGTGGACTTTCTGGTTTCAGATTCTAATTTATTGATTGAGGATAGAAGGCTTGTAGCCTATGTTAATCCTTTTCCAGTAAAATTGCTGTGCTTGTCCAAACCCTTCTTGAATGAATCACTTGAGGGCGCTGACACCGCTTCTTCTGGATGTCGATTCCAGGATTTTATGAATTGGTGTGAGAACCAACGCTCCAGAGCAATACTGTTCATTCTTGGCTTTTGAACACACCTGCTATGTCCTCTTAGGTGTTCCGACTGGCGGAAGGAAAAAAGAGAATAGGTCAGGTCCATAGTCATTATTTAAAATTTTAAACATTGTAATTAAATCTGCTCTTTGCCTACCGCGGTATTGTAGGGAGAAGAGATTTAAACTGTCTAGTTTTTCTTCGTATGATAAATTAGTCATGCCGAGAACCATACGTGTTGCCTTCCTTTGAACCCTCTCTGGAATATGTGAGTTACCTTTAAGACAAGGACTGGCTGCCTGAATACAGTTTTCCAATCTTGACCTCACCAGAGATGTAATATAAGGAGGTAAATATACCTCTGGTGATTCTTGTAAAGGCTCTGCGAATTGCCCATAAGAATCTGAAACTATATGCAGCCATTGTGAGACAATGTGGTGCAGCTTTTAAGTCGTGACTTACTGTGACACTTTTGAGCATGATCCCAAGTCTAACTGTTATCAATATTTAGTTATTAATACTATTTTGAGCAATTTTTTCGTAAGACATTTGTTATCATTCTCCTATCTAGTTTTCTATTTACTGTAGTCACTTACTTTGCGATTCATTTCGATACGAAAACAAAACACGTAGTTCAGCGAAGAGTCTTTTCGCCGGCGAATTTATTTTCTTAGCTGTACAATAGCAAATATATATGTGTTATTTTGTATGTATGTGTACAATAATTTTATCAAACAAAAATACAATTGGTTATAGTTATTTAAACTAAACAGGTGAAGATTGGTAATTGGAGTTACGTAATACAAAAGAAAGGTCAAGAAAATTAGGTGTTAGTGAAATTAGGGTAGTAACAAAGGTGATGAGTTGTCACAAACGGTTGTTAAAAGAAGTTATGTAATAATATGAATAGTTTGATGAGTGAGTTTTACTCAGGATACACATAGGAACAAAGTAGACAATACGAAATTACGTAAGAGTTCTGAATGAATACAAGAATTATAAGCAATTGAAGAACAGGCAAAGAAACAAAATTAAGTCATCAAAATCAAAAAAATCAAATCAAAAAAGTTGTTACCAAGACAGTAGAAGTGGTTGAGTAATCCTCTTTTGTATGCACAGCTCCGGTTTTTCTATGTGAATGACCAGAGCTTAGTGATACAAAGAAGACGAAACCGTATTGCCTTTGATAGGTTATTCTTGACTCTGTAGATTACTTTGAATGAGGCGTTTGTTGAAATGGAATGATCAGTATTAACCAGATGTTCAATTATCGCACTCCTTATTGCACCACTATTGCCTTTTCGCAACCATGCTGGATAGTGTTCTTGAATCCTCTTGGACAGGGTGCGCGTCGAACGACCAATGTACCTGGCTCCACAGCAGCAGGTAAACTGACATATGCACATAGAAGTGGTCAGATGCGGGATCTTGTCCTTGAGGCTTCTGCAGATCAGTGGGCGACTGGATACATGTCACCATACTCTCTGAAAGTTTTTAGTATTGCGGAAACCTGGTCTAGACTTACTAATCTTCAGGCCTCTTGTTAATTGCATTTTGACTGGTTACAGGATGGCATAGCGGTTAGGACACTCGCCGACCATGCACATGGTTCGGGGATCGATCCCCGGCCGACGCACTCCTTTACCTCGCTAAGCCAGAAATAGTGCTGGTGAAGAGGAAAGGTTGTGCATGAGGTTAGCAACCCCCTCCTGTAAAATAAACACTGCTACAGAAACTTCAAGCCACTAGCTTGAAGCCCTATGTTCCAGTGGGGAACGTGAAGGAAAAATAAACAAAAACAAAAAAACAGGGTTTCACCGTGAGCCATTGAGTCTGGTCCCCGTGGCTTAATGGTCTACAACCTCACCTTGTAACCAGAATGCCCTGGGTTCGAATCCCTGTGGGTGCATACTGTTGAACAGTGAGTCCCAAACTAGGCTGACGAAACAGCTGGCTAACCAGTACTCCCAGCTGGTTTTCTAATGGTGCTGTGGAGAAGTTCAAGAATAGCGTCCCAGCAGTGCGAACGCTCCAATGACCTTGAACTCACGCTAGTCGTTGGCTAATGGCACCTGTCATTATCATAGCTGAAATATCAACGCAATTCACCAGCTAAGCAGCAAATTTCATCCAGATTACGTTTTTAAGTACTGTTTGGATAATGTGTTAATAGCTCGTTAGGATTAGGATTAGGATTAGATTTATGGTTAGGATAAGGGTTGTGATTACGGTCAGGATTAAGGTTGGTGTCATTAATTCGAATTTGTTTTATTATCCACATTTTCCTGGTAAGTAGTCGTCTATCCTTTTACTGGATATCATAGTAATCCAACCGAGGGCTTTTGGGGAGGACTGTAAAACAGGATAAGATAGGTAAACGATTCACGAAAACAGCTCATCTTCAGTCACCTCGGTGAATACATGCACAGAAACTAGTCTAACTTAGAAACTGATACTCCTCATTATAACTTGGATGTATTTTTAAGTCATGTTAGAGAAAGATTACCCTGTTTGAAATGTGTTTTCATGCATTTTCTTGTAAGTATACGTCATTTGATGTGCGAAAATCACTTAATTTGATGATTGGTCGGTTCAAGGGCACTCGTGCTTTCGAATCCCTTGGGACGCTGTTGTTGAATTTTGCCGGTTCTCTAACTCATCTCAGCTCAACCCACACCTAAATGAGAATTTTGATTATTCATCGCGTTTTGAAATATTTTTAAGATGTAGACACTAACGCAAACTATTTTTCGTTCTTGTTTGACATACATTGTGTACACACACATGTCGAAAAATAACTATAAGACATTGCAAAGATCTTTTATTGAGATGCACGTTGAATTTTCATTTCACTTTCAACAATAAGATTTTTAGATAGATGGATGGCACTGCAATAGTATAGCCACTGGGTCCATTGATGGCTGATTGTTTTATGGCAAAGCTTGAAAACTCTCAACTTAGTCAAACCATCGGTCACTTTGACATTTATAGAAGATAAGTAGACGTTACTTTCCTTATCTGTGATAGGAGCGTAATTCTTGAGGATGTCTTGTTTGCTTTCAACAACTGCCATCCGTCTTTGGGATTCATCATAGAAAAGGAATCTGAACTAAGTATTCCCTTTCTTGGTGTGTGCCTTAGTAGATCCATCCATCGGAAATGTACATGGAATGCACAACTAATATTTTACAGCTGGGTGCCTATCTCCAGGAAAAGAACCTAATTCATTTGCTGTGCTTTAGAATAAGAAACATTTGCAGTTCTGATTGCGTTGACTCAGAAATTGACTTCATAAAAGCCACACTCACAGAAAACGGTAACCCGAACCAATTTATTGACAGAAACACGAAAGATAAGCAGTGTAAACTGGTCATCAACTCAGTTCCAAAGAAAACCTCATTTATGAATTTGGAATTCAAAGGTGATCAATCTTCAGATATTCTCAAAAACCGTCTCTCTAAATCAGTCAGTGTAAGACGTTCTTGGCAGCAAAATTACAAATGATGTTCACCAGCCGGAAGTTGTTCTCCATCTCTGTAAAAGATAAGCTCCCTCGTGTGGCCACCTCCATGTGCATCTATCAATTCACCTGCTCTTGTGAAGCAAGGTAGATTGGCCGTAGTCAGATAACGCCGCTTTCCACACAGATAGGGGAACTTATCCCAGCATAGTTTTACAAGGGAGAAAGAAAGTGTGTGCGAAGCTCTATTCTAGAACACCTGATCGACTCTTGTCACTCTACCAACCCTGACCATGATTTTAAGATCATCTACCGAAACCATGCTAACTTTCTAAGTTTTCTTCGTCACAGACTTCTAAAGACAGAGGAGGCCTTGGCAATTCATAACTTTAAGCCAGACCTTTGTGTACAAAAGAAGTATGTACAATCCCTACTGCTACCTTGGCCGTAGAGGGATAGACATTTATTTAATTTGTTTATTTAGTTCTTCTATGTACCTTTCCCTCATTACTATAGCTATTACTATTTTTATAATTATTATTCTCACTCCGAATTGTTTCCGCTTGTTCCACTTGTCATTCTAAATCCAGAAACAATTTTTTACAATACTGAATTCTATCTTATCAAATTTCACACCATGTTATGTAACATTTTCTATTCGCCTACTAATCCTATAATTATGCACCCCTTTCCAATATCTATACATCCGATGAATCATTCCATATGCGACATTACTTGTTTTGCCACCTGATATTTAACTATGATTATAATCACAAATACTTTAAGTGCGTTTCATACCACTATTATTATTTGATGTATTCACACCTTCCTCATGCGATATAATTTCTTAAAAACCATATGTATATAGATATACATATATGCTACTGTACAGCTTGATGATAAATTCGTTGAAAAGAGTCTCTTCGCTTAATCAGTTGTTTTGAGGTTTTATATTTCCCAATGGGAATTTTCCATGAACAGTAAAAGCTCTCCACGTCAACAGTCAGTCTTCTCTCCTTTTCTCCTTGCGTGCCGTTTTCAGTGGCTTCATATCGTGTTGTTTTTGCTAATAGTGGTTAGAACAATAAACTCACGAATCGACTAGACAGGAAATTTGTTTGCACAACTACCAAGTGTATTGACGGTCATATCAAAATTGGCGACGGTACATACCAGGGGCTTTCGAGAATATCGTGTGATGAGGAGATGAGGGAGTGTGAGCAACCGTGTAGCTCGCTAAAGAAGACCACAGGGAACAGGATAAAACAGAGATGTACGGTTGAAGCTGTGTAGTCCACTAGGAACCCCCCCCCAAAGGGAACAATAATAAAAATAATTTTGGTAGCCTAGGTTTTAAGCAGGCCTCCAGTTTAGACCCAGTTTCACGACGTTATCGACCAACTTTCCTTCTTCACCTAACTCTCTACTACTGGCTCCATAATACCAAGTAACTCGGGCGACAGAATGCAGATACCGATGGACCAAGACAATAGCCACTTGATATCTTCAAACTTCAATGGCCATTTTTTACAGGCATGTAGAAGGAGACAGCGAACTCTGGGATATCACACCCACAACAAGGATGAAGCAAGCACGTTTTTTCCATACAGTCCAAGACTGCATGATCAATCAGTTCATTGTGGTTGATGTAACTTAACAAAAAAAGCAGTTTTCATCAGCTGGCTCAACTGTTATGTAGTTGCCTTTTGTAGACTTGACTAGGTGTATATAAAATGAAACAAATAGTTTTAAAACTAGTAATACATATTTCTCATTGATGGATGGTGACTAGCAGTGGAATCCAGGATAAAGCGCATTTCGTCCTATCCGGGACTCGTCATCTGGATGTACCTGCATTTCCCAGTGAGTGATGATGTTCCCACCGGGGCTCGAACCCATTGCCCATAGTTTCAAACGCCAAAGCGTTACCAATAAACCACTTGGGCTACGAGAGCCACCTCTTGTACAACTGGTCATATCAATTATTTAATTCAATTTTTTAGATTTTCCCGTCGATTTATGTCTAACAAACGTTACAACTACATATTTTAGCTTTTAGATTTGGTATCATCATTGTTATTCATTATTATCATTCCCTTTACTTCCGAGTAGGACACACAGCTTCTGCAGCACATCACCAGTTCACAGTCTTCACTGTAGTCATTTTTAGCTAGTACCACGATTACCTACAAGCTCTTATTTCCTTCCTCTCACCGTCTCTTCTATGACACCCTCAGATTCACGTCCAACTCGTTGTTTACCATTCGAGGGACTCCGTGGCATTCTCCTGCAATAGGTTGCTGGGCAATAAATTATTGACTGCTTTCTTGCCAGAGTTGCTTTTTTTTTAGTAATCCTTTGTGGCCGGCCATCTGATCTTCAGTATGAATCGAAGAAAACATCTGTTGATAAAATTCTTCAGTAAGCTATTGGAAATACTTTCCTTCACATTCACAACTGAATCATAGAGTAGCACTGTCTCACTTGACATTAGTGTTGAACATCCTGATCTTGTTCATTATGCTGAATGTGGCAGATTTTCGCACTAAATTCGCATTAATTTAGGTCTTACAGAAAATCAAAACATGTGATTCAGTGAGTAGCAAGACACTTAACGTCATATATAGAATAATTCATCGGATGTAGGCAAATAAAATCGTCACATAGCACTCTGAAATTTGAAGACAGAATTTATCAATAGCTGGTTTTCAGGTGTTACCACGAGTTGACACCAGTTACAGAACCACTGCGAAACCACCATGAGTAATCGACAGTTATCTCACCCTAGTGTGGGACTCTTCATCAGTAGCCACTCATCGAGGTTGTACGAACCCAGGTCCTTCTTCGCAAACCGTTCATCCCTAAATGGGACGAAGGTTAGTGACCCACGAATCCCAACTTCTGCCAATTTGTGATATGTTGTAACAGCAGAAGGCAAGACACGGAAGCCAAAGTATATTTTTCATTAATCGAACCGCTGTTTATATACATACAGTTTATATTCGTTAACCAATCACTGAGCGTTTGACTTTGGTTTACATTAAACGACATGAAATTATTATTATTATTATTATTATTATTATTATTATTATTTAAACACAGAGAACACTTGGTACAGTATGGCACCAAGAAAGATGCGCCACACAATAATAATAAAACAACATAAATCAAAAGTAAAAATATAAGTAGAGAACGGATAAAGAACTTCATCTGGAAGGAAAACAGTCATGTTTAACAAGTTCAAACAGTATTCGTTAACTATCATCGGGAAGGGAAGAAAGAAGGAAATTGCAACATATTCGCCATTGATTACGATTCTTGGCCATATTGGATAACGTTTCGAGCCATCAATTCGAGCTATCTCGCGGACCCAAACCAGGGAGTCGCGACGCACCAACCGATGCTAATCCATCAAAAACATCCTTCATCCCACGACGCCACGTCATGGACTGACCACCCCTCCGCCTTTTCCATCCCGTCCCAGGGCTAGCGAACAGAGACCTGTACGGAAACCTCTGGGATGACATTCGCAGCACATGTCCCAGCCATCGGAGCCGGTGTTTCCAGATGACGACGCTGAATGAATGGTGATCTCCACAGCGTTCAAACACACGTCGCCGAACCTCAGAATTACTCACGCGATGATGCCATCGAACGCAAGCAATCCTGCGGAGTCAGCGATGATCGAACACGCAGAGTTGCCGCACGTCCTCAGTTCGGAGAGGCCAGGTTTCATAGGCGTAGAGCAAGCCAGCCCGCACCGAAGCATTGTATACCCGACCAACTTTGACAGCCAGGCTAACGTCGCGACGGCGCCAGAGGTGGCTCAAGTTGATGTATGCCACCCTCGCCTTCATTATACGGTTGGAAATCTCGTCCGTCACCCGTCCACCAGCACTCACACAACTACCCATGAAATAGAATGTTCAAATACATATATACAGTATTATGTTGCTAATGCCGTATTGAACGGTGAGAATACGTGAGAATCATATTCCGTTGAAACACATTATCTGTATCCCACCGCCACAATATGTTTATATATATATGTAGCGTAACAGTAACTAGTGGGATCCACCAAGTCTTGAAAGAGAACAGTTACTCACCTATGAAATTGCCTGGCGGTTAAGCTGTATATATACCGTGAACTCGTAGAAATCGGAATTCATGAGCCATTGGATCGGGTCGCAGTGGCTGAATAGTCTATGAGGTTGCCTCTTAATCAGAAGCTCCTGGGTTAGAACTCAAGTGGGTGCTGAAGAGTCCCAAGCAAGGTTGCTATCTAGTGCTGCTACGATTTCCATTATGTCACCTCGTGATCATACCTATAACATAGAGTCTACCACTGCGAAAATTTTCGCGTTTAGAATGACAATTTGATCAAGTGAAATAATACCCGGGACAATTCACAGTGAGAGTGATAATAGTAATGGTAACAATCGAAGCAATAAAAATGAAGAACATACAAAGCGAATAGAAAAAATAATTAAAAAATTGGTAGAGCCAAAATATGATTAGGCACTGCCATATTTTAGCGTAGAGGGATTAAGACTATGAAATTTCAAAGGGTTGAACGAACTTTTTCTGTATACAGAGATCTGGCCTCTGCATTTCGATGGCCAAAGATGGCTTCAGCAATACAGATAAGTTGGATACGTAGTGACTTGGGCAAATTACTTTTCGCCTTGTAGATGAATTTAAAGGCTGAGGTTGTAGAGGCAGGGTGATCATTACTGATCAGATGTTCAATGATCACTCTTCTTGTCGCTCCACTTCCACCTCTTCATAACCACCATGCAGGGATAATGTTCTTGCACTCTCTTGGACAAAACTCGAGTCGAACGACTGATATATCTAACTGCTCAAGAGCAGGTGAATTGATTAGCTCACATAGAGTTGGTCAACTGTGGGATCTTGTCCTTCAGGTTACTGAACAGTAATAGTTGACTAGAAAACGCTAATGAAGGTCTGTCTTGAGCTTTTCCGATCCTGACTGGCTCTAACCTCCTCATCTCTGCCGCCTGTATTTGAAACAAATCTTTAAATATTCCTATTATTAATATTAGAAGAAAACATATAAGCGAACAATACTGCAATTTAACCAATGACTTTGAGTTTGTAGATCAAATAATATTAATAATAAGGTGGTAAATGTTTTGAACGTCAGTAATAAATGTGATTATAATGATAACAGAATAATGGTAATAAGGTTTGTGCACGTAGTGTTAAGAATAACGAAAGTAGTAATACATGTGTGTATATGCAGACAATTCAATAAATAAATAAATTAGATCAAATCTTAAAAATTAAGAAAAATACTAAAGGTGAAGTGGATAGATAATCAGAGTCTAAATAAATATCATAAAAGTGCGATGGAAATGGCAAATAAGAAAGGGTGGGAGGTACTTCTAGTTGGAAATTTACCTAGGCTAGGCAAGAGACAGACAAAGGTAGAGCAAACTTCTTTCAGTGTATGTGAAGACAGTAGGATTGTTCTCTCGAATTAATTGCCATAGAAACTCCGGCTATGTGTTTGACAGGCGGGATCAAATTCCATTCGAAAGTTTCTTTGATGGAATGTGACAGATAACTTTGAAGGCACTTCTTCTGTCCACCTGGTGAACACTATCATCAATCAAATGAGACGAAATAGAACTTCTTATAGATTTTATTTGGCCTTTTCCAAACCATGAAGGAAGACGCTCAGTTATACGTTGAGTTGTCTAGTTGTTCGCCCTATATGCCCTGAATTCTCCTCGGAAGCAGCTAAATTTGTAGATATTCATGGAAGTGGCACAGCCAGGCAGTTTGTCTTTCGCTTGAGCAATCGATTATAATCGGTTGGCTGGAAAATGACAAACACCGGTTGGCGGCAGTATAAGTCTACTTTTATTGTTCTCGACAATATTAGATGTAGCACTTCACTAGCCCCGTGACTTTATTTAGATTTCTAACCGGATCCATGACCAAGTCACTTTAAATTTTGACTATATTATGCATTTTATTATATTGTAACAACAGAAGACAAGGGACAGGCAACAGATCCTTTATTAAGGAAAATCAACACATATTTATAGATTTCAATGTACATTATTGTAGATTATTGTTAGTAGAAAATACAGTCTTTTGATTGGTTGTTTCTCACAGAAAGTTAACCTTGCATCTCTTTGTGGCTGGCTGTGTCAGATCACCCATATGCTAACTGTATCCGCCTACGCAAAGCCTTTGTTCTCATTTTCTCACCACCGATACTGGGGACATAAACACTGACGTCAATTACTGTCTACCAACTTTGGCTAGCAGCCAGCTGTCGAAACAATACTATTTAAAACTTTATTATTATTATTATTATTACTATCATCATTCACTTCAGTGTGCATATTTTGTTTGTCTACAAAGTACGACACGTTTATTAATGAAAATTCCACACCATACAACTTGGATTCCGTATCGTCTTTAATCGCTCGATATTAGTAAGGTGACGTAGGCTGGTTGACCACCAAAACTATGTTTAATTAGAAACTTTACAAGAGTAGAGATTATTTTTATTAAAACCATAGGTAAAGAAGTACTTTCATTATTTTTATTATTACTGTTCCCCTGGGTTCCTAGTGGAACATAGGGCTTCAACTACACGTCTCCACTTGCTTCTGTCTTCTGCTGTACTTTTCACCTGCGTCCATGTTAGTCCATACTGTCTCAACTCCTCTTCACACGATCTCCTCCATGTCATCCTTGGACGTCCCACTCGCCGCTTCCCTTTCCGGTTCCACTCGAGCTATGGCCTGACGCGCGATGTCACCCAGCAGCGGCCTCCTCAGCGAGTTTCCAGTCCATCTCCCCTTTCTCCTGTATATTTGTTGAGCGATTGGTTCTTGTTTTGTTTGTTCCCATAGTTTCTTGTTGGTGATTCTTTCCGGCCATCTGATCTTCAGTATAGAGCCAGCGAGGACAGTTGTTGATAAAGGTCTGCAACAGGCTGTTGGAAATATTCTTTGTGACACACTAGCCAAGTTTCTGATCCGCATAGAAGAACTGACCGACTTGACGTCGTTTGTATTGAAAATCCGAATCACTTTGTTGTTGATGCAGGCTGAGTGACGAAGATATCCAGATTGGTTTCAGGTTGATGAATGTGTTTCTCGCCTTCCCGATTCTCGATTTGACATCTTCATCCGTTCCTCCTGTAGTTGAGACAATGCTCCCTAGATAAGTGAAAGAAGTAACCTCTTTCAAATCCCTCCCGTTGATGGTGATTGGCGGTGGATGTTGCTGCAGTTGTTGTTGTTGTTGTCGGTTGCTTATTTTCATAACCTCCGTCTTGTCTATGTTCACCTGCAGTCCTGTCTTCTCTGGCTGCTTCTTCGACCAGTTTGTTGGTTTTCGCTTGTAAGTCTTCGATTTTGAGTGACATCAAACATAAATCATCCACGCGCGAAATCTAGGTCTTCTAGGTTTTTCACGTCGGTCCAGGATATCCCTGTCTTCTCGGTTCCCACTGTCTGATGCATAATCCAGTCCACCACAATTAGAAATATCATTGGTGATAATAAGCACCCTTGTCTGACTCCTGTGTTTACTCCAAACACCTCGCTGAGTTTTCCGTTGTGGATCACTTGACATGTGCCGTTGTCGTACAGCTGTTGAATAAGGTTGATGAGTGTTTGGTGTACGCCGTAGTACTCGAGTAGCTCCCAAATTACTTCGTGGTCAACGCTGTCCATCGAAGGCCTTCTCAAAGTCTATGAAGGAAGTTGAGGTAGAGGTTTGATAGCCATTCCATGCTTTGTTCGATGATGATGCGTAGAGTTGCAATTTGGTCAGAACATGATCTTGAAGTACTTTCAAGAGCTTCTCTAAAGAGATTTCATTGGTCACGTTCAGGTCAAGAAATATGGCAAACGTTAGACGCTAGTATGTATGCTTATCTTCCACAATCTGTCAAAAGGAGAATATATAATCATCAATGCACATTCTCAGATGGTTGGAGGCAATCGGCAGGAAGCCTCGCCTGACCTAGATTTCGTACTAGTTGGCGCTCCCCAGTCAGCAAGGCAAATCTACAAACTTGAAGGGACTCATGCCTTTCTCAGTTTAGAACCCCCCTCACACAGTGCACCTAATATCATCAAATCAATGAGCTACCTAGAATGGTGGCTACATTGCATACCTGACTGATAGAATTCAGTCTGCACCAAACAAAGAACTAGACACATCACACTGGTTACTAGTGTCCGATCAAAATACACACTCCTCCTGACTTAAAGCCTATCTGCTTCATTCCTCCTGAGCACCGTTTAGTGTATACGTGATTACTGAACCCTGAACTTTAGATACTATATTAGTCAGACTTATCGGCTTATAATAATCACATGAAAACGTGTCTCCAATTTCATTAGGTGGGATAATCATTGATTCACGCCAGTCTAACGGGACTCTCTCTGATTCACAGGCATTAACTACCTAAGATTTTAGTTAATTCAAAAAACAGGCCATTGCCACTATCCATAAACACCTCTGGGATCATTACATCAGGTCCAACTGCTTTGCCTCTTTTCATATTAAAGAGAGCTTGTAGGTCCCGTGTTGAAATTCGACTCGGGGAATGTTGTATGTTGGGCAAATGAAGCCTAGCTTTAGGCCACTTAAGCTGCCCCAATTTCGTCGTGTACATAAATGAGGTCTGTAGGGATTTGATTGGTGTCGGAGTTATTTTTCATCAGAAGGCAATATCAGAAAGAAATGGATGACAACGACCACTTACGCTTTAACAGTAATCAATCCTTAAATCCCACTAGAGCTTATCAAAACATGTCTAAGTGCGATCATTACTGATTCTCTGTGCCCTCCCCCTTCGCGGGTAAAACATAGGGACTAAGAGATGAATCTTGATTGCAGTCAGATTTTTATGAAATCACTTTCAAATGGCTTAATAACCACCAAAACACTTTCATTTTCTCTTCATATAATCTCCTCTACATCATACTTGGTCATCCAACTCGTGGTTTCCCATCAGGGTTCCACTCAAGGGTCTATTTAGCATGTGACGTGGCTGGCTGGCTGACTCAAACTAACTGTTGTGAATTTCGTTGGCTGATGAAGCCATGTTTTCATTTTGACCACCACTAGCTCTTTTCTAACCCGATCCATCCTACGTCAGCTAACACTGCCCATTGTAGAGGAAGGCGGTGGCTAGGCTAGCATGTGTAACGCATGTCCTAACAATCTCAATTGGTGTAACTGCTTCACAACCTCGTCGATTGAATTCCTAGTACTTGACCAACGCTTAACCAACTCAATATTGTTCACCTTATTATACCACCACCTGACACGGAGATAAAAAGCAGGCACCTATGATCAAAGACAGCTAGCCTTTTCATATCTTCCACTTTCAATGGCCATGTCTCACGCACAGCCATAAAGAAGGACGGCGCAAACTGCTGAACAGAACACACGCCCTTTGGTCGATAGCCGGATATCACGTCTACGCCAGAGATGGCGTAAACCGGCATATGCGAAACTAGCCTTCTGTATCCGTGCAAAGATTTCTTCAGCGATCAACCCGTTGTGGCCGGCTCATGCTACTTTCCAAATAAGTGAAACGGTCAGTGTGCTCTACCATTTCACTCCCCATTTCTAAGCTAGGAGTCAGTGTAGTCCAGTCCTGTACCGTCATCTTACATTCGATAGAGATAGCGAATCTCTGCTGGATTTTGTCAGCGTCTTCACCTAGAATGACTATATCATCTGCATACTCGAAGTCAATGAGATCATTCCCTGCTGGTAACAAGTCAATTCCTGAGTCTCTGAAGTCAGTTAGGGTTATGTCCATTTGTACGATATCTATGATGAAATTAAACAGAAATGGGGACAGTGGGCGTCCCTGACGGACACCCCTAGATGTCACCAGTTCAGATGACAACTCGCCATAAGCTCTCACCGGGCTGACTACATGAATTCGAGTAGAGTGCCTTGATTGGTGTGACGCATTTCCTTGGCATTACCTTCACAGCCAAACATCGACATAGTACCTCTCGGTTGATGGAGTCGAATGCCGCTTAAAGGTCAAGAAATATGACAATTGTTGGATGCCCATATTCCACAATCTGTCGAAGGATGAAGATATGATCAATGCACCCTCTTTCTGATCTATTGCCTGCCTGGTTCTCTCGTGTTCGTTCCTCCTGAGCACCGCTTAGTCTACGTAGGATGATTGAGCCTAGAACTTCAGATATTGTATTGGTCAAGCTAATCTCCTTGTGATTATCACAGGAAGACTTGTCTCCCTTCATGTATATGAGGATGGTCAATGACTTACACAAGCCTAACGGGACTTCTTCTGGTCCCAAGACGTTACCTAATACCTTAGTTAACGCAGACAGTAAACTGTCTCCACCATCCCTAAGCACCTCTGGGGTCATTCCACCAGGTCCCACTGCTTTGCTTCGTTTCAGACTAGTGACAGCCTTAGTAACCTCACTCAGGGACGGAAGACCAGAGTCTATATGCTATTCAGGCAGGTGTTGGATGCTGTGTAAGTCGAGCGTGGCTATAGGTTAGTTAAATTGCTCCTCAAAGTGTTCTTTCCAACATTCCTAGCTAATTATGGTGCCATTTTTCTCAGATATTGTTTCACTTATCATTTGCCTTTTCACCACCTGTTTCCCTGATAAGTTTAAATAGTTGTCTGGTGTTACCAATCGCCGGTGCCTTTTCCATTTCTTTCGCTTTTGTCGCCCACTACTGATCACGGTCATTTCGAAGGCCTCTTGTTAGTTTGCGTATGAGTAACTTTCGCTCCTCATCGTGTTCGGAGCTCGCCGGAATCAGTCTTCTTGCTTCAATCAGTTCGGTTAATGTGGAAGAGATCCAATGGCTCTTACAAACTTTTGGTTTTAGCTTATTAACAGATTTTGCAGCTGTGTCTACAGCTAACTGCATAATGTGCAAGGCTACCTCAGGGGAAGTCCTGCTGTCGACCTCAGACACTCGTTTCGCTATTTCTCCCTTAAATAGGGACCCAGTGTCTTGATCTAGTTAGGGACGTAACCGCCTCGCTGCCAGCAATTTTTTATGTCTGTTTAATTGTAAGCATAAACGTGTGCGAACCAGGGCTTGGTCGGAGTCCACGAATGTGTTCCAGGAGGAGAGGTGGTCTTCTACTGACCCTCGCCAACGATACCCTATCGATATGCACTCTGTTTGAGTCCAATGCTGATTGAGCTAGTAAATTAGGAGAGGTTGTATTGATTATTAATTTATAATTGGTCGCTTAAGATTACTCACCAAACAAATAAACATTAGATATATTACGTAATGAACAATTTGTTTTGATGATTTATGTGACTAATACACTTCATGATTGGTCAGTATGGGGAGATATTACGTCATATTTATTTAATTTATAATAATCTAAGAGTAGATGGATAGACAGACAGACAGATAGGCAGAATGTTAAGTGAATTAGTGAATTTCATTCTCCTACTACTTATCTGTCTTCATATCCGCCTATTTAACGAATTGATTATAAAATCAATAAAAATCTAATCGATAATCATTCACATTTGAATTCTACTCTTAGACATCGTATTATAATATTGATCCATTTTATATATTCGTTAACACTAATCACAGGAGAAAAAGAAAGGAAAGGAGACACTTTTTTAAACAAAATTCAGTGGAAATCATTCACTTGCTGAATAAAAAGCAGAAAATCACACACAATATTTCTGTCAGTTTACGAATCAAACATGCCTGGAACAGAGATTCAAATAAATCGTCTCTCTTTGGGTACAAAAATCTCCTTAATGACACATGCCCAATATCGTTATGAAGGGACAGTAGTAGCTATCAATTCAATTGAAGGTACACTTACCTTACAAAATGTGAAATTTTGGGGAACTGAAAATCGTATTTCACCAAATGGAACAAATCAAAATGCTGAGAATAAAGAACCAGCAGTTGGGACAGTATTTGATTCAATTACCTTTTGGATGTCAAGTATTAATCAAATGCGATTATTGGATGATATGAAGACAGAACAAAATGAGCTGGGAGATAAGGCTGTTGTTAAAGCAGCTGTAGCAATCGACGGAAGTAGAGGGACAGGAAGACGTCAAAGAAATTGGGTAAGTGATAAGCTGAACCTTAGTGAAATATAATGTGAATGTTACTAAACTCATACGTGATCCTAGGGTGATATATATATGTGATTTTCTATCACATTTCTTTACTCTCTGAGTAGAACTTAGAGTTTCGGACTTGAAGTTTCAGTAATTGTGTCGTTTACTCTGATGAAATAAACTTTGTGAAGCACACTGATGATTTAGCAGTTTCAGTGGCTGTTAACTCCTTGCTAGATTGTACCAAAATAAATAGCTTTCTATCGGGAGTCAGTAAATGGTCTGAGTCTAACGGTCTTCAACTGAATCCTTCTAAATGTGAAACTGTTAATTTCAGATTAAGATGTAAAAGACAGTTAAAAGAAGTCGTCGATTCTCATGACAGTTGTAAGATTGATGACAGTGATATAGGAATTAAATCAGAAATTAAGGCACTCGGGTACAACTCAACCCCTCCTCTTACATTTCATAAACTCTTGCATCCTACCTATTCTTCTTTATTGTTCACCCTTATTCCTTCCTGGTTTGCTTAAAAAGGACCTTGTCACAATTCGTAGAATGCTGAAGACTGTCAATAGGATGAGTGGTGTCCCAGGGGACCACATAGTTAACGTCGTTGTCGATAGGCATTGGACTTCGTGCAGTAAATTTGCTAAAGGGATTTTGTCTGACTTGGAGCATCCACTTCACCCTCAGCTTTCACCTTGCATCTCCTCAGGTAGAACAAGAAGTAACTTCAGAAAACTGTATGTTCGCACGTCTAAGTATAAAAATTCTATGATACCATACTTGGCACGTATTTTATGTGATGAAAATAGCGTCAGGCAAGAATTGACTAACCTTTTTTCATCTAGTAAATAAACAATCTCCTCCATCCATCTTTATATACCTTCAAGTTTTACTTTTATTATTTCTATTATATTTATGGTCCTGTTGCTTCTTGTTCTCACTTTCATAACTGCAAACACCAACTTATCTCTATGACTGCTGTAATCTTTGTTTTTTCCATCGCCATATCATGTAAAGAGAACATCATATTCAATATTTTTAATCATGCAAGGATTTGTATACCGCATCAACAATACTGTGTGAAACAAGCCGACGGCAATTTTCACTTGTATTATTATTATTATCATTACCTTAGCTGCTATCATTATTATTATTTCCATTTTATATGCTGCATGTTTTTTATTTTTTATTTATTTATTTTTTTATATTAACCCTATTGTAAATGTAGAAAAATTTTCTATGTGACTAATTTTATTTATAATTTGAGGAAATTAGATGCAATATTGTGATTAATGCTGAAAATTCCATTCTGTATCACAAGTACTGTTTTTGGAATAAAGTAAATTATTATTATTATTATTATTAGATATTAGATATTAGTAACAAGATATCTAAGTATTGGAGGAGGGGTGAAAATAACTGCGGAATTCAAGATTAGTTCATTCTTAGGAGTTAGCGATAAGTTATTACATAATCGAGAGATTTGTAAAATAGCAATAATGACTAAGAAGAATAGGATGACTCATAAGAATTACGTAAAATACAAACAAGTTAATGGAGTCAGCTAGACTTATAAAAAATAATAAAGTCAAAAAATATTTACAAGGGAAGGGGGAAAAATAGTTTATAAAAACTTTGTATATATTATGTATTTGGACATGGCAAAGAAACGGGCTGTACAAATTTCTTCTGAACATACACACACAGATTTGGCTTGTTCAGATGAATTCCGATAGCCTCTGCTGTATTTAAAGGTCATGCTCGTAGACCATGAGGTAGGTTGGGTGAAATGCAATAAATAACTTTAAAAGATTATTCAGAGTTGACTTGATGTCCAGTATCGACGAGATGAGCTAGTATTGAGCCACGTATTACTTTATTCGGAATTTTGTCAAAACAAGATGTATTAAGTTTTTAAAAACGATTTTCCCCCTTCCCTTGTAACTATCTTCTAACTTTGTTAATTTTTACAATTCTAGCTAATTCTATTAACTTGTCGGTATTTGACGTCATTCTTCTTAGTCATCCTATTCTTCTTAGTCATCACTGCTATTTTATAAATTTCTTGATCATGTAATGACTTATTGCTAACCCCTATGAAGTAACTTATCTTGAGTTCGGTAATTAATTTTCACCCCTCCTTTAGAAACTTGGATAATTACTAACACTTATTAGTTAATTGTCTTGACGACTTTTAAACTTTTAATTTCCCCCCCCCCCACCGACCTATACCTAAAACTGATCAACTAAAATAAACACTTGGTTGGTAAAACATTTTCATGTAAAAACTATATGTATTAGTGTAGAACCAGTCGATGATGAGGAACTGCTAATTGAAATAAAGGAATGCACATTTCTTCTCTGAACTTGTTGTTTTTTCTAATATGCCTGAACACTAATTCTGTTGATCACATTGATATAACATGTCTGTCCCTAATAATCTTCTTATGTATTTGTGAAACGTGATGAGAAATTACAGAAGATACTTATTTGTTTAAGTTGTGTTCTGCCTCTGTCTAAATATGTATGTGACCTCCACTATGTTACCGTCGAAGTAACTACCAACTCTTTTTTCCCAGCTCAAGTTCCATTCAACGCCGTAGCTGGCGTACACTTTCATCCAACAGTCTCCTCAGCATGTGTCCAACTCATCTAGACTTCCTACGGCAATAGGTTCTTGATTGGTTCATTCCCAAAGTTACTTAGAGTTAATTCTTTCTGTCTATCCGATCTCCAGTTTGCAGCGAAGGCAGCTGTTGATAAAAGTCTGAAGCCTGTTGGAAATATTCCCCATGACTCTCTAAGTTTCCCATCCATATAGAAGTACGGAGTTAACATTTTTCTTCAATATCCGAATTTCGTTCTTTATGATGGCTGAGTGCAGAAGATTTAAAAACTGATTTCAAGGAGATGGTGGTTTGTCTTGTCTTTCCGATTCTCGTTTTGACATCCTGATCCATGACCCCAATAGTTGGAATGATGCTGCTTAGACAAGTGAAAGAGGTTACTTCTCTTAGTTATCTCCCCTTGATAGTAACTACTACCTATTGTTGTTGGTCAGGTAACACCATTACCTCTGTCTTCTGCATCTTCAGTTGAAGTCTTGCTTTCACTATCTCTCCTGTCATCCTGTTAATTTTCGTCTGTAGATATTCAATTTCTCTGTGACATCAAGCAGAATTCATCCATGAAGCCAAGGTTTGCTATCAATATAAAAGTTTATGAAATATATATTATTATAATTCCCTTGGGTTCCAAGTGGAATATATGGCTTCAGCAACACATCTCCATTTTTTCTATTTTCTGAGGTCCTATTCAGCTGGCTAGCATCTCGATTGCCCATAATCTCTCATCTCTTCCTCCCCAGTACACCATCTCCTCCATGTCACAATAGCACCGACTACCCACTCATTGCTTCTCATTGGAATTTCCGTCGAACGATGGCTTGCATTGCGCGCGATGTCATGTGACGGTCTCCTCACTATATGCCATCTCCATCCATCTCCATCTCCTACATATTTGTTGAACAATCGGCTCTCGTTAGTTGGTTTATTCCCAGGCTTTCTTGTTACCAATTCTTTCTAGCCGGTCGGCCATTTGATCTTCAGTATACAGCCAGCGAAGGCAGCTGTTGATAAAAGTCCCCAGCAGCCTGTTGGAAATCCTTTTCGTGACACGCTGGCCAAGTTTCTGACCCATATAGAGACATTAACTGACTGTATTCACATTTGTGTTGAAAATCCGAATCTTGTTCCTCACGTTGGCTGAGTCAGTGCAGAAAACTTCCAAACTAGTTTCAGGTTGATGAAGGCGTATCTTGTCTTTCCGATTCTAGCTGTCTGGTTGACTTTGACATGATCCGTTCCGATTACCTGAGGTTGAAACGACACTTACTGGCCAGATAAGTGAAAGAGGTGACCTCTTTTAAATCTCTTCCGTTGACGGTGATCGGTGGAGGTGGTTGTTATTGTTGTTGTCTCTCTTCGTTGGTTATCTTCATCACTTCCATCTTACCTGTGTTCACCTGGAGTCCTGTTTTCTCTGCCTATTCAGCCAGTTTGTTGCTTTCCGCCTAAATAAACTGCGTATAACAGGTAGCTGTTTTAAAAGTTATTCACTAATGTTGTATAAACGAGAGTAATAATCTGTAAATTTACAGTAATTGTCAATGATTGTCTGTGTTTTTAGTGGTACGAATCTGGTGATCAACAACGCTTTATGAGAGTAACTACACCAAGTGCTAGTCGTAATATCAGCAATCTATCAACCACATCAAATCGATTTAATAATTCATCTACTCAACATGTCAACATGCCACAACCACGTATGCTTGTATCCTACCCTCGTAGAGGTCGTAATCAACTAGGATTTTTATCAAGACAAATGAATTATGTACCTGTTGTACCAATTGCTCCTACTACAGGAAATCTACACAAATCAAATCATCCTACAACGATTAGAAATCCACCCTTTAGAATTATGACCACACCTATTCCACCAAGTATTGGACCATATACTGCTACACGATCTACTACTGGAAGAAAACCAAGTCAAACTATCAGACGAAATCTGAGCAGCAATGTTAGACGATATACAACACAGAGTCCAATAAATCCTCGTGGTGGCGTGTATGTTTATTTACCACCCGAAGTGACTACAACATATCATCCAAGATCAATAAATTTAGTTCAGTCACGTATGGGAATGAATAGACGTCGAATAACAGACAGGAGAGGTGCTCCAAGAGGTAATGTCACTGCACAGTCTGGTAAGTAGATTGATTGTTCTTATCATGTCTACAGAAGGGCAGTGGTGAACGCTTAAATACTGTCTCACCCCTCAAGAGCCATTTCAATTAGCTAGTATTATTATTCATTTTATTTTCCTCCTTTGCTTTTTAAGTGGTACACAGGACTTCAAGCAGTCCGGAGTGGGGTTGCTGACCTCACGCACAACCTTCCGTCTTCACCGACTAAGCAAGGAGTGCGTCAACCGAGACTGGAACCCTGAAGAACTTATGTAGTAGACGAGTATTCTACTTCTTAACCACCGACGCACCCAAGAGCCAGTTCCTTGGCTGGGAATCAAACCCGGGCTTTCACATGATAGACTCAGACACTCTCCACTATGCAATCAAGTTTTTACGTTTAAAATTTATAAGTGAAAGAGATTTTAATCGAAGTTCAAGAAGGATGTGTTAAGCTTTCTAAAACCCTTGAAATCTCATCTTTGACATGATTCCCTAACGATTACGACTAGAAATTAAAATAGGAGTTTAGCAGTTGTCCACAATGGTTTCTAGTAAGAAGTACAGATCGGAAATTAGCTAGTTGGCTAGTATGTGCAAGAATATCGGTGAAATTTGGTAATGGTTGGATCTAGGAAGGAAGCCTTGGATCTAGGTTTTGTGCTAGTTGGCACTCTCCAGTCAGCAAGTCGTATCTGGGACCTTGAAGGAATGCATGTCCCTTCTACCTCCAACCATTTAATATCATCAAAACAATGTGCACCGTGATGACGAATTACCTAGAATGGCGACCATATTGCAAACCTGACTGACAGAATTCAGTCTACACCAAACAAAGGATTAGACACATCCCACTGGTTACTAGTGTCCAGTGAAAATATCGGTGGAATTTCTACATTCCTTTTAGTAATACCACTAATCTGACTGGTTGTACACTATAAGGTACATTCTGCAGTAGTTTAGTAAGAACTTGAGAAAAGTTAAATCCTTTTAGACAATGGGATGAAAGCCAATGGCCCATGAATTCTAACATCTGAAAATTCGCGACATATAAATGCAGAGTGTGACCGCCAGTCAGTGTCACCAGTGACGACAAAGTCGCCTGAAGTTCTAGTGAAAATTCGGGAGCAGCGCGGCCCATCAAGTTAAGTGTGAGGACAGACACTCACCACTGACACTGTCTGGCTGTCACCCTATATTTCACGAATGGATAGAAGTTAGAATTTATGCTCTTTTCGCTTCTGTCCCAGGCGTTGAATGGTCGTCATTCTCGCCTTGTAACCTGAGTGTCCTGGGTTCGATCTCTGATGAGGTCATAGACGCTTACTGCTGAGGAGTCCCAAAGTGGGACAAAACAAATGTGCCGTAATCCCTAGTTTTCAATGGTCCTCTAAGTGAAATCAGCCAGTTGATGATCAGACATGACGTCAATCAAATCCCTGGAAATAACGCTTGAAGAAGTTAAATTTCGGCACAGGTTTATACATATATATGAGTGTAGTTTGGAGGTTGTAATCAGTATTTTATTTCCCTGTAGACATCGACTGTTCTAAACCATATGACTTTGAAACAGCAAACGCTGAACTGGAAGCAGAATTAGCTAAAATCAATTTAAATACAGATTCAGTATCATCTGAAAGAATCCAACCACAAGATCATGATTCACTAGGCATAGATCAAGCTGCATCAACTGGTGATGGAGTTGCCTGTGTTAAACCGCCAATATCATCAACACTATCAGATATATCTGTAACAGCAGTGAGTACAAATGGTGCATCTGGTGATACTTCATCAGGATCAGTGAGTTCAAATATACCAAATAATACGAATGAGGTACATGCTGCTGAAAATCAAACTTCTAATGAGACAATAGGAATTCTTGCAAAGTAAGTTTAAACACTTAGAGTTGTATGTATTGATTATAAAACAAATTCAGCCATACTTGCTATCAGATAGGATCAATAAAATACTTGTAATCTAGAATACTTGTGCTAGTCGTTTTACTCACATCATATATAGATTAAACTAGATGAATAGTATGTTTATTCACATGTTTGTTTATAGCTCTCATGAAACACTGCGTATCAGGTCAAGGCTGATAAATTGTTTCAGCTATATAGAAATAAATTCCAGCAGAAGAAACACAACTAATCTGTTACTATGCATTCTTAAAGCATAAACACAAATTAGCCACGTGCGTATGCGATTAAAAATTGGATATGATGATAGTATGTAAATCCACATTAATTTATTATTGTTCCCTTGGGTTCCGAGTGGAACTTACGGCTTCCACAGCACATCTCCATCCTGTCCTATCCTTTGCCGTCCTCTTCAGCTGATCCCACTACTACCCATAATCTCTTATCTCCTCCGTGTCGCCTTCGAATTGGCTCTCAGCTAGGCATTCCTCATTCAGGTTCCACTCTAGTGTTTATCTGGAGTGCGATGTCATTCGAAAATCTCCTCAATATATTGCCTATCCATTTCCATTTTCTTCCACATATTTTCTGAACAATAGGTTCTTCATCGATGGATTCCCAAAGTTTCTTATTGCTGCTAATTCTTTCTGTCCGGCTGACCGGCCATTTGATCCTCATTATGGAGCCAGTTAAGGGGGCAGTTGTTGATCAAAGTCTACAGTGGTCTGTAGGAAATGCTTTCCATTACTAGTGAGCCAACGGTCTGCCCCCATAGAAAAACTCACTGAATTAGCATTTGTGTTGAAAATCCGAATATTGTTCTTCACGGTAAATGAGTGCAGAAGATTTCCAAACTGATTTAAGCGTGATGAAGGTGTACCTTATCCGTCTGATCCTAGTTTTGACATCTTCAACCGTTCCAACTGTCTGCAGTTGAAACGATGCCTCCTAGATAAGTGAAGGAAGTAACCGCTTTCAAATTTTTTTCGGTTGGAAGTGATTAGAGCCATATTAATTTGTTTATTGGATATATCACATAGAGGCAGCATTATTTCCTGGACGACAAGGCTTCGAACGCGATTTTATCATTCACAGATATTAATTTTAATGAGCTTTATCCGCCCCCCCCCCTGTTTATTATGGCATTTTAATTTCTAATTGTAATTTTATTAATTTGATCTTTAACCGGAAAGAGTTCTGGAACTTTCTCGCCCATTTACTATAAATACACGAATGTACAGACTAGTGAATGACTTCGTCGAAAAGAAAATTTTCTTCGCTGCAACCATCATTTTATTATTCCCTATTATCAAACGTATAAGAATGAAACTAAATGAAAAAGTTTAATATATATATATATATATATATATATATATATATATATATATATATATATATATATATATAGTTAATTTTCTTAATTGTTATTAGAAGACGGAGATTTTCTGAGAAACAATGTGTGATGTATTTGCGCTATACATTTCGAACAATCTGGTCACACATTTACTTGTCAAGTCGATATATATGAAAAAGTTAAATTAAGCAAAGTGACAAAAAAAGATTCAAGAATGACTGACACAATGTTTAGTAATCCAATCAAATAAGGATTAGAACAAGACATAAAAGCGAACAATATTACTGTTTTCAATTAGATCTTCAGACTTTACTCTTATTTACATAGACTTATATATAAGATTATTATTATTATTATTTGATTCCCAAAATCACCGTCATTGGTTAAAAATTTTTATATAAAAGTCTATGTAAATTAGAGTGAAGCCTGAAGAAGATCTAATTGAAAACAGCAATATTGTTCGCTTATATGTCTTGTTCAAATAAGGATTACCAAGGTAGCTTAAGAGTAATAATAAACTAGAACAAAGAAACTATGTAATTGGCACAATCATCGTGTTTTCAGTCTCCGTTGTCTGGAACAAAATGCACATCGTAAATCCGTAGTTGTCGAGTCACCTGACAATTCCAGTAGTTCGAATAAAGCAGCTCAATATTCAGAAAGAAGACAATGCAATAAGTTCGACAGGGTGCTTAAACTAAACTCTAATCCTAAACACCATAATTTTGAAAATAAGTCTAATCATAAAATTCTAGATACTAGCAGTTTGAACGGACATGAAGGTTTGATGTTAGCTGATGCATAGGAAATCCTGATTAATAAATAAAAATGGATATGTATCTCTAATTAATAATACTTGGTCAAATTCCTGACTGTCTATATCTTCCTATGTAGACTTTAAGAAATGTTTTACAACTGTTCACACACACACACACATGCACACTCTGTCTAAAGCGTTTAACAAAGGTAGACCAATATTTGTATGTCCGAGGTCAAATTTTGATCACAGCTCATACAATTTTGTTTATTATACTTGTTAATACTTGTGTGTATGAATCATGATTGGACAAAGTTTTTAAAAACAAAAGATGTGCCTTTTATATATAAAACCTCTGTTATGTTTATTTTGATTAATTTCCCTGAAGAAGTTCGGACCAGATTGCCGGACGAAACGTTGGAATTACTCATTTCAATATCGCTGAGGTTTTACAAATATAATTTTTTCTATAAAAAACTGGAACAAGACACATAAGCGATTTATATATAAAATTTTAACCAATGACAGTGATTTTGGGAATAGAATAATAGTAATAATGTGGTAAAAGTTTTGAACGAAATTAATTACGACGATTATAATGATAACAAAATATTGATAATAAGGTTTATGCAGGTGATAAGAATAACTAAGATAGTATAGGTATATAAGTGTATATGTAAACAATTCAGTAAATAAATAAATTAGGTCAAATCTTAAAAGGTGAAGTGGAACGATAATCACAGTTTAAATAAATATTATAAAAGTACGAAGGAGATGGAAAAATAAGAAAGGATGGGAGGGTTTTGAATAGAATCCACCTATGCAAGCAAGGGAGAGACAAAGGTAGAACAAACTTCTTTTGTTGTATGCAAAGACTAGGATTGTTCTCTCGAATTAATTCCCATAGCTTCGGCTCGGTGTAAAAGACGGGTTCTGATTCCATTCGAAAGACTCGATGGAATACGATAGATAACTTTGAAAGCACTATAATAAACTGTTTTTGAATACACAGGGGGGCTTAAGTTTGTGAATAGTTATAGCCTCGGTGCTATCCAAATTTATAAAAGGGACTAATTGTTTTAAATTTCTTAACTGTATAATATTTTCTTCCCTCACCCCATATGAAATCTCTACCCCTTAATACCACTGTTGTTAACTTGACTTTTGTTCAACTTTAATTTTAATTGAGCTTTACTCAACTTCATCAATTAGATTACGTCATTTAACTTGCTTATTTAATTTTATTTTAAGTATTCTTTTGTAGGGATTTTGTTTGATTGGTTGGAGGATTTCATCATAAGCTGACGTCAGTTAGAGAACCATTGGAAAACCAACTGGGAATACTCAACAGTCAGCTGTTTCGTCAGCCCAGTTTGGGATTCTTCATCAGTACGCACCCACCGCCAGTGTTTGAATCCAGGAGCTTCTGGTTACAAAGCGAAGTTGCAGACCATTAATGGCAGATGTTAGAATTCATGGGCTGGCCATTGTATCAGGTCCCAGTAGCTGAACAGTATACGACCTCACCTTGTAACTAGAAGGTCATTGGCTCGAACTTCAGTGGGTGCGTATTGATGAAGAGTCTCAAACCAGTGCGAAACAGCTGACTGTCTAGTACTCCCAGGTCTTCCAATGGTCCTTTAACCGATGTCAATTCATGATGAAATCATGAAACCAATCAAATCCCTGCAAATTATTATTATCATTGTTCCCTTGGGTTCCTAGTGGAACATAGGGCTTCAACTACACGTCTCCACTTGCTTCTGCTGTACAATTCACCTGCATCCATGTTAGTCCATACTGTTTCAACTCCTCTTCACACGATCTCCTCCATGTCACTCTTGGACGTCCCACTAGACGCTTCCCACTCGGGGGCCTGACGCGCGATGTCACCCAGCGGCCTCCTCAGTGAGTGTCCAATCCATCTCCACTTTCTCCTGCATGTTTGTTAAGCAATTGGTTCTTGTTTTCTTTGTTCCCATAGTTTCTCGTTGGTTCTTGTTCTTTCCGGCCATCTGATCTTCATTACAGAGCCAGCGAAGACAGTTGTTGATAAAGGTCTGCAACAGGCTGTTGGAAATATTCTTTGTGACCCGCCGACAAGTTTCTGATCCGTATAGCAAAACTGACTGACTTGACGTTTGTATTGAAAATCCGAATCATCTTGTTGTTGATGTTGAGTGACGATGATTTCCAGATTGGTTTCAGGTTGATGAATGTGTTTCTCGCCTTCCCAATTCTCGATTTGACATCCTCATTCGTTCCTCCTGTATTTGAGACAATGCTCCCTAGATAAGTGAATGAAGTAACCACTTTCAAATCCTTCCCGTTGATGGTGATTGGCGCTGGATGTTGCTGCTGTTATTATTGTTGTTGTTTTTGGTTGGTGGGTTATTTTCATAACCTCCGTCTTGTCTATGTTCACCTGGAGTCCTGTCTACACCAGCTGCTTCTTCGACCAGTTTGTCGGTCGGTTTTCGCTTGTAAGTCTTCGATTTTGTGTGACATCAAACATAAATCATCCACGCGCGAAATCCAGGTCGTCTAGGTTCTTCACGTCGGTGGTCCAGGATATCCCTGTCTTCTCGTTTCCCACTGTCTGACGCATAATCCAGTCCACCACAATTAGGAATATCATTGGTGATAATAAGCACCCTTGTCTGACTCCTGTGTTTACTCCAAACGCCTCGGTGAGTTTTCCGTTGTGGATCACTTGACATGTACCGTTGTCGTACAGCTGCTGAATAAGGTTGATGAATATTTGGGGTACGCCGTAGTACTCGAGTAGTTCCCAAATTACTTCGCGCGGTCAGCGCTGTCGCAGGCCTTCTCAAAGTCTATAAAGTTGAGATAGAGGTTTGATTGCTATTCCATGCTTTGTTCGATGATGATGCGTAGAATTGCAATTTGGTCAGAACATGATTTGCCTTTCCTGAATCTAGCTTGTTCTGGTCGGAATTCTGCATCCAGTGCGTCCTTTATTCTCTCCAGGATGTTGCGACTCAGAATTTTACTTGGCGTCGACAAGAGCATGATTCCTCGCCAGTTCTAATCCCTGCAAATTAACACTGGAATACTCAAATTTACTTTGTTCTAATGATTAACACTTTTCAAGTGTCTTCATTCAAATCAACTTATTTTATATACATGTACATATACATTTTAGAGGTGAATATTATGTTCGTGAAAAATGCTTTTTTGATCAAATAAGTCGTTCAGAAGGTGGTCCAAGAGGTCCTATGACTTCATATCAAAATGGACAAGGAAACTATCAATATACAAGTAATAGTCATTATCATGCAAATAGTTCTTCTGCTACACTTGGACATACTACAAATGCCAGTAGTAATCTTGTTGGAGTGAATTCAGCTTCAGCTGCAGCTAGACGTGAACGTCAATTAAATTTAGAGACATTTGGTCCAATGGCAGCTAGAACAACATTTATTTCACGTCGTCGACCAACTGGTAGTGTTCCACGGGATATGTTAGTATCAGCATCAGCATAAAAGGGGGAAAATAAGAGCTGAGTTTTGTTTATTTCGTTTTCTTGTGTGTGTGTTTCTTTTTTGACAAGGAATGTGTTTATCAAAACACGATGTTATTTGACACAAATTGTTTATGTTTCCTTTGTGTGTATCTGTTTGGATGCGTGTGTACTTGACACTTTGATTGGGTTCATTTATTTTGAACTATTTGTTGTTCTTGTTAATGATAAATAACATTTTTCCGTTGTTGAATACTTGTTTGTTATCTGTTCTTACTAAAAGCAAAAAAATACAATATATAAACATGTAGTAATAATGCGTATTCATTCTTTCAACAATGAGAGATATTCAACGATTGGTGTGCAGGGATTTAATTTGATTGGTTACAGTGTAAAGAAGAGAAGACTGAGGTGGCTGAAAGGAATGTTAATTTAGTGAAACGCATTGTACATAGGTAAATTTGGTATACCATATTTTCAAACTGCCATTTGCACATCATTTACCACAACCTTGACGAATTGGTGAAATATCGTCACATTCGATAGCTTCTTGGATTCTGCATCATATGGCAACATTCTTCTCATGGTTCTCTTCTTTGATCGCTCTTTCCAGTGTGCAAATCATATTGTTACTCTTCTGAATTCGCTTTCTGATATACTACTTAAATCGGATTATAAGTAGCACTCACCACAACAGTATCTTATCATGTGCTGAAATCGATTGAAGAACCATTATAAAACCAGCTTGGAGTACTGCATAGCCGGCTGTTTTGTCCACTTAGTTTGGGAATTTTCATCAGTTGAGGGTTCATGGACCATTAGACCAGGTCCCAGGAGTTTGGTGATCGACGAGCTCGTGTTGTATCCGGAAGGTCCTGGATTTCAACCGAGGTGGTGGGTGCCTGCTGCTGACGAATCCCAAACTAGGATGACGAAACAGCTTTCAAGTACTCCTAGCTGGCTTTCCAGTAGTTCTCTAATCGATGTTAGCTCATTATAATAATAATAATTTACTTTATTCCAAAAACAGTACTTGGGATACAGAATGGAATTTTCAGCATTAATCACAGTAATATTGCATCTAATTTCCTCAAATTATAAATAAAATTAATCACACAGAAAATAGGGATAATTTCAAAAAAGAAACATGCAGCATATTTAATGATCATCATACAAGTGGAAATTGCCGTGGGTTTGTTTCACACAGTATCGTCGATGCGGTATACAAATCCTTGCATGATTAAAAAATATTGAATATAATGTTCTCTTTACAAGATATGGCGATGGAAAAAACAAAGATCACAGCAGTCATAGACATAAGTTGGTGTTTGCAGTTATGAAAGTAAAACAAAGAAGCAACAGTACCATAAAATATAATAGAAATAATAAAAGTAAAACTTGAAGGTATATAAGGATGGATGGAGGAGATTGTTTATTTACTAGATGAAAAAAGGTTAGTCAATTCTCGCCTGACGCTATTTTCATCACATAAAATACGTGCCAAGTATGGTATCATAGGATTTTTATACTTAGACTTGCGAGCATACAGTTTTCTGAAGTTACTTCTTGTTCTACCTGAGGAGATGCAAGGTGAAAGCTGAGGGTAAAGCGGATGCTCCAAGTCAGGCAAAATCGCTTTAGCAAATTTACTGCACGAAGTCAAGTGCCTATCAACAACAATAGATATTTTACATAATCTCTAATCAAGATTTGATTGAACAATTTCACAATAATTGGATGCCAAGTAAAAAGTAGATAGTTTAAAAAAAAATAATAAACATTGTATTTGTATAAGTCTTGTTTCGTTCAGGAAACTGGTGTGTACTTCTTCGGATAAATTCATCAGAAGTACTGATATCGATGTGTAACAGTAGGATTTGGTCAGTGTTCGGTAGAGTATAATTCTATATATGAAATAAGTTTATCTGATATAACATACAAACAGTGAGTGATATGGTATAGTGACACATTGAGCACAATTTATTGCTGTTCATAAGTATATCCATACTTATCTAAACAGATTCATCACAGACTTGCTTTATATAGCCTTAGTGCTTTCTAGGTTTTTCATTGCAATGTTCTAAATAGCCAGGATAAGTGTTGCGTCATTTCAGCTGCATATATTTAGCCTTAATTTGATGAACAAAGGTTCAAGGATAATTATTATTATTATTACTTTTAAATACTTTCTCTATGATTGCCTCTGTATTGCGATGGCTTGGGATTTTATCCAGATTATTTCAGTAGCTATATGACGATGCTAATACATGTCAAGTGATTCACAACAGAAAACTCAGCCAGACGTTTGAAGTGAAGTAACAGGAGTGAGACAAGGTTGCCTAATTTCAATATATGTGTAAAAATTGGGCACTGTGGTAGTAAGTAATTCCATATTAGCTTGTTTATTAGATATATAACACAGTTAGATTGCAACGTAAAGAGGAAAGAAGGTGGGAAGTTAAACACTAGTGTTTACAGGAAACCCACACACTCAAACAGATATTTAGACTTCCGATCATTCCATCCTATGTCATTAAAAATAGGATTGGTGAAATGTTTAAATAATAGAGCAAAAAAATAAGTAGTACCAAAGAAAATCTAAAATAGGAACTGATACACATAAAAGAAGCTTTGAAACTTAATAATTACCCGGATAAATTAGTCAAGAAATATGTAGGGAAATATAAAAATAAAATAAATAATGATAATAGCGATAGTGATAATAACAATAACAATGATAATAATAATAGTGATAATAATAATAATATTAATGACGACACCAATAATAAGGAATTTAAATCATCAGTAGTAATTCCATACAAGGAAGGAACCTCGGAAACCTTACGCACAATTCTTAACAAGGCAGGAATAAAAGTGGCTGGTATTCAAACCCACAAACTCAATTAGAAACAAGCTTTATTTGTTAAAGGATCCTGTAGAGCCTTTAAAACAAAACAATTTAGTTTATCTCATACCCTGCAATGATTGTCAGGTCAAATACATAGGTCAAACAAGTAGAACAGGGGAAGTCAGACTAGCTGAACATAAAAACCTAGCAGCAAAATCTAGATTGGTTGATCCAAATAAGATAAGAAATCTAGAGAATAGTTCAGCTTTGCACTACATGCAGTTACACACAACCATACAATAGGATGAGATGGGATAAGATGACAGTTTTAAAATCTAATGTCACAGGGTATAGGGAGAGATTGATAACGGAAGCTTTGTTTATCGAATCAACTACAAATACATGTAATAGGAATGATTCATCACCTGTCCCCGATATCTGGAAAATTCTACTACCCATACGACAAATAGGAGAGAACAAAGAAAACTATAAAACTCAAGTTTCTAAGTCGTGTGATTATAACTGATGAGATGATTGTGAACAATAATGAATTGTATGGAGGATTTCATCATGAGCAGACATCAGTTAGAGAACCACTGGAAAACCAGCTAGGAGTACTGGACAGCTGTTTCATCAACCTAGTTTGGGACTCTTCAGCAGTACGCGCCCACCGGGATTCGAACTCCGGACCTTCTGGTTACGAGGCGAGCTCGTAGACCATTGAGCCACTGGGACCCGATCCAATGGTCCTTGAATTCTAACTTCTGCCAATTCACGACATATCGCGACCATTTCGCAATGTCTTCTTCGATGAGTAACTGTCCTCATCTTCAACCTGCTGTACCCTACTGGTCACGGCTTCTCACTAGAACCCCAGGTTAACTGCCTGAATAGGGCCAGTCACTAGTGAGCATCAGATTAATTTGCAAGTACTGCTGAAGAGTCCCAAACTAGGACGAAACAGCTGTCCAGTACTCCCAGCTGGTTTTCCAGTGGTTCTCTAACTGATGTCAGCTCATGATGAAATCCTCCATGCAATCAAACCAAATCCCTACAAAACCAATACTTGCAAATAATGAATTGTGTTCGAAACTGTGTCATCCAGTAAATAATACTGTTTCACTGTGTGATATATCTAATAAACAAACTGATATGGAGTTGCCTAACTTCACTGATAATAATTGTCATTGAGGTGTACAAGAGGGCTCTAAAGGATCTGAACTTTGTGGGTGATTTATATTTTATGTTGCACAGACTTGGAGATTTCCAGGCGAAAAGCGACAAGTTGGCAGAAGAGACAGTCAGAGAAGACAGGAGTTCAAGTGAACATAGAGAAGACGGAGGTGATGAAGATAACTAACCAACAACAACAACAACAACAAGCATCAATTACTGTCAACGGGAGAAATTTCGCTTATCTAGGCATCATCACTTCAACTACAGGCGACACCGATCAGGATACCAAAGCTACTGACTTTCGGAAAGACAAGATAGATCTTCGTTATTCTCAGATCAGTGGGGAAATCTGTTGCACTCTGCATGAGAAACAAAAGCCAGGTTGTGAAAACACTAATGTCAAGCCAATTAGTGCTTCTGTATTACTTGGAGACTTGGCGAAGAGCATTTCTAACAGGCTGCTGTAGAATTTCACTAACACCCGCCTTCACCTGGCTCCATACTGAACATGAAATATCAAAAAAAGATTAGCAACAGGGAACTCTAGCAGGCGACAAACTAACCAAGAACCTACTGCTCAACAAATATGTCCAAGGAAATGGAGACGGATTGGACAAACGCTGAGGAGACTGTTGAGTGACATCGCTCGCCAGGCCATCGCTCGAGTGGAACCCGAATGGAAAACAGTAAGTCGGGAGTCAGTTCGAGAGTGACATAGAGGAGATCGCGCTAGGCGAAGATGAAAGGCAATGGACAATGCTAGATCCAGCTAAGGAGGACTTTAAGAAACAGGGTTAAATTGAAACACACTGCTGAAGCTCCATGTTCCACTCGAAACCTATTGGAATAATAATGATACAAACAGATCCATCTGACGCAGCTGGTATAATGTGATCCGTTCCTGACTACTGTTGAATTCCCGATATCTGACTTGGAAACTACTGTGTTCTTACTGTTTGTTAGATAGGTTTGACTGGCATTCTGTGCTTGTATGATGATGAAGCGTAGAGTTGCTATTGATAATACGCCTTAACATAGCACTAAACTGATTATAAGCTATATATTAAGAAAAATAATAATACAGAATTTAAGAATTTATAGCTTCCATAGGAGTAGACCAGGGTAACAATAGTGAATGTCTGAACCTGTTTCCTTTGCACTCAAAGCTCCGGTTGTTTTTTTTGGAGGGAACTGAAATCGCCTCTGTTTGATATCTAGAGGCTTTTGGCTATTTGTTTGCTATCCGATAGATGATAGCAAATAAGATTCTTCAACACTAGTTTTATGGCCTGTTTTAGATTGACAGTCTAATATGGAATCGTTCATGAGTTTAGCTATACCTTTATTTAACTACACAAAGTGGAAGATATTTCTGAGCACGAAAAACTAAGTTTCTAGAGTAACTGTCATTATAACTGGTTACATAGGAGTAGTTAAACTAAAGG